>JAWNLI010000490.1:0-600000 GCA_035042405.1 Drosophila demipolita | reverse complement strand
ATATTTGTCTTTGTTGTTTAATCATTTTGTATATATTATTAAATAACGTATATTTATAGTGAAATGTTACGTGTAACAAATTTTCATTTTCATACATTTGGTGTGAATAAATAAAAACATTTTATTTTTTGGAAGCGTCTAATTTTAATTTTCATAACACTTTATTCAATATGCCCAGAAAATTCCAGTCATGCACTGTGAGTTTTGAATAAAGTAATATCAAAATTAAAAAAACACAAGCAATAATGAAATAAAACAAATAATATTCAAATTCTATACATAACATTCAGAAAAAAAATAATTAAAAATTGAAGTTAAACATATTTGATGTCGTTTCAATTGTTATTATGGATTCAAATAATTAGAAAATGATTAACTGACTTTGATATTAAAGTGGACTATTTAAAACTGATAATAAAGACGATGCATTGTTTTGCTTAATATAAGAAAAATAAATAATAAACAAAAAAAAAACTACTCCAATTACGTATAGAGTCGAGTTTCTTCTGTCCATATGCATATATACATACACACACATATATATATATATATATATATGTATTTACTTATATATCAAATTCACTTTATCTCTTATAGAACAGGTTAAAATATGTAATAATATTTGTACAGTGGAACAAGTGCAGAGAGCCACAAATTACAAAAACAAAAAGCACAGCAACAAACTTTGCGCTACCTTTCTCCCTTGCGTTAAATATTTCTCTGCCTGTGTCTCTCTCTCTCTTTCTCATATGCATGCATATATATATATATATATATATAGATATATATCTGCCTCTGTCTCGGCCAACAGAGAGCGTTGCCCCGGTTTTCAGCAGATGGCAAAAAAAAATTAAAGCATTAAATAGACGACATTGTGAATTTCTGACACGGCGTTGTTCCCTAATCAAGAGTAATACATATATATATATATATATATAATATATATATATATATATATATATACATATATATATATATAGATTTGTATAGACCGACATACACAAACTAATAAAATTAAACGCGACATTTAAATATTGGGTCAACATTTGCACAGGCCCCGAGAAGTTGTGTGGATTTTTGGGATTTATCAGCTTCAGCCAGTTATTGCCCCCCATCATCAGCCGATTGATTATGGCGTTACGTTAATAAGCCATCATTTTTTTGCGAGCAGCTCTGTGGCAGCGGTGTCAGCCGCTGTTGCTGTTGTGGCACCATCACCACCAACGCTGGTTGCCTCGCCGTAGCAGCGTCGCTTCAAGTCACCAAAGAGATCCTGATGCTCCTGCAGACTGCGCTGCGTATCGATGTCTACCGACTGCGTTGTGTTTCTGCCAGGGATGCAAAGACTTAAAATGAAACAAGCTTGGCACATGGAGTGGGCTGCACATACCTCGTCTTGGTGAGCACCGTGCAACTGTGCTCCACAACCATGTGGAGGGAATAGAGCGTGGCGAGATTTAGCAGGCTATCCTGCTCAAAGATCTCAATGTCAGGCAAACGGATTTGGGTCTGGCGTGGATCCTGGAGGAAACGTGACAGTCGCTCGTTGGCGCTCAGTTTGATGCTGAAACCGGGACGATCGCCGTTGATGCGACGGCAGCCGGCGCGGATTTCGCGCACCTCCTGCACCTGGACGGGCGGCGAGGAGGAGAGGAATGGATTCGATGTTTCGCCGGACATTTCGCTTTCGATTTGCTTGGATGCCGAAGACTTGCCAGCAATGCAACTGCTGCTATCCATGTCGACGGCGTGTCGCTGATGAATGTGGATGGCATCGTTGAAGCCACCACCACCAGCACCACCACGATGATTGCCGCCACCGCCACAAATCTCAATTGGTTTCGAGCTTGCAGCCAAATGAAAACGTGACATATCTTGTTGCACATCCAGCGCCAATGGCGGCGAAACTGTGCTCGTGTTGCTGGCCAAATAGCAGCCATCGATTGTGGTTGTTGCGGTGATCATCTCGGTGCCGGACATTAGGGTGTCATCCTCGCCAATGGTGTCGTCGGAGCGTATTTGCGGCAGCAATGATTTTTTCGTTAACTTACGCTTTGGATCATATTTGCCGCCGGTTCCCAGCTCGTTGCCGGGCCAATCGGTTAGCTCGTCATCGCCCTCACCGGCGGTATCGCGACTTCGCAGATCATGTTCGCTATCATCGTCGGAGGAGGAGGAGCTAAGCGAACTGGAGCTAAAGAAATCACACAGTTCGCCACAGTCCATTTTGGACTGCAACTGCAACTGTGGCTGCTGTGGTAGCTGAAAAAAGCCACGGCGACGGCGACTTTGCGACGACTTCTTGCGTTCCAGGTACATGGGTGGTTGCGGTTGCAATTGTGACAGCTTCTCGGCTGTTTTGTTTGTCTTCAGCAGCGATTCAACATCGCTGACAGGCACTAAAGTTTCCATACTAAAATCAGCAGCCAGAGCCGATTGACTATTAGCTGTCATCGGTTCCAATTGCTGTTGCTGCTGCTGGAGTTGCTGGTGTTGTTTTTGTGGCTTCGACGACTCCTCCTCGTCCATGTTCGTTGTTGCTGTTATTGGTGTTGTTGTTATTGTTGTTTTGTCAGTCTTTTGTGTTTGCTGTTGTTGTTGTTGTTGTTGCGCCATGCGATTTATCTTGGAAAGCAGCCCCTGGTTGAGCGGCAAGAGACGTTCGCTGTGCGGCTTCGATGTGGATGAATAGCTACGCGGTCGCATACGATGATACTCCTCCATGTGCGTGTAGCGCGGCACACTAGACGAATGCAACTTGCTGCTGGCAATGCAAGCGGCGAACTGGCCCACATGACCATGGTCTTGCTCATGATACCGATCACGATTCGAACGTTTTCGTTTGCCGCAAAAGAATAAATTAGAATTGCGAATTACTGCTGCTCCTGCTGCTGCTGCTGCTGTTGTTGTTGCCTTGAGCAGGCGTTTGCGCAGTGTGCCGGATGCTGTGCCGGCGACACCATAGAGACTGCCACTTAGCATGCCTGGATGCAGTGGGGATTCGCTTGAAAAATTGCTATCCTTGCTAAATTCAAACTCCATGGACATCCGCTTAATCTTTCGCTTGCGTCGCGAGTTCGGCTTGTAGAAACTGTAAATTTTTCGCAATCGATTTTAACATTCGATTTTCTTACATTTGACGACCCCGCTACTCACCGTGCTGGACTGAAAGTCGTCTCGTTTAGCGAATCCGATTCCAGGGCGCCCAGGCCCATGCGTACAGCAACTGTGGCAGCATGTAGACGCAACGGCAACATAGCCTCCGCCTTGTCATCCGAGTCGCTCGCCGGCAACAATGCACTCTGCATATGGCCAACAGCATCCATATTCGATTGTGTCTGATTGTGTCCGTGTCCGGCATGGGCATGAGCATGCAATGCTGTGTCTGTAGGACTGCTTGACGAATCCTCCGTTGGCTGCGGTGCACAAGCTGCGAAGTGAAAGTCACGCAAAAGCGGATATGTTATATATATATATATATACACGTATACATATATATGTGTGCATATGGGTGTGTATATATATATATATGTGCATTTGCATGTGGAAGAGACTTACGCAAATTGCCCGTTGATCGAGTGCGTCGACGAGAGCCCCACCTACCAACGCCACAGGCCCTGTCCATCATTGAGGTCTCCTCGAGGGCGAGCGTCAAGTCGTGCGAGAACTGATCCATTTCATTAGCATGGAGTGACAACCGACAACGACAACGACAACAACAATCCTCGATTGCCTTCTGCTTTCAATTGCGTTTCATTTAACTAAATTCATACAAAAAAGAAAACCGAAAAAAAGAAACGAAACGAACCGAACCGAACCAATTCACAAGGCAAGCCTCAACAATTGGCTGAGCACCTCACATCTATAGACGCAAATTAATCGATTTAGCTATTGACAGTATATACAAATTTCGATATATTTTTCATGAATAATTGAATTTTAAAATTACACTTATAGACATGAAAAATACGCGCTTCTTGCAATTTATTATTTGCTTGATTTTTCTACAGACGTACTGATAGTTAATTATTATTATGCATATTATATTTAAATAAATTCATTAAACTAAGTAACACAAAGTTTACCTTATCATAAACATAATATGGTATTTATTTTTACATATAGGGTTTGTCATTACTTTCAAAATTTAATATATATTTATTTATTTTAATATATATTTATTTATATGGAATTTTTAATACCAAAATCATTTATTATCGCATTTAAATGATGACATTAAGTATCGATATATTTAGATATCGATATGTGGGTTTTAGTATATTTCAGTTGCAATTTGTGCCTTATTTTTGTACTACGGTCACATTACGCGTTGCCACAGAGAAATGCAAGAGCTCATTTCTAAAATAATTTGTATTTTATTATAATTGAACGCACGCTTGTGCCGGTAGAAGAAGCAGAAAAAAATCGTCGAATTTGCAACCTTTGATTTTGTGTGCTTTATATATTTTTTATTTTTTGGCTAGTTTTTTGTGTTATTTTTTTTTTTGTTTTTGCTATTTTGGGGTGCTGGTGGTGGATACAAAGATGAGCCGTCGACGCGCACACGACACCGAGGATGAGAGCCATGGTGAGTTGATTGCTAATGGTTAGCTAATTTGAAAATGAAATTCATCACTTTTTCGCACACAGATCACAGACGCAATAAGCGGCGTCGCGTCTCCGAGAATCAAGAGATCGAGGATCGATTGGAGTCGCTGATATTGCGGGTGGGCGAGCGCAGTACATCGTCGGTGGAATCGAATCTCGAGGGTCTCGTCTCCGTGCTGGAGGCAGATCTGGGTACATTTCGTTTAAAAATTCTACGCATTCTGTCCGATTGTGCGGTGCGAATGCCCGAAAAATGTACCGTTTACACTACGCTGGTGGGCCTATTGAATGCCAAGAATTATAAATTTGGTGGTGAGTTTGTCGATCATATGGTGAAAACGTTTAAGGAATCGTTGAAGCTAGGCCGCTGGAATGCGGCGCGCTATTCGCTGCGCTTCCTCGCCGATCTGGTCAATTGTCATGTGATATCAGCGACGAGTCTGCTGCAGTTGCTCGACACAATGATCGATGTGTCCAATGAGGATACGATGCCTCAAGTGCGACGTGATTGGTTCGTCTTTGCGGTGCTCTCAACGCTTCCATGGGTCGGCCGTGATCTGTACGAGAAGAAGGAATCGTCGTTGGAATCGCTGCTGTTGCGCATTGAGGTGTATTTGAATAAACGCTCCAAGAAACATCATAATGCGTTGCGCGTTTGGACATCGGATGCACCGCACCCGCAGGAGGAGTATCTCGATTGTTTGTGGGCCCAAATCCGCAAATTGCGTCAGGATAACTGGGCCGAGAAGCATATACCGCGTCCCTATCTCGTCTTTGATTCGATACTGTGTGAGGCACTGCAGCATAATTTGCCGCAGATAACGCCTCCGCCACATAACGTTATTTTTGAGTATCCGATGCCGTGGGTTGTCTATCGTATGTTTGACTATACCGATTGTCCGGATGGACCCAATTTGCCTGGCGCCCATTCGATTGAGCGTTTCCTCATTGAGGAGCATCTCCATCACATTATCGAGACGTATCATAGGGAGCGCAAGGATTGCGCTGCCCAACTCTTGAATTTTCCATTCAAGCACAAGATCCCATTGGAATATTGCATCGTTGAGGTTATATTTGCCGAATTGTTTCATATGCCAACGACACGTCATCTGGACATTTGCTATGGCTCCATACTAATTGAATTGTGTAAACTGCAGCCGGGCACACTGCCCCAGGTGCTGGCCCAGGCCACCGAAATCCTGTTCATGCGCATCGATTCGATGAACACGTCGTGCTTTGATCGATTCGTCAACTGGTTCAGCTATCATTTGAGCAACTTTAAGTTCACCTGGTCTTGGGATGAATGGGACAGTTGTCTGCTGCTCGATGCCGAGCATCCGCGTCCCAAATTCATACAGGAAGTTCTCCTCAAGTGCCTACGGTATGCAGTGCCATTGCCTTTTCATAACTTTGAGTTCATTCAATTCTCCGCTCTTCCCTGCACAGATTGTCGTATCATCAGCGAATTACCGAGATGATGCCAACCACATATGCGAAACTGATTCCAGTCACACCTGTGCCCAACTACAAGTACACCAACGAGGAGGCAGGTGGGTCAACAAAACAATATCCAATATCTTTTAACAAATATTTAACTGCTTGCTCAACTCAACAAAAATCATATTTATGTGTGCAAAAAGCGTATAGTGGTTTTGTGGAAATGTATATAACAGGCAGAAGGAAGCATCACCGACCACATAAAGTGTATATATATTCTTAATCAGGATCAACAGTACACTTGATATAGTCATGTCCGTTTGCCTTTCTGTATGAACACGCCTCTTTAAAAGCTAGAGGTTTAAAATGTAAAATGTTGCCTATCGTATATACGGCACAGGACAAGCTTCCTTTTGTTTATCGATAACTGCATTCGTTTCTCGATTATCGATCATTTCAAATGCCATACTGATCTCATTTCTACCAGCAGCCGCAAACATTTGAAGCGCATGTGTGAGAGAGAGATGGCATGAAATGATGATCGATACGAGTGTAAATATGTTTTTGTGTGTTTTCTGTAGACCACCGTTACCTACAATTGCGTATGTATGTATTCATGTATGTACGTGTTTCTGGACAGCCAATTAGAGATCAGTTCGGGCTTTTTTTTTTGGTCTTCAGTGGCTGTGCTTACTATAAGAAATAACTTAGCCTGTGTTCAGGGTATATGTATTAGTCGAGCTCACTCGACTACAGCATTTTTACTTGATTTCGTAGACATCCAGCGAACTTCCTTTTTATTTATTATTATTGTTTATTTTAATGAAGAGTTTAGAAAAGTTTTTGATGCTCTTAATATGTAGTCATTGGATTTGTGCTTAACTGTTCTTTGCTACGTTCTTATTATGGTTATCGATGTTATCGTTATTGGTATCGTCATCGTCAGCGTCATCGATAATAATGGGTATCTCCTCGCCATTGGCGCCCACCTTAATGCTAACAGATTTGCTAACCGATTTCTGGGTGAGCACTTCGATAACTTCACCCAAGGACGGCAAAGCAGCCGAAGTTGTTGTTGTTGTTGCTGCTGTTGTTGCTGCTGTTGTTGCTGCTGTTGTTGGTGCTGGTGTTGTTGTTGGTGTTGTTGCTGCTGTTGTTACTGCTGGTGTTGATGTTGCTGTTGTTGCTGCTGTTGTTGTTGTTGCTGTTGTTGTAGTTGTTGGTAACTTGGCCTCATGACGATGACTGCTTTTTGACCGGTTATCCACATAGTTGCTGCTGCCGCTGCTGCTGCTGCTGAGGTTCTCCTTGCGTCGCGGCCTCCATTTGGTAATCGCTGGCAACTCTGTTGCTGTTGCTGCTGTTGTTGTTGTTGTTGTTGTCGTTGTTGATTTGCCTGCTGTGTTGCGATTCGTTGTACGATAGCGACTCAAAGCTCGCAACGGCGTCAAACTTGTCGAGGTGGACACAAAACTGCCGCTTGAACTTGCGCTTGCCGTTGGTTTCAATGTGGCAGTGTCCACTGTACTTGCTGCTGCTGTTGTTGCTGCTGTGGCAGCCAATTTGTTTTCCTGTTGACTGCCAGCTGACTCCGTTTCCAAGTCGTTTTCGGGCTGCACTTTATTCACTTCGTGCTTTTCTTGTCGTTCATCATCCACCTCATCATGCTCCTGCTGCTTCTGCCGCTGGTGCTCCTCCTGTTGCTGCTGCTTCTCGTCCAGCGTCTCCAACTGCAGCACATCCAATGGATGCTGATGTACATAGAGCGGATCCGGTTCGGAATAACGATAGTTTATCTCCTCCAGCGGCTCGCTCTGCACAAATGATTTTGACGCATCCTGTTCCACATCCTGTGCAGAGCCGCCCGCATAGATTAAAAGTGGCGTCAGCTTGGTGTTGTGATACTTGGATGACTGCTCAAATCCTGCTAAATCAAATCGATAAACTCTTGCAAAACACTATTTTAAATTCATACTCACCGCTAAGCAGTGAATGCTGTTCCTGTTGCTGGTGTACCTCCGCCAGTTCGCCCGGTTCCAAGGTTTCCGTTGACTCCTCAACTGGCTCGCGATTTGTGGGAAACTGCATCTCGCCAGTTTGCTGTTGATAATCTTGCTGATGCAGATGAACAACTGGTGATGTTTCTGTGGCTGCTGGCACTGGACTGTTGCTCAGCTCGGTGGCATAGTTGGATGGACGATAGGTCAGATCGTGAGCCAATCCACCAGGCGTCATATAGAAATGATGATGGAAGTGATGCGTAACTGGCCGCTTGCCAATCAGTTCACCAGCATCGCCAGCAGCAGCAGCGTCTTGGGACAATGGATACGGCTCGAGTGGATGATGGTTTGGTCGTGAACCAAATTTGAGCATAGTCGGATAACTGGGTCGATATGTTGTTGCCGGTATAAAATTCGGACGCAGGCCCAAATTGAATGACATGCCCGGCATGAAGGAACCATCCGGCTTGGTCTTCACATACTCACCGATATTCAGATTGGGTGGTGCCTGAAAAATGCCACGCACAAATGTTGCCTGCGGCTGTCGATCCTGACGCCGCTGTGCCCGGAACGCCTGCTCCTGTTGCTGCTGCCTCTGCTGCTGCTCACTGTAATTGTGGCTGGCAAAGCTGTGCGGATAGTCGGACTCCCGCTGGATGAAGCTCTGCGATGGATAGCCAATGCTGGGCGTCACACTGAACTTCAGCTCGTAGTGGTAGCGCTGAGCGTAACGTGGATCAGCAACATCCACACGATGCCGTATCCGTTGCACCCGCCACAGCGCACGCGTCTCCACATTTCGTGGGGTGGGCGCATTTCCCTCGACAAACCGATAGCTGCCATTGGTCATTAGCTGCACCAGTCGTCCACTGGCCACATTCACAATATCCCCAAAACGACTGGATGCTGTTGGTGTCGCCCTCTCCGCTGGCAGCCTGTACGGCGTCTGCAGAAAATCGTGATAATCGTGCAGCTGACTGCTGCCGCACAGGGGATCAACACTTGGCCGAAACGGGATTGTGGCAGCAACTTCTTACCTAAGATTGCCGGCAGCGGCGCCGAGCGCTGTATCCGTAAAGAGTGTCACATATGTCACATGCTTCAGTGTGCGCTCCCAGGGACGTGTTGTTTCCTGCTCCTGTTCCTGTTCGTAATGCTGCCCCTGTCCCTGCCCCAATCCCTGCTCCCCATAGTAAATGCGTTTGCCGCTCAGCTGCAGCGATTGCTTCGGCGTCAGCACCAGATCCCGTCCAGCGCCCACAATCGCTGTGCCCTGCTGCAACTAGCCAAATGCAAAAAAAACAAGGCAACAAATAATTTTCATTTCTAACGCATTTTTTTTACACTTTTTTCTATTTATATAAAAGCAAAATTTCCAGATTATTTAAATAATCGCGACTTTTCTTCTTGAGCTTATTTTATTTGATCGAAAACTGTTATGCAAATCGATATTCGATAACAATAAGAGTCTTTCACTTGATATTTACTTTATATCCTGGCATATTATTGAGAAAGTATATAAATAAAATCGAATAAGAAAAATAAAATCGCACAAAAAATCAACTTGAATTTTTGAAAATCGCACTAAACCATACAAAAATTATTCATATTTGTAGAAATAATTTCGAAATATATATCTAATATAAAAAAATGTCGTCGAATTAAAAAGTCCTTAAAATTTTTCACAAATATGTTTTTTTTTTTATAAATTGAAAATATTTCTAAAAAGTAAAAAATCTAACTGATTCAAGGGGAAATAAAATTGAATAATTGAAATAATATTTATTTACAAATATATTTTCGATAAGAATGATTATGTTGGATTTTTGGAAAACACAAACATAAATTCGATTATGTAAATATTTTGTATGCATAATATTTTGGTTTTTTATTAGTTGTGTGGCACACTTACAATTGCCATGAGAATGCTCAATAGGCAACGATATTTCCTCATTTTCACATTCAAAAAATCAAAAGAAAAACAAAAAACAAAACACAAATAAAAAAAAACCAAAAAAACAAAAAAATACGAAAATAATAGAATATTAAAAGCGAATCTTTTGAAAAGCGAAAACTTTGCGGCACGCGCGCGAAAACTTGACTGAAACTAATAATGAAATATTCAAAAAGATGAAGCCAGCAACCGTTAGACTCTGCTGCTGTTGCTGCTGCTGTTGTCTCGTCTGCTTCCTCTTCTTCTTGTGTCTGCTGTGTCTGCTGAGTGCTGCTTTCATTGGGGCAGCCAAGCGACGCATCGCCAGCGGCGGCAGTTTCGCAATCTTTGCTCGTTTCTAGCTGCCACAGTTTGCTGGTTGCTGCAGCAGGCGCGCTCGACGGCTTGGCAACGCGCATTTATGCAACATATTGCGGATGTCTACAGACGCCTCAAGTCCAACCCAACACTCCACTTAGCAGCCAAAAAAAAAAAAAAAAAAAAAAAAAAAAAAAACCCCTAAAATCTAGACAACCCCGCCTAGTGAAACGCTCTTTTGGCTTGACGAACCAACCAACAATTTGTGCGTCTAACAAATACCCTGTAAATATTCACATAGCAAAAATTGTGAAAATTGCACTTGCTTGAATTAAGCTGACTACGGCTCGACTTGAGTTTTATTTACTTGGTTTTTTATGGTTTTTTTTTTTTTAAGGGGTATAGAAAACAAGTTAATCCCTCACTTGATCTGATCTCGAGTTGGGCCGAGCTTAGCTGCACTCCATTCGAGATTCCCGGACGAGATATGCGCTGTTCGCTTCGGTGAAGTTCAATAGTGGAACCATTCCATTTTCCATCCGATTGTCGTTCTCATTCATGATTCACTCAGATTCGTTCACCTTGCTCAGGTTCTGCTCATTTTTTTTTTGTTTTTGTTTTTTTTGTTAGATTGTATTGATAGAGGCCAGCGATGAGTGAGACTTGAGATGAGTTATGCACCTGAATATGGGGCACATGTTGTGGCAGAGACTGAAAAGATGCAAGTTCAAAGTTGACTGCAGACGCAAACAAAAATGTGGCCTAAGAGAAACCATCACTTACACATTGGAATAGGCGGAATAGGCATGATTTTGATCAGACATGAATCATGTAATCATGTTGCAAGACTTGCAAAAATTATATATATATAAACAAAATTTCAGACGCATCAACAAACAAACACAAAAAAAAAAAAATGAACATAACAAAAACAAAATTTTAAAATATATCTATATATATATAAAATGACTTGACATAAAAATAAAGTATTGAAAAAACTTTTCACTTCATATTTTTCATTACAAATATTAGTGCTGAGATCTGGACGCGTTCCGCTTGGTGGTGGGGGTCCAAACCAGAGATCTTTGAGCCGAGCGACCTGGCTTGGGGACATGCTCAATTTGAGCTGAGAATTAAAGATCCATGAAAATATACAAATTGAATGACAATCAGTCTAATAGTCTGTGGCGAATACCCTGTAAAATACAATGCCCGAAGTTAGCTTGACAACTGTTTTTTTTTTTAATGATAAAAATAATGTTCATTTTTCGTTGCAATAAAATATGAAACATTCAATTTGTTGTTGTTTTTTTTATTTAAATTTGATTTATGCAAATGTTTTTTTTTTTTTAAATTTCATTTTAAAGTCTCCTGATTTTTCTTACTAATTTCAATTGAATTTCGGCACGCGTCATGCAGCCGTTAATAAACAATCATGTTGCAGTTGCAGTTGCATGTTCATGTTGAAGTTGAAGCTTGGCTTCCCAGCGCTGTGAACTTTGCACCCACATTGATCTTGACACGCTCCACTTGCAACAATGGCGATTCTTGTGCAATGTCTTCTCAGTCTGCGCGCTCTGTTCTCTGTTTTGGCCTTACTTTTGGATGAGGCCACAGCCAACTTTGCTCGCATTTTGCTGTATCCGCATTCCGCATTAAATTGCTCAACTTTTTAATACGCATTTCATTGACATAATCGACTCAAGTGCCAATAAATTGCATGTGTAATCTCTATTGTCAGCCAGTCTGTGGCAACGTATTTGCGGAGGGGTATGTATGTATGTATGTATGTTGGGTAGACCGTGGAGGGGGGGGCGGGGGGGGGGGTTGAGTTGGCCCGTGGAATTTGAACAACATCATTAGTAAAGCAGCAGGCAGTAACGCTTGGTTCCACGCGGCAGCGCAGCTGGTTGCAACTGCCGCAAGCGAAAGTGTCAAACAAAAGTCTGTCACAATTGCCGCTTATCCTACAATTGCTCCTCCCTCCCCCCTTAAGCCACAAACTGTCACTCCTAATAACCATTTAATATTTATATAAATATGTATTTAAAGAGTGCATTTAAAGTGACAAAGAAAAAAGGAAGCATTTCGCACTAGATTAGCTTAGTTTAGGAAATAGTAGCAATAATATTCAAAATAATAACATAATTATAACTACAAGTTTGAAGCAAAAGTTGCAGAAAATTCCTTGTATTTCTGAACGGAAATGTTAAATTAATTTGGCTGATGTAAAAAGATAACACAAATTATTGTTCGACGATCAGAAAAAATATGGAAGATTTATTAAGATGCGTCTGCTACGGCTAGAAGATAAGCCAATATTAGTGTTTCAATTAAGATCTCTAAAGGCAAATAATCGAAATTGAGCCATATTCAAGAATGGGACTCACAATTTTTTTTTTTGGATATATATTGAAATTGATAAATCCTTTTGACCAATGGCTTCGAGGAAGAAAAACGCTTGTCAAACTAAAAGAATAGCCAAATCATTAACACATTCAATGCTTGCTTTGCCGTTAAGAAAATAGTTATTTATTAAGTGCATTTGCCTATAAACAAAAAACATCAATTTGCATTAATCACAATTAAGATGTAATAAATTAAAATGAGAAAAGGCTTCAAAAACGATCTAAGAAGACTCTGCCCAGAAAGAGAGTCAGTGGACGATCGGCAGGCATCAGTAGCCGAGAATGACTTATAATATGTATATATATATATATAAATACTTTGAGACAGAACGTCTAAAATACCCTCGCTTAAAAGTTAAGATCTTAGATTAGACCCATCTAGTTTCAATTATGAATTTTTACAATTTTTACAATACGAACAGAAACAGAAGTTTTTCTATAGATTCTACATTTTTCCTCCTCCGTCAGAAAATGTTAAAATTCAAATCACGACAAGCAAGAATGGAATATCAGACGTAGAGCGATTTCATAAAACAATCAACGAAAAAATAAGAATAATCAAAAGACACAAACGAGGACTCCTAAATATAATAGGAAAAGGCTACAAATATTTATTTGGCATAAAGATACACGATTTAGAGACCAATAGCATACAGGTAAACGAACTAAACAAAGTCATAGAAGCAGTCAACCATGGGATAGAAATAATGGACGGCATGACAGAAATTTCACAACAGCACATAAAATTAAGTTTATTAATATTCAGCTTAGAACAATTCACCAAATACATCGAATATATTGAGGTGGGAATGCAACTGACCAGATTGGGAATTTTTAACCCAAAATTACAACAACACGATCATTTATTAGATGTTGATTCAGAAAAATTGTTAAATATAAAAACATCAACTTGGATAAAACACGAGACAAATGAAATTCCAATAATATCACATATACCGAAAACTTTGTCACTAGAAACTTTATATTCAATAATACCATATACAGACAAAGAAAATAATATCTTAACCGAAACTATCAGAGATAAATACTATTTACACAAGAATAAAACTTACGCAACAACAGAAAATAAACAAATAACAAACAAATGCATAACTGGTATCTTGAAACAAACAAAAGTTGAATGTAAATTCACAAAAACCAGAAAAAACTATGAAATAAACCAAACGTAATATTAACTTGGAATTTACCCAAAGTCACACTTAATTAAAATTGTATACCACAAAAAATTGAAATTTAAGAAAAAAACCGTTATCAAAGCAACCAACTGCACTGTACAATTAGAAGATATCCAAATACCATATGTAATATCCGATTTTACACAAACCGTTTATTATTTAAGTAATAATATAACTAAAACAGAGCCGTTAGCATTCATACAAACTAAAGAACTCATAAGAGTACATACAAGAACTAATAATACCCTGTTAATCATAAGCTTAACATTAGTGACAATATTGTCAATAGTAATTATAAGCTATTCTTTGTTCAAATGCAAAAATTTACCAAAACATAAGAATAATAATAATCAAACATAAGAATGATGCAGTAACGACACGAACCATCGAAAATAAAGACGAAGCAACCGTGAAAAACGCTACACCCTACACTTAACGCTTGAGGACAAGCCAATTTCTAAGGGATGGGGAAGTGACATACCCAGATCATGCAGATCTCTCATGTCCACACTCACTGCGACAACGCCAGCGCCACGCGCAGATCCCTTATGCAAACATCAGCATAAACAATCGAACCCAACTGCATATTCCCACACAAATAAACAAACACACGCATAAACAAACGTACTGTAAACAAACGTACTGTAAACAAAATGCTTTCGTAAGCCAAGAATGAAGTAAGACGCAAATGCGAGCTTTCATTATCAATTCAACCAGTAGCATAAGTAGAGTTACATTTTGTACACCAAACTGAACAGACGTGTTTTGATGAATAAAGAATTATATTTTTTAAATCAAATACCGTAATCAGACATTCATATATATATTATTTATATATATTTTTTTTATTCAATGACATATTTATTTATAGTAAGTACTTCACCCTGAATCTATTTTCGCACTAAATAAATGATTTATATTTCTGACCGACAACAATAAATCATTAAAAACTACTCCAAATATGAAATATGTGTTCTCTTGTCAGGTTGATTATACTGAATATTAAAACAAATCGATTGACTATTATTAATTATTAATCAAATAACAATTCTTTTAATCAACACATCATATTTCATTTTATCATAAATAATTGTTGTGAAAATATTTGATGAAACGTTGTCGATTTTGTATTTATAATCGAAATTAATTATTTATTTGTTTGGAACCACTTTTAGCGAATTTGCCTGGGACAACTGTAGCGCTGCAGCTAGTGGGCGCCATTAGGCAGAAGTGCACGCCGGAGGAGGTGGTCAACATACTGAAGGACATACCAAACAGTGGTTATAGCGGCGAGGAGATGTCCGATGGCAGTTTCAATGCGCTCAAGATCGATGTATTCGTGCAGACGCTGCTCAACTTGGGCTCGAAATCATTTTCGCATAGTTTTGCGGCCATCTCGAAATTCCATGTGGTATTTCGTGCACTGGCCGAAACGGAGGAGGCACAAATCTGCATATTGCATAACATCTTTGAACTGTGGTCCTCGCACCAACAGATGATGGTCGTCCTCGTCGATAAGCTGCTCAAGCTGCAGATCGTTGACTGTTCGGCTGTCGCCACATGGATATTCTCCAAGGAGATGACCGGTGAATTCACCAAAATGTATCTCTGGGAGATCCTACACTTGACCATCAAGAAGATGAACAAACATGTCATCAAATTGCGTGAGTTAAACAAAATACAATTTAAATAAAAATGAATCAAAAATAATCTGCCATTTTGTCTTGGTTGTAGATGTGGAACTGGCCGATGCCAAGGATAAGCTGTCCAAGTCGGACTCCTCATCCAGCGACACAGACGAGGATTCGCCCCACAAGCGAAAGAAGCCCATCACCCATGCCGACAAACCATCCGAGGAGGTCAGTTTCCCCCCTCACCCATTAAAAAAAAAAAAAAACAAAACAAAAAAATATTGATTTTTTTAACATAAATTCTCAATTTGACAGGTGGTTGAGCGCATGGAGGAGAAACTGGAGGCAGCAAATGTGAATCAGAAGCGACTCTTTCTCATCGTCTTCCAGCGTTTCATAATGATCCTGTCGGAGCATCTCTTGCGTTCCGATACAGATGGACGCGATCCGGATACGGACTGGTATCGCTGGACAATTGGCCGCCTCCAGCAGGTGTTCCTCATGGTGAGTGCGCTAAGATTCACTTTCAGTTTCAGATTCGCAATTTAGATTGGGTTTATTTAATTGATTCATTTAAGTTCCAAAACTGAAAGCAGATCTTAATTTTTGTTTGATTCAAATGAACCAAAAACCTCTTCTGACGAGACACAAAAACCGAGCATAAATAAACAGATCATTTTCAATTTGTCGTGATTTGTATATCGTTTCAAAAAAAAAAACCAATCTATCTTTTTATAAGCTAATTTCTTTAACATGTATGAATTGATATAGCTTATGAGTTTGAAATTTTAAAAAATATATTTTATGTCTCAAGCAACACTTAACGAAAAACGTTTTTAAATTTGTTTATTTAGTTTTATTCGATATGGAATTAGTGTGAAAAAAATGAATATATTTAAAAAAAAAAATTGGTAGAAATATGCACGAAAATTGGTATTCAGTTTTTGCCGTTTGCTTTATTTATATTTAAAAATCCAGCTTCAATTAAGCAAAAAATGTGGATTATTCATTGGTTATCGCCGCCCAATCCTTGATTGATAATTTATTATCAATATGCGAATGATCTTTTAATCACTTTTTCGCTAGCATAATAAATATATTAATATAAATTTGAAAATCTGGCGTGATTGCAATTATTCATATTTAAACGACAACTTTTTAAATCTCTGAATTTAAGCGTATTTCAATTCATTTGGAAAACATTTAGAGATCTGCAGCGGAACGATTTGTATCAGATATATTCAAAATGTAATTATATATATTGCAAATAAGTAAGATTTGACTTATTGTAGCATATATACCAATTTTAAATAAACATATAAAAATATATATAACCGATTTAAATAAAATCACTTTAAAATAAGAAAACAGAAAGAAATATAGAAGAAGACAAGTTTTTGTGTTAAAAATATATTTGAAATGTGTAATCGAATAAGATAAAATCACGTAAAATATGAAATTTAGAAACAATTGTTTGTGATTGACTTTGAAGCTGAATATATATATTATATATATATTACTATATTAACTATTTTGTTTTTGTTTTTGTTATTTTTTTTTTAATATAGCATCATAACCAGGTGCAGAAATATAGCAGCACTTTGGAGACGCTGCTCTTCACTTCTGATCTGGATACGCATATTTTGGAGGTCTTTCAGCAGTTTGTCGCACTGCGCGCCTAACGAACACTAAAAGCAAAAGCAGCAACAACAACAACAACAACAACAACATTAACAGAAACAATTTAACAACAACAACAACAATAATAACAATAACAATTACAACACCATTAGCTTAAGCCTGTCTAATGGTTTCTTAAACTATTTAAATAGGTTTTTCAGATTTAGAATTTTAATTTTTTTATGAATTTTAATTGTAAATTTCTTATGTTATAATCAATTAATCAATTACCAATTTAATAACACACGCTACACATTAAATAACATTGTAATTTGAAAAATAATAAAAGAATTTGAAAAATTACAAAAAGACCAAATCCAATAGAGTTATCTTTATTAAATTAATTATAAATTTTCTATATGTTTGGGCTAGAACAATAGTTTTCTGTACATTTCAATTTGAAAGAACTAAAAAGAGCTCTTAAAATGTTTGATGACAACTGTGCACAGTTGGGCATGCATTGTGCCGAAGGCGCGATCATCGCATACAGTGTGCGATTCAGTTTAGCAATCACTGTGCAAATGGTGCGGCATGAAAACGTTACGTTTGAAAATACGGCTTTGATTGTTTCTAGCGAAACTCTGTGCCTATCGATTTGCCGCAATCAAAAAGTAACGGTTTAAAGATATGCATAACATCATGTTAATCAATTGTAAATACCTACGAAAGTTGTATTCGATTTACGTTATACAGCATAAAATCTAATTAAATGCAAATTGTTATTTGACAAGTTATTGTATGAGATCTAAGCAGAATTGCAAGTATCACTCCAGCAAAAATATAAACCACCTGTTATGCCACACTTAACAGTGCCTGTTAAATAACACTTACTTACTGATTAACAGACCAGCAGCAAAATAGAGCATTTTGCGTTATACCATGTTGAATTTGAATTTTTCTTTGTCTTGTGTTAAGATCAGAATTAAAACTTATTCGGTTCTTGCTATTAAAAAAAAAACTTTGCAACAGTTAGTAAGAGAGAATGAGAGAGAGAGTGAAGGAAAGAGAGATAGGGAGGGCAAAAAGAGAGAGAGAGAGAGCGCCTTTGCGTGTGTTGATCGTGAAATGCAATGGGGAATTGATGCCCAAATGCGTGGAGGAGCATTTCGTAAATGACAAAGTGTCGCTACTCTCTTTTAAATATCATTTTCAGTGCGTTTTTGCATTTCGTGCGTGTCAGATCGTTGGTTCGTTCATCGTTAGTCGCTCGTCGTTTGTCGTTGTGCACTTCGTGCGTTTCTCAGCGGTCGTTGTCGACGCTGCTAACAAGCCACAATAACAAAAAATAACAGCAATAGCAACAATAACAATCGAAGAAAATATAACAATAATAATAATAATAACGGCAGCGACTACAAGTAAAAGAGACATATGTATATACATATATAGGTAGATATGTTCATGTGTATTACTTAATTTAAATTCGTGGCTCATACATGTATAAACATAAGTGTTTATTTACTATTATCTCTTTATTTAATTAATTTAGTATTTGCTGCTGCTGCGCCGTGTGTATTTCATTTATTAACTGTTGTTGTTTTTTTGTTGCTAATTTCTTGCCGTTAAAAAGCGCGCGCTCATTTGTGAAAATAATATTCATTATTATGATAATTAATTGTTAATTTTTGGTGCCATTTTTTTCAAGTGTTTTTATTTTTTTAATTTATTTTTCTATTGTGGTGGTCGACAAAAAAAATGACTAAAACAGCTCCAAAAATTTGTCACATGTAAGAAAGAGTAAACAAAGTGTGTGTGCTGGTGTATGTGTGTGTGTGTGTGTGAGGAAGTTACAGTTTAATGTTGGTTAGTCTCAATTGTCGACGATTGATGCGCAGCTCTTCCAGCTTGTTGTTGTTGTTGGACTTATTTATGCACGTAAGTATGCAAGTGTCTGTAGCTGTGTGACCATGTGTGTGTGTGTGAGAGCGTAAGACAAAAGCCGCAAGACAAAGTGCACTGACAACAACACAACAACAAAAACGACAACAACTAAATAGCAAAGAGCAGCCGTTGATCTGCTGCTGTTTATCAATGAAAGTGTTTTTCGCTTTGTTGTTGTTGCTGTTGTCGTGGCTTAGCTTCTACTTATTTCGTTCATTTTCTAGTCTTTCGAAAATTGCAACTGTGCTAACACACACACACACACTCACACACATATTAGAAGCTTAAATATGAATCATGCACTTTGGCCAATTTCTTTTTCATAATTACTTTTAGCTTATACTCTGCACTTCCCAAAAGTTGGCGGAGTATAAAATATGCAATTCAAAATAACTGAATTCAATTGCTTTCTTGCTGGCTGTCAATTCAATAATGAAGCAAAAAAATATATAAATGATATATATATATTTTTTATTTTTATTGGTTTATTTTTTTTTTTAGCTTAATTCTTTAATTAACAGAATACATATATTTTGCGAACATGCCACAATTCAAGAGGGCAATTGCCAGTTGGAAAGTCAGTGTATTTCGCAGTCAGTTTGATTGAGATTGCAATATTTTTCATTTGCTTGTTGCTATTTGCCCTTTTTTTGAATAGTTTGCTTTATTCTTGGCTTGTGTGTTTTGCCTAAAATATTACGCGACAAAACGTGACATTTTCTTAGCGGTAAGTTATTTAGTGTACACCCATTAAGAAATGTCCTAAAAGGGGTATATTGGTATAATGGGTAATTGTTATGTAATAGGCAAAAGAAAACATGATTAACTTATTAAATTGAATAAAAATATTATATATATATTTGTGTACGGGGCATCTGCTAGTTGAGCACAGCCGATGGGCTTAGTTTTCTGCACTTGGATTTAATATTCGCTTGTTAAGGTTGCTTGTCGAACAAATGTCTGTGTTATGGAGTAGACAATTCTCAATTTGCTGCTTTACATACCAACATATAAGTACAGTTTGTGTGTGAATGTGTGTTTCACAAATGCCGTTGCTAACAGCCCCAAGAACATCAACAACAACAACAACAACAACAAGAACAGCAGCAGCAATGAGAAGAAGCCTTTTGATAGTCATATCACGCAGTTCCACTGATAATTCCCATTGTATTCTTCTACTCTTGTTGTTCATATTGTTGTTGTCTTCGCATTATCAGCTGTTATTTTTACTCTCTCCCTTCAATTCTCTCGTTCTCTCTAGCTCTGACAACACCCACCCACCTCTCCATGGCCCCCTTTCATTTTTAAAACATAGTCCATTTATTTTTTATTTTTTCGGAATTTCTGTGCGTATAAGCAAAATGCTTGTTTTTGTTTTTAGATTTTGATTGCTATTGTTAAATTTAGAATTGACTAAACACTCACGCAATTCGATTGAACCTATCGAATATATCATATATATATGCATATACATATATATATATATATACATACATATATATATATATATGAATACTACTTTTTTTTGCACAGAAAACGTATCTTGAAATTGTTTAATAAGTCAGCCGATATCATTTGTAGATCTCGTTAAAAAATAATAATAATAAACCAATTGTTTATGACACTTTCCTATTATATTATTGGATACTTCAGATTCATATATCAAGCCATCGCAATTTGAGTATGTTTGGTGTTTTCCCCTTATTTCCGAAGGTTCGTATTTTAAAAATGATCGATATAATATCTATCATTCTCATATTGATGCATTTATATTTCTTTATTTAGTGTCTCTCTCTATTCTTTAAGCCAGTGTCTCTCATCTACAAAAAAAAAACGAACTATATATACGGGTATGTAATGGGATTGGAATAAAAACCGTAACGATGAATGATCAAATTAAACGTAGCCAAAAGACGAAGATGATTTCGCTCTGTTATATATTGTGTAATTTACATTAACGAGCGGAAGTCGTTGGTTTCTACAATATAATGAACCAATTACCCAGTTTGTCTCTTGATTCGATTGCTTGCACACAGCAACAGATGCACAGATACAGATACAAATATAGTGGTTACTTTTTCTGAGGTTTTTGTGCGCCTTCTGTATATTTATAGCTCCATTCAAGTTGGACACGATGACAAATAACTTGATTTTGATCAGCAAATAGATATTTATACTCCAGCACACACCATATTTAGATAAGATGCAAATGTTGGTATTCATGAAAAAATCGTTATAAAATAGCAAATATTGATATTTGGAAATCACTGTGAATTCAATTCCATTATAACTTAGGTAAATCTATATCTGTTAAGAAATCATAGTTAGATAGTTACCAGAGTAAAAGATGAAATGGGATTTTAGGTTGAAAATCAATATAGTTGGTAATTCCCACAGATAGCAAAGATCACATTTTAAAAAATTTCAATACTACGACAACTAAAAGCTAATATTTCTATTCTATTTATTGATTACTTTCTTCGTTTCCGTGGTAAACATGAAAATCGAATATCGATAACAGCAGTTATCACATATCTAATAAATTCTATAATATTGATCATCTGTAAAAATTTCATTTTTATTGTTTCGGCTTGGTATCAAGTTCGACGAGAGCTTCTTATCTTATTTTTGCAAGTGTATTTTTTCGCGAAGTACTGTTATAACTTGATAGAAGAAGTTTATATTTACATTAAACAAAATGTCTTTTTAACTCTTTAATCTCTTGATAAAACACCAAGCTAAACTATATATAGTTATTAGTCGACTCTGACAATTTTGTAAAGTTAATTTTTACACATAATCAATATATATCTAGGCAATTAAATACCAAGTTGATTTATTTTTAATTATTTTATTTATTTTGTTTTATTTAGTTGTATGTATTTTATTTAATTACAAAGAAATAACTTTTAAAATAATTTTATACATCACAACTCTTTCTCTCTCTCTCACTCGCTATTTTTCGCTATCTTTCGCTCTCTTTCTCTGTAACTCGCCATAATGTTTATCTGAATCATAATCGTTGTTATTGTTGTCGCTGTTGTTGACTGATGCTTATTTTTATTATTATTACAAACTTACACTCAATATTAATATTATCGTCATATTGTGAGTGTCTGTGTTAGCGATTCTGTCTGTAGTTGCGCTTTTGTTGTTTTTGTCATTGTTGACATTTCTAAGACGTTTTGTGTGATTGACACGTTTACTTGATTTAAACACACACACACACTAAATACTTACCACATCATAGTCTGCACACTGATGGGCATACAACTGGAAACACTATTTTCTCATAATGTCTTTATGTACATTTTGTAAATTAGATTTAAAAACCCGATCATATTTATTAAACTAAAAGTCATTTGTAGCAAATGCAAATTAGCGTATTTTAAAATTTTTTTATAAGCTGATGGAACTAATTGCATGGTCCGCACTGTATTTATATGTGAACTTGGGCATGATATTTGCGATAAAGTGACGACAGTTAGTTTTGTCGAGCTATTGGCATTCGATGGGGATATAAGGGGGGCTGGGGGTAAGGCAGGGAGTGGGGATGCAAGACCTTCATCTATAGTTCGTCTATAGTTTTTGGCTTCTACAGAATTGTTCTACAAAAAAAAAAAATAAATGTCTACCTTTTTTCCGATGAAAATCAAAAGCTTTAAGTTTAGAATATTAGATGTTAATTAACAAACACTAATGAGGAGTATTTTGATTTTCCGATTCGTGCTTATCGATCGAAATCGATTTTCGATAGCGATAAAAACACGATTGTAAAGTTTAACCATTTAAGCGATATTTAATAAACCCAAACATATTATGGCATTTTTAAGTTTCGTCTAATCGAGCTCTCTCGACTGGAGTATTCTAACTTGATTTATTAGTTCTTGTATTTTTTTTTTTATTAAACATCGAATTTCGAAGTTCTAGCTCTTTTGATGATGGATACGATCCCAGTAGTGATTGGAAATTATTTCTTAGGCGCCGGTCAACCAACAACAACTTCTCACCAACAACTATTAAAAACATAATTTATCAACAATTTTCATGCCAAGTCCAAGGTGTTTGTTAAGTGTTATTAAAATGTGCAGCACAGAGCAAGTGTGTCTCTGTGTGTGTGTGTGTGTGTGTGTGTGAGTGTGTGTGTATATCTAATTTGCAAGCAAGCTTGGCCTCATGAATATGCAAAAGGCAACGAACGCATCGAAGGAAATAATGCCGGATAGTTTTTCCAATCATAAATTACAGTGCCAACAAACAAGCAACGACCAAGTTTTTTTTTTCTATTTTTTTGCCTTTGCAAGCGGAAAATTGCTAAGCCAACATCTCGGCGTCGATATTAAAAACAATTATAACTCTATAAGAGAGAGAGAGAGAGAGAAAGTGAGAGAGAGGGAGAAGGAGTTGGGGGGGGGGGAGAGAGAGAGAGAGAGAGCAGTAGATAGACTGAGTAGCACTCTTATTAAAAAAAAAACCAAGAAAGCGTAATTAAAGGCAGCTCAGACAAACAAATTCGTGCATATATCAATTAAAATGAAAACAATCTGGAGAAAATGATATGGAAGCATGACATGATAACCGCTTCTGAAAGAAAATACACACACATATACATATGTTTAAAAGTTAATTCCACGTGTTATTCTTATCAATTGATAAATAATATAGTTGCATAAGAGCTAGTCTTAATTAGTGTACAAATTGTTGCTCAACTTTAAATGGGGTTTGCTCTATTCTAGCACCGTGAATCTGTGAATCAGCAAACAGTCAACAGTCAGTATATTAACATAAATAAGAAAAGGAAATTGAATCGATTGAAATGTTTAGTAAATACAAATTGTATGTTGTTTGTTTTGATTTCAAAAGCAACTGAGAACGTGTAGCATAACCGACTGCCAAATACTCTAATTACAGGTGGCAAAGAACCCAACTGCTGGATATTATTCCTGTTTATAGTGGCAATTATCAACTTTTTTTTTGTTATCGGTGATATCGAATCTCATGTCTCATGTTTGGCTAGCTAGATATATGTTATAGTTAGCGGACACTGTCCTCAAATCAAATGCAAAGCAAACGCAAAGTGTCGAAATATTACTTAGTAATACTAATAACAACAATATATAGTTTGTTTACTACTCATTTTTTTTCCTCCTAATATTTCAATTTTGATTGTTTTTGCATGTGGTTCGTTACTTATTTTTATTTTTTCCTAAACTACAAAAATTGTATAAACAATGGAAAGAAACACTTAAAAGCAATGAAGCACATTGTGCGGGTGTTGATTTTCGCTGATGCTGTTGTTTTTGTTGTTGTTGGGCAAATAGTCAAGAATTTGACTTCGTATTTCGATTAGAATTTGGATTTTTTTTTGTTAGAACAGTTCATAAGCAGGTATTTACGTTGATTTGCATAAAAGATTTAAACCGGAATGTTTTTATTCATGAATAATTTTGTAAACATATGATCAGAAATGATCTTAAAAACTTTAATGTTTGATTATAATTTTTAATTATTATTAATATTGTTATTATCAGTCAGTCAATGCTAAAGAGATAATTTATAGAATTGCTTAAGGATAAGAGAACTTAAAATTGGAAAAAAAAGAACTTTGAAAATCGGCTTAAAGAACTTTAAAAATCAGTTAGCTCTCTTACACTGTTGGTCATTTGTTGGTAAGCGGTTGGTTAACTTGCCTCATGACGATAATGATGATAATCCCTAAGCGAAACCTGATCTACTGAGGAGTACCTTTTGGCAGCCACAAGCAACCTGTAAGCCAGTGCCACATGCCCGTTCCCCGTTTCCCGTTTCCATATGTTGCCAGTTAATGCTTGTCGTAGTGTGTTGCATGTGCATGTGCAATATACACACCACTCCACACCACCCCACTTCTACCTAACCGTCCCCTCCCTATATATAGTAACATACCCACATACCCGATCCGATCCGATCCCATCTTGACAGTACACGATGAAACTTGTTTTTTTTTTTGTTTTTTTTTTTGCCCACTCTGTGTGGGACGTTGTTTTGTTGAGGGGGCCAGGGGAGCTGGGGTGGCACATTCTTTGGCCGGCGTCATCAATGTTTTCATGATAATGATCATACCGATTATTGTCATGATGTTGTTGATGATGATAATCATTATTATTATTATTGAGCGCTGTTCTACAGGTTTTTTTTACCATTAAAAAATGTTGTTCAGAGTATATTTTAAAGTTGTGCAAATTTTGTATTTATTTAAAAAAATTTAAATTTAAATAAATAATTCTGAAATTGTTAAATGAAAATTTATTCAACATTTTTTGGGACAAAACCAATTAATAATCAAATAAAGTATATATAAAATTATTTATATATTTATGGAGATTTATGATTAGCAGTAAGCACAGAGTATTGAAGCCAAACTATTGGTTAATAAATCATAACGATACAATTATCGATAAATATCGATGTGCTTTTTTGTGAAAATTGCTTGAATTTTTTATATAATCACGTTTCAATAAATAATGAGTGAGATGAAATGTGCCCTTTTTAGTTTTTGTTTTTTTTTGTGCAGGGTATCTGTTGGACGTTCATTTTAGCTTGCTCGCACTCTTTTTATTGGCTTAGTTCTTTTTTTTTTGTGTATGGTGCTTGCTGTGCGTCGTCTTTGGGTTCCGTTCTACAGACGACCTTAAGCGGGGCAGAGAAACGGACACCAACAAACCAACAAACTTGGGGACTGGAGCAAACCACTTTTCAGCCGATTGTTGTTGCCAAGATAGCTGAATAAGTGTGGACCTGTTGCCGCATAGTTCAGAGTCGTCGCATGCGTGCTCAATAAGCACGAGTATCGAGCAAGTATTTTCCCTGCCTTGCCCACAGCCAAGTTTTTCACAACCGGTTAGCCGGTCTCCCTCTCCCACTCTCTCCCTCTCTCTCCCTCTCTCTGTCTCTTGTGTTGCTATTTTTGTGTGTCTCGACAATGTATATAAAATCAACAACAACATAAAGAATAATGATAAAAAATCAACAAGAAATTATAATCAAGTGCAAAAGGTAGAAACCACCCAAAAAAAAAAAAACTATAGAAAAAGATAAGCATATAATTTTTATTAAACGCCGTTTAATATGGTCAAGTATTGCCCCAAAATATATATATATATATTATATATATATATATATATATATACATATATGTATATAAAAATATATATGTATATACATATCTGAATATAGACTATATGCACACATATATAAAAAGTTCAGTTACCGCAAGCCGCTTGATCGCATAGACTCGGAACTGGATCCAAGCCGTGCTGCGGGGGGTGTTGCGCGGGCTCTGATGACTTTGACTTTTGATTACGGCCGGATCGCTGCCCCATTTGCTTTGAGTGCCCTATCAATTGTACGTAATTTATACAGCAACAACAACAACCAACCAACGGCAACAAATTCAAACTGTCGCCAGCTGTTGATAAGAAACCGAAGCAGCTGAAAAATGTGTCTGACTCGAAGGTATGAAAAAGATCTCAGATTGTAATACGGAGAGCGAGAAACAGATTGAGAGACATTGACTGAGTGAGAGAACAATAAAGCGAGGGAGGAACACAGATTGGGGGAGAGAGAGAGCGTGAGAGAGAGAGAGAGTGCAAGTGCAAAGATTAAACACTGTCTCTGTAAAAATGCTTAGAATAGATTATAATAAAGTTTACATGATTATATCACTTGGTATTGCAAATCAGTACAACTCAAATCAAATTAGACGTCTCTGATCCTATAAGGTATATATAAATACATATCTTATATGTCAGCGATTGGAGAAATATATCCTAAAATATATATATATATCTTATCCTTTAAACAAAACAGGATCGATTTTTAGCTTTGAGGATTTTTGAGTATTACTTAAATCTTTTTGCGTGCACTTTTTTGGACTTTGAACGCAATGCTTAAACATATATGCTGTATGTGTGTGTGTGTGTGAGACAAACGAGTCTTGAGCCTAGACACAGAGAGAAAGAGAGATCGTCCGAGAGAGAGACAGAGAAAGAAAGAAAGGGCAGGGAAGAGGTAGATTGTGCAACTTGCATGTGCCGAGACCTGCAATTGTACAATAACAGAGGGAGACAGATAGAGAGAGAGAGAGAGGAGAGAGAGAGAGGGAGAGATATACATAGACAGTAAGACAAAGACAAAGAGAGACTTAGGTGATTAAGAATTATTTTTCCAAACAAACTTAAAAAAAGCGTATTTTGCAACTATCAACTCCAACTCGAACTCTGCAAAAAGCAGTTGACTTATATATATATATATATATATATATATTTATATATATATATACATGAATAATAATCAGCGTAACGCTTCGATGAACTGTCAAGAAGTGGGTTTGCTCTAGTTTAAGGCAACACTCTTAACAAAGGCAAAAAAAGCCGCTTTGCCAAATTCGCCAAATTGGCTAATTCCATTCGTTTAGCAACTGGCAACACAATATAACAATATATACAAATACAAAAAAAAAGAAAAGAGTTTTACTTGGTTAAATTCTTTCGTCGTTGATTAATGATCTTTGAACTTACCCACCTTAGGTCTTTGATCTGAATTGACTTTTAAAGTCTTGTCAAAACACGAACGTTGATATCTAAAATAATGAATATATGTATATATTTTTGAATGTGAGCAGATTGGCAAAATTTATAAGAGTATTGCTATCTTAAGATTACTATTGCTGATTTGCTGATTTTCGGTTTTCAAAAATTGTCCTTTAAAATTGCCAGTCTTTGCCGCATATGGAAAATGTCAGTTGTCTGCCAGATGTTATTGAGCAATAACCGAGACGTAAGAATCACTTTTGGGTCAACTGTTATAAGGTGATATTTTACTGATTTCAGAGTATTATGTCTCATCCGTTTTAAGAGAGCTCTTGTCGTGGTTGTCGTTTAGCATTTGTTTTAGATACTTGGATTGTTTTGTATTGCTTGGTCTTTTTTAAGCGATCTTTATTGGGAAAATTTATGTAAATTTAAATGATTTATTTATGCATTTGTATGTATGTGTTGCATATTGACAATTTTAATTTGAGATTTACAAACTATTACTATGTTTGTCTAACAAGGGAAATATTTTGTAGTTAGAATTCCAAATCGGATTGTGTACATTTTTGTGTCGTCAAAAACCCAGAAGCTAAATTCAAAATTCACCTCGCACACACTCCAATCTGATACCTTTATGCTAAACGTCTAATAAATATATATATATATATATATATATATATAAATAATCGACGCGTCATGAATCACAATATTTGTTGTTGGTGGTGGTTGTTTCGAAGTCGCGTGGCAAAGCCTAAAGAATGTCGCGCTGAAATCGAAATCCAAATCCAAATCACAACTGAAATCGAAACGGCAAACTTAAAAAACAGAAACTACGGCATTTGAGTGGGTACAAGTTGTCAATTTGTCAGCCTGTCTATAAGTTGATTGGGCGGCGCTTATAATTCACAGCCCGGCCCCGGTCGAGCTGCCTTGGCATTATTCGCAATCGTTGTCGAGCCAATCTGTTGCAATCGTCTCCAATCTAAGGGCAGTCGGAATTGAACAAACCAACAAAGGTTAACATTAACATTTACTTTAATGCTATTGGCAAGATATTTCTAGTTAGATTATTATTCAATGTTGATGATTATTATTGGTTGATGATATTTGTTGGCATATTATTATCTCATATCGCTCCAATCAGTTCCAAAAGTTTCCCATTATTAAAAATTGTGAAATAGACTCGATCAGCAATATATATATATATATATACACATACTATATAAATATATATATATACACAGTAGCGGTGAAAATAATATTCGTTGATTGAGTTTCCCAAATTCTTGCATTGAATATTTGATCGTTCTACATTATATTAGCATCAAATACCTTAACAATAAATCACTAAAGTTGATATTGAATGATTTTATTCAACTGAACTAGCTCCATAAATAAAGTAGCTTGTTTTTTTTATACCTATCTAAAAGAGCACAAAATAAATAAGAAGAAATATAACGAGAGAAATGAGAAATGTTTAATTAAATGAAAGACAGTTCAAAAATAAAGATTCTATTTTTATATATTTGCTCAGCTTTAAATTACTTTGCTTACCCAAAAAGTACATTTTAAAGTGTTTTATTCAAAGTTTTGCACTCAAAATAATGCTTTATTTTTTAAGTTTGTTTTTCAATTAAATTACAACTAGCCCTTAATTACATAACTGTATGTGTGCATTTGTGTATGTGTGTGTGCGTGTGTGTGCGTGTGTGTGCGTGTGTTTGTGTCCTTGTGTGTGTATCAAGTACAAGTGTCACTTTATGCTTCTGTCCAACTTAATTGGCGCAGTAAATTGATTTAAAAACTTGCCACTACAAATAAACTGAACTTGGTCCTGCAAAATCGGGGTCACTCAAAATGCAATTGCCAGCCGAAAGCTTGCCAATATGTCGCATATGTATTCCATAATCTTATTTAGCAAACTTTATGCACAAAAATATTAATAATACAATTAAGAATTTTAATATGCAAGTCAAAGTTTAGCAAAATTAAGCTGAAGCTGGTTTCAATTTGAGCACAAATCTTTAAAGACAGTGAAAAATAATCAATTTATGTTTTCGACATGCCTGCACTTACACATACGTGTTGTGTGTGTGTGTGGTGTGTGTGCTGTGTGTTGTGTGGCCACAAAATATCAGCTTGCTTGCAGGCCGGAAATGACAAGTGGAAAATCTGCAGCTCAATTTGCTCGATAAAGAACCAAGTTGAGATTAAAACCAACAATGTTGAAACATCTTCTGTGTGTGTGTGTGTGTGTTAGTCCTGTGTGTGTGTGTGTAGCTTTTTTGATTATTTTAAAAAAAGAATAGACAACCATTTGAGCCCTCTCCACATCAAGCTCAAGCTCAAGCTCAAGTTTTGGCTTACACACAGGTTGTTGAAACAATTTTACAATTTTGCAACACTCCCCGTAATTCAATATATTTAATATGCAGCCAAAGCTTCATCATCATCTACGCACACACACACACACACTCAGGCACACACACACACACACACACACAGTGTTCAGTTATGTGCCCTTCTCCCACAAAATACCTACTTATTTTTTATTTCTTTTCTATCGGCTTGTATTATTTTTGATTTTCTACCCAGACTGCTTTCTAATTTAAACCATTCTCCATACATACATACATACATTGTTTAGATAAAGATATCGATATATATGTAATGCAGCTACATCTCTGTAAGAAAAAATAGATTTTTAACAATAGTTTTCAAATTGGCTTTTGTTACTGCATTTTTATAAGAATTCACATTCACAAATAAAACTGGGTTGAATTAAATTTTGATTAGGTTTGATAACCTGGTAATATATATAAACTAATAATATCGATTCATGTCAATGGTTCATTGAATAATATTAAATTTCGGAACTGCATACGTTTCTGGTTTTTGGATAGTAAAGAATACACTTAGAAGCTTTAAATATATATAAAAATAATATACAATCTTAATTTAAATTTTATATTTGTTTTTGCTAATATTTCCTTATCGCTATACGCACGACGGGGGTAGTTATTGATAGAGTAGAATAAGATTCCTCTGTATTTATACTAGACAATAATTTACATTATAAATTTACTAGTAAAATCCTCTGCTGATTTGGTTGAAGAATATTTTTTTATTTCTTATGGGGTCAAAGGGGGTTTCCTTTCTAGTTTAATGGGTATTCAGGGTATAAGAATCAGAACCACCACATTTAGCTCTAAACTTGGTGCTTAATCGTTTTTCAAGTGATTTGTGGTGCTATTTATTATTTGGCCTGGCCTTAAGCACGAAACATGAAAGCAAAGCTTGGGCAACTAACGCAAAAGTCCAATTTAAAAATCAGAATTATTAATAGTGTTACTTTTTTGTTGCCAACACTGTTATAGTACAAAGTGTTTGACCAGTCGCTGAACTCGTAAAAACTTTTTTAAACATTTTAAAATACAAATACCACTACAAATGCAGATACAGATACATAGATACATAGATACGTATTTAGGTTTTGTGTAGTTAAATTCTGGTCTGCTACAACAATTAGCCATTGAAATTGATAACAGCTTTCAATTACGCCGCTGCCTTTACATTTTTACTTTCTTCTATTTTTTATTATTTTTTATTTTGTTTTTGTTATTTTTTTTATTTTTGTTTTATCTTGCCCTCACCGGGCGGCCAAGCATTGAAATGTTGTGCTCTATATACACTATATGTATCTGGAGTATATGAGACATGTGTGGGCAAAGCCAGATACAGATACACAAATAGATACAGATACAGAAACAGAAACAGAAACAAAAAGAGGAACAGAAACATAAACAGATACGTGATAGATACGTGGATACAATTACAGCTAAAGCTGGGTATTGGTGCCCCTATCAAAGGTGCGATAATAGTGCTGTTAACATTTTGTTTACGCACGCAATTTGTGTAATAACAATTAATCAAACAATTCACCCAACTCTCCTCTATTTGCTCGCTTGTTGCCTCAAACAGCAATTTGAAGTGCCTACAACAATTTTCTCCAATGTTTGTAAACTCTTTATTTCTTCTTGCAGCGTGCAACATGAGCTGACATCAAAAGAGACAATCGTTTAAGGTGAGTTTAAAACTTTAATTAAAATTTGCAAATTAAAAATGAAATGAAGACATTTTCATGTATTATTTTTTAATTAAATACATTTGAAGAATACAACTTTGTTAAATAATTGCTATGCCAAAATATCTACATAGATTTTGGTTTCGTGGCTTGAATGCAAAAAGTTATCGATAAATTTATTTGAATGTGATTTGCATAACTAATATTCTAAATTGAACAAGTCGATTTCTTGGCGATTGGCTAGATCGACTCGGCTGTTAATTTTTTTTTATTTATATATATTTTATATATTTTCCATACACTTTTTCAATTTACTCTTTACGATTCAACTCAATGCTTCATCATTTTTCAATTAGAGCACACAAAGTCCCGAAATAAAATTGATGAAAACAACTGAAAATCGACACAGTAATGTTCGTAATTAATTAAGTTTAGCTTATATACATATGGTAAATAGATTTATCTATATATTCTATATAAATGAATGTGTGTCAATAATAAACAACAGTAATAAGAAAAACCCAGTCGTTGCGTAGCTAATGTTATCGCTCTCGGCATCTGGGAAGGGCTTTGGTCGCCTAATGCGTCTTAATCCACCACATTGATCAATGACCATACAATATACTATAAATTATATACAATATACTAATTTTGAATAGGTACGTCAAGCTTTAAGCGTTATGCTGACAATGAGAGATGAGTGCTTTGAATAATGATAAGTGTATGCAGAATACTCGTATTCATGTTAAATGCAAACATTCTAGAATATTACTTTTAATAGATACCTGCAAAACTGACATCTGAAGGTTTCATTCTATTTGTTCTTACTCAACCATAACTTGTATAATTCGCATACTGCAATTTAATTTAGAAAAACCAGTTTTGTTTGGCTTTAATGTTAAAACTCTTTCGTTCTTAATCTTGTAAAGAAAATATAACTGTTTATTTGGAAGTTATTAAGGAAGTTATGTAAGATCCTATTAAGTATATGAAATATATTTTTCAATTCGATCTGTATATTAGTCAAGAATCAAACGAAAAGAAATCTTATAAAAGTCTAGGAATTAATTAATGCTTAGTTAGGCAGAGAATTTATAAACTATAATATTTATTTAATCAAAAGTTTTCTTTATTTCCGAAATGTATTTAAAATTATTAAATAATAGTTTCTATTATGGCTCTGTATTTCAAACGATTCCGACTCGATTTCAATTTGGGCTAGACACTCGGATTTTAGATAAGGTTGTTTTGCTATCATTGCAAAAATAGTTGTGTTATATAATACAGGGTATCTGCTAGTCTGTTGCGCTTTAATGGAACATTGCCATTCGGTTGTCTTTTAGTTGACCTGTGTTTTTTTTTTTTTTTTTTTTTTTGCGATTAATCATTTGTTATTGCACTAAAGTTGCAAACCTCAAAACCCTCTCAGCCTTCACCTCTCCCCTGTCATTGTTCTGTCTGTCTGACTGTGCGTGTGTTTTTGTTGGAAGTTGCATTATTGTCGACATGTCGGTGCGTGTGTTCATTGACGTCATCAACCAACCAAACCAACCCCCCCTTACCAAAAAACCTATCCACAACCGAACAAGCGAGCATTGTGTGTGCATGTTGCACGCAAACACAAAATACCCAAACACAAACTGTTTGCCACAGTTCCCCAACATCAACCTCAACCCCAACCTCTACACCTACACCCACCCGTCCATGCACCACATATCTAACCCCAGCCCATTCTCCTTGCCACTTTCGATGCTGTTGCACTGAAAACAAAAAACAAAACGATGAAAATCGTTGTAGGGAATATGAACTATAAAGTCATTTCCTAGGGTATGCTGAAAATTGTGTTGGGTATGCTACCGGATCATGTATCAGTAACAAAGTGTCGCCGCAATCGGTACTTGGAACAAATTGGGCTAGAGATGTGAATACGCAAAGAGTTCTTTTTGTTTATTCAATGAAAAATGCGTGGTTTATATACAAAAATTCTTAAACCTAAATACACTTAAAGCCACTCGTAAGACGACTCCTTGTGATGTTTATTCTTAAATTAGCTGAGTGTTGCAGAGTTTGTAAGGCGACTCCATGTGCTGTATTCCTAATCCAATGCAGCCACTTGAAGTTGACTTCAAGATTGAGATTTTCTTATTTAACTGCAACCACTTGAACGTCGACTCTATGTGATATTTTGACATTAAAATAGCTGAGCCTTGCAATGGGTCGGGTTCATATTGATTCTGTGCGTTATCAGCAGCGTAAGATTTTCTGCTTTTGAAGAAATCATACAATCGTTGTGTGAAAACTCTTTTTGAACTCCTTACCTCAAGTCAAAATATTCTCTAAACATCGATGCATATTTTAAGTAACATTAAGTTACATTTAAAGTAATTATACAATTCCTGTATTAATTCGAAGCCAAATAAATGTTGATCTTGCCAACTTTCTCAACAAAAGTGAATTTTTAATTTAAATATCTAGTTAATAATTTAAATCAATTCATTTTTGGGCTTCTAAAATTTAATGAATCTTAAATGAACCATATTTCCAATAAGAATGTCAAACCGGTAGCGAAACTTTACCGATTGAAGTTCCGAAACTGAATCGAAATTCAACAATTTTGAAATATCGAAAAAGGTGTGGAACCATTTCGCATTAAGCGGAAGATTTACATTAAATGTACCGGAATTGGAAACGAAACGATGCAGTGTTACACCCTGCTGATATCTGATAATTTAAAGTTTACTTTGTTACTTGGGTTTTTTTTCAAGTGTAGTCCGTCACTGCATAAGCTCTCAAAAAAGTAAGCAGGTCAGACCGCAGTTCGCTGAGTGCGCTTGGCGAGCGGTTCCTGCGGTTGTTCCTCTCTCTCACTCGCCCAAGTCCCACAGACACACACACACACAAACACACAAACACACACACTCACACACTTTTAACACAACAATAAGTGTAACAAAAACAACAGCAACAACAACAACAACTTTGGTTGGGTTTTTGTGGTTCATTTGGAAGTTGCTCCTCTTTGGGGTCCGTTGGCCGATCCAAGTTGCAAACCTTCGAGTTGCCTCCGAGTTGCATAATATTTTCCGTTGGCTTGACTTTAAATTGATTTCTATGACTGCAAGGTGAATGTACCATTTTCAGCTGTCATTCAGTCGGTCAGTTGGTCAGTTTGTAATTACTTTTTTTTTTTATATTATATTATAATATTTATTTTTTGTTTGTTTTGCAATCAATTTGTTTACCCTGAACCCATTAAAATAATTAAAAACGGTATAGTGAAGTTAGGCAAAAGGAAACATTTTCGATTCCATTTGGTATATATATACTCATTCGAATCAACATCGGATCAGAACCATTCAGTTTATCAATCAAAATATTATTTTTATTAATAATACTAGTTAGTTAATATTGCTTGGTTAAAGTCAATTTGTTGATTAAATAAAAAGCTGCTCACTTTTTAGATGTTGTTGGCTTTTAGGGTTTTTATGCACATATGGGAAGCATGTAAAAATACAGATTTTTATCTAACTGTGACGTGCTGTGGTTTTCAGTGTGACCAGCGCGCGTGAGTATGCAGTACGGTCATTTTTCTATTTTTTTCAACGCAACAATCAATTCAATTAAACAAATATGCAAATAGGCGCCAAGCGTGCCAAGGGTCGTAAATTGTATATAAATATAAATATATCCAAGGGAATATTTACCCCCCTCGGTCAAACCACGCCTCCGCCTCCGCCTCCGCCCCGCCCCATCTACCTCTGCCCTTAACTGTTGGCAGGCGCTTATTGATATTTAAAGAACTTCGCCCTGTTGTTGACTCTGGCCGCACGCCGGGGCAAACAAATTTACAAATTTACCCAGCTGTCTGCCAGTTAGTGGCGCTGTCAATCTCTCAGTACGTACGTCAGTTAGTCAGTCAGTCAGTTGGTCAGTTGGTCAGTTAGTCAGTCAGCAAGTGATTTAGTATTGCGCTGAGTTGATGGCTGCTGTAAAAGTCACGTTTTGCATTTGGTTTTGTTGCTGTTGTTGTTGTTGTTGTTATTTGTTGTTGTTTGTTATCTCGACAATGCCCTGTAAATGAAGGTGAAATATCTAACAGTAAATTTATTTATTTAACCGGAACCGGAACCGTAACCGGAACCGACATCGGTATCGTAATTGATTGATCAATATTTTTTTTAGGATTCAGCCATCCGAAATATTGTTTTGTTGTTATTAATCAAAACATCATTTTCACATTTATTTTTTTTGGATATTATCTTTTAACGAACCGAATTCAAAACCAGAACCTCAACTTGTTTCGATTTGAGGAAAAGAAAACGTTTCAAATGGACGTTGAAAACACATTTTTTTGCATGAGACAAGAGAGCGAAAATAAATTCAAAATATTGTAAAAGTAAATCTTGTGTTTTAGTTGATGTTTATAGCCAGGGCTTCCGTCATCGTCAGCGTGTTACAGGGTATTTAAAACTTGTCTTTGCTTATTGTTTATCTTTGTCGTTGCCATTTCATTTGTGTCGATAGATTATACTTGATCTGATATGCTATTTCCCTCTCTCCCTCCTCACTTTTTTCCCCTTAATTCTAATCCGTCTTTGGCGCTACACCAATCTGAATGGAGAAACTCTTTTGTGTGCTGGAAACCTGATCGAAATGTTCAGTTTTTATGCTGCACTCTGCATGCAACATGCGATACGCCAAATATGCGTGTGCCACACACATCCCAGATGCCGTTTCAATTAACCATCCTCTATTTGCATCAATATCAACATCAGCATCTACATCTGCATCTGCATCTGCATTTGCATTTACCTCCGATGCCAATTGTGATTCTGGTCGTGAATGGCAACCTCAACGACTGAGACAACAGCACACGGCCAAAAGGCAACCAATTCTGTGAAAATAATGAACGCCAGGCCCATTGACAACACTGACAGAAAAACGAAGTAATATTTAATATTTAAAACTCATATTGCCAAACCGATTTTTATCGATAAACTCCAAACTGGACATATTAGATAATTATAGTATTAATTTAAGATATTTTGGTATATACGTAATTGAGGTATTTGAACTTTTCCATATTTTTTTTTACTGCAAATTAAACTTTCTTTCAAGCAGGAACTTTTTTTTTTATCATTTTGAAATATTAAATACGACTTTTTCAAAATTCCAATTCATGGCAAAGTTCTATAATGTCAGCAATTTGTGCGTATTATGAATGAGCTCGAGAGGTGTGGCGCTATGTATATAAAGATTTATATTATACATATATATATATATATATATATATTTATATAGAGAACACAGAAGAATCAACAGCCGAGTAAATTTACATTATTTAATATCTTTTAAATAAAATTTATTAGATTATACATATATTTTGGGATCAGGATATAATTTATTTTTGTTAGAGAGATTAGAGAGAGAGAGAGATTAGAGAGAGAGAGATTAGAGAGAGAGAGATTAGAGAGAGAGAGATTAGAGAGAGAGAGATTAGAGAGAGAGAGATTAGAGAGAGAGAGATTAGAGAGAGAGAGATTAGAGAGACAGAGATTAGAGAGAGAGAGATTAGAGAGAGATTAGAGAGAGAGAGAGAGATTGAGAGAGAGAGATTAGAGAGAGAGATTAGAGAGAGATTAGAGAGAGATTAGAGAGAGATTAGAGAGAGAGAGATTAGAGAGAGAGAGAGATTAGAGAAATAGAGCGAAAAATACATTGTTTGTCCGTGTGTGTTTATAATTAAGTTAACTACTTATAGAAACTATCAAAGGTACGCTATATCGAGCTGTGTGTGTGTGTGTGTTAAAGTCACAAGCAAAAATTATCCAAAAAAACTTCAAGCATTTTTGACTGTATTGAAAGGTTCGGCTTTTAACCAATTACGCTGGCAGCTAAGTTAATTATAAAATCTAAAAGTTCAAATAAATTGCTCCTTTCACAAATATATATGTATAAATCTATATATATATATATATATATATTTATATATATATATATATATATAGACTTATACATATATATATATTCTGACATCAAGTAATATTGCACGCATCCGCGTTAATGTCTACGCTAAAAGTTCATTGTGTTCCGCATTTCAGTGCTTTTATGTGTGTGCTTCTGTGTGTGTGTAAGTGTGCAGGGCCTGGATTCGCCGTGTGGCCCGTATATTAAGTATTTACCTGTCCCATGCCTGGCCTTGTTATTTTTGTTAGTAGCCGCACTGAATCACTGACGAAAACAACATTAACAACAAGAATAAAACGTCAAAATCCTTAAAGGGCAGAACTTTCATTTCCATGCCGACATTAAATGCTTTCACTTTTGCCTCAGCCTCATATCTTTCTCTACACTCAGAGAAAATATGTTTAACCACAGGATATTCGTGAGTCGAACTTTCTCGACTAGTACATTCTAACTGGTTATATAGATTTAATGGTGATCAATAAATAAGTCGATTTTCAATTAAATGGTACATTAAAAGTAAAATTGAAAAAATATTGTAATAAAAAATTAAATAATGTATAAAATTAATAAGTATGTAAAACTTTATTTAATATAATAATAATTTATTAATGTCGAATTTGGAATTTAGTTATTGATTTGCATTTATTCCTACATAATATTTAAGCACAAATTAAACAAAGACGAAATGTTAGGCATTTACCCTTAGTTGTACTTGAGTTTTATCAAACTAGACTCAAATTTTTTTCTCATTGCTTAAGCATTTTGTTCTATATTCAAACATTCAAACGTAATGCATTTCCCAAAAAAAAAAAAAAAAAAACTAAATGTTGCATGTACAACAATGGTAACTGCTTGTTGTTTCTTTAACCAGTTAGTTAGTGTCTAAGGTGCTGCAGGTGGTGCCTCTGGCAAGTGGGGCAAGCAGCTCAGTTGCTGTCACAGGCACAGGTAGCCACAAAATGCGAATGGACTTGACTCAACCGTACAAAACTGCTTTGTTTCTCTACTGCACAGTGGTACCAAATCAAAATTAATAACATAATAAACAGAACAACAATGAACTTTACATTTAATCGATTATCCATTGGCAACACCAATCGATAACTCAAGTCAGATGAGATAAAAAAAAATGTCTATATTATTCCGTGGAAAATTCTGATCAAATGTTTTTTGCGTCAAACGACTGTTAATCAGTGTGGCGGCTAATAGTGCCACAAGCGAATGCATTTCTTACAAACAAAGAGCCACAAGAGCAATTGCAACACTAACAAATAATTATAACAGCAACTTGAGGCAAGCAACACCCAGCGGCAACGCCAACAACAACAGCAACAGCAACATTGCACTTTGACTTTAACGCTGGTGCATTTTACTAGGTCAAAAGCAACATCGCTGCCAGCAAACACAGTCTAAAACAGAAAGGGAAAGAGAGAAAGAGACAAAGCAAGGAATAAGGTATACTGCACCTGTTTGTGTGTGTGTGTGTGTGTGTGTGTGTGTGTGTGTACGGCGTCAAACATAAATATGGTGTAAAGGTGTAACTGTTGCTGACTGCCGGGCATAAATCGGTGCACCCTAGCTAAGCCCCAGTTCACTTACTCAGACACACACACACACACACACAAACACACAAACACACACACACAAGCAAACAGCAGCACACGGCCAAATAGCTAACTTTTTCTAATTGGAGGTCGTCCTGGCTGTTGTCTTCGCTGCCTTTTGGCCAGCTTGTTGCTGTTGTTTAGCTCTCTTTTGTTGGGCTGCAGCTTATGTTGTGGGTGGCTTACAAGGAGCAAGTAGCAAGGAGCGCAATCATTTTTCCCATGATATGTGTCATGTGGCATGTGGCATATGCCACATGGCATATGGTGGGAGCGAAGGAAGTTGCTTGCGTTCCTATGCTTTCTAAATGGTTTTCTAACAATAACAAAATGAGCAAATGGCTGTGAAGTGTTTGAGGATGCAGCGCAATGCAGAAAGAGTAAAAGAATAGCCACGCTGAGATAAAGAGAAACAGAGAAACGAATAACGAGAAAGCGAGAAAGCGAGTTTGATGCGAAATAATTGCATGGCCAGTTCAAAATTGAGGTATAAAATGTACAATAAAGATTAATATTAAAAACAGAGCTAATATTTATTTATCCTAATATTTATATATATCTTAAGATTTAATACGCATATCTCGCTTTATCTGAGTGACATTGACATATTCATTTCAATGATTTTGTTCGCTTCCTAATGAATATGTCACCCCACTTGGCCAATTAGTCGAAATGCTCTTTTGAACTTTGCTTGATTATTTATCATACGTCAATGGCTTATGAGGGGTTGAGCAATTAGTATATTAATTGCCACTAATTGGTGTCATTTTTATAAATCTAAAGAAAATGCTTTTAGTTTTTATTATGTGCTTTTGTTTTAAATCCTTTCATTACGATTTTGTTTTTTATCTGTTGCTTTTTTCTTGCAACTTGCTTTGATCTATCAAATTGTGTGCAGTCTGTGGGTGTTGCGAATGCTGCAACTGTAGTCTTTTATCCACATTAAAAAATGATTACTAGCTGTGGCGCGTGGAGCAGCTCAGGAATCTAACAAATGATCAACTATGTTGCCAGCCAAGAGTTTTATAGCACTCCAAATACCATTTCTTTTTTTTTTTTACAACCGATTTGGATGCGATTTATATTTAATAAAGATTGTCGAATTATAATGTATATTTTATGTTGAATTTGTTAGGCTTTCGACTTGCTAAAATGTATGTAAAATATGTATATATATTGTGGAATCTTCATTAGCTACTAACTGTAGGAGTCATCTAAGAGTGTATACAATACATACTTGACTGGGAATTATTTTCTATTTTGTTGTTCGCTTGCAACTTGATGGTTTTCCCATTAAGCTCAACCAGTAAAACTATTTTGCAAGTGGCATCCTTGGGTGTGCAGTTTATTTATTTCTTGGAAAAGCTGTGCGTTGCTTGAGTGGGTTATTTTGTGATGGACTTAAGTCTATTCCTGGTATTCGTAATCCAATTAGTAAAGTCTTCCTGACTGTGGCACGTGCGGATGCCCACGAATCCAAGAATTGATCGACAATGCGCAGTTTTGTTTTGTTTTTTTTTTTTTAAATTTTTTTTAAAAAGGTATCATGTGAATTTCATTCACTAGTTGCGACTTTAATATTTAAAGACAGAAATTCTTTTTTAATTAATATATTTATTTGTTTATTTATTTTTTTTTAATTACCTGATTTGCATGTGTTGTGCAACCTTTGCTTGATGCAACCTTTATTTATCAATAATTAAAATTTGCTATATTTGACTCTACACAAAAAAAAAAGAACAAACTTGTTTTTATCCTTTGACCGCGCCTGCCAGCGGCATCCTTTACCGTGCCGTCGAAGCTGTTTGTGCGCTGCACTCCTTAATTGTATTCCTGATCCAATTAAAAGTGGATTTCCGATGGTGCCGCGTGCGGCTAACAAATGATCGACAATGTGGTTTACAGTGCAGCTTGTTTTGCAAATTTGCTTTTGCTTTTGCATTGGACTCTTCTGCATTGTATGTTGTTGTTTTCGGGTTGCGATTTAATTGAATCGCGAATGCACTCATGTAAAGCTCAATATTTTGCGCCTACTAATTTAATTAAATGGCGAACAACGTTGCAAGTAGACGTTCGTTGAGTGAGAGAGGATGGAGGGGGATGGAGGTGGATGGAGACGGATAGCTGCTTTTCATACAGTTCAAAGGAATGTGCGTGGACATACGCTGAAGACCAAAAGGTAAAAGTAACAAAATATGAAAATATTAGAATCGAAATTAATATGTAAATTTTTTTTTTAAAAATAAACAATGAATTTTTTTTTTTTATATATTTAAAGTCAAATTGTGCTTGAAACGAGGGATTGTTGATGTCTGCCAATGTGTTTGAAGCATTTTAAGTGCAACTGTTGCTCATTGCAGCAATCCTGCAGCTGCAACTGAGTGATAAACATGCCACAGACATGGCAGTTGATCCTAATTGCTGTTGCTGATGCGACTAATGTGGTTTCTCCGAGAACTGAACAAATTACAACCACAGATATAAAGCTGTCAGACCATGAGACACTGTGGTCCATGCTTAGAAGTCTTCATCTAGATTCTGGCATTCGTGCAGGAGCTGAGGTTATGGTGGAGCGATGCGCCCAGAAGGGGCACAGCAGATCTAAAAAAAAGAAAACCCCCAGTTTATAATAATAATAGTAGTAATAACAAGTCTTCGCCTAGCACTTTTATATATATAAAATATTTTTCAATCAATCCATCGAGGAGGTTTCACTTGTCAATTTAGGTATCTCCAGCTGTATAATGTAATAACTGATGTATCGGAGAATTATCAGGGCCAATCCATCGCTAACTAGATAAGCATTAAATGAAGTTGAAATGCGTTATTCAAGTATAAATGAAGCTGGCAAAGGGACAAATCTGTCAGCGGAGAAGTACGCAAGTACTTGCCACAATATTAGCAACCATCCATTTTACAACATTATCCTATTTAATCCCTCATGAATTTGATAGAATTTGTAAAGACCATCAAGTCATTTATTTCTTGTTAAACATTTCGACTGCTCAACATTTTCAGCGACTGCTAATTGGCTAATTGGTTCGGGATTGGGTTCGGTATTATTTTTTGTTTTCTCTGTATTTATTTTTATATATATATATATATATATATTCAACTCAACTCAACTGATTTAAAGTTCGGCCATCCTATGTACTAGATTTTAGTGTCTTATATCAATTTTAGGAGGAGCTTTTTCAACCAGTTTTTCAAATATGCACCGAGGGGTTTTCATTTGCTTAGGCGAGTTGCTTTCATATTTTGTTCCTTTGTGTCATATCATTTGTCATAACATCTCCTGGGAGTGTGTCCCTCTCCCTCTCTCTGTGTGTGTATGTGTGTGTGTGTGTGTGCGTGCGTGTACATGTTGCAAAATAGACGTGATAAAATGGCCGTTTAGGAGCTGTCAGCATCGCCAATGCAAATTTTACACTCACGCAAAGCTGCACTTAGCAAAAACACATCAGCTTTTACTTAAACATGTCCAAATTCGACTTAATTAAATCATTCAATTATGCTTAGTTGGCTTGTTAATATTTGAAAAAAAGAAAACACATTTTATTGAAATTATTTTTTGGATTTTAAATATTTGCTTTATGTTCTTCTGGTCTCTTTTAAATTATTTATTTTTAGTGCTTACTATTATAATTATTACAGTGTACACTTTGTGTGTTTCGCATGTGTTGAAGTGTATAAGTGTATAAATGTAAAAATGTATAAATGTATAAGTGTATATTTGTATAAGTGTATAAGTGTATGTATGTGTGCGTGTGTGTGTGTGTGAATGAAAACAATGTCTTCATTTCTTATTCTTCTTGCCTGCTTAACATTGGCATCTAATGTCGTGCTATGGTCTGGAAAACCCATTATGAAATGGGCACATTAATATTTATCCTTCCCCCCCCCCTCCCCACCGACGACTCCATCACACGACCATCAGCTACTCATCTCGTCTCCCTCAGTCCATATTGCCATTGCCATCATCGATGGATATCAATCAATTGTAAATAGCTAAGAATGGACGGATTATTCCTGTTGAGTTGTGTTCAGTTCAGTACAATTGCGAGGGAGAGGAAGGCAAAGAGAGAGTGAGAGAGGGAGAGTGAGAGTGAAAGAGATGGGATGCTTGGAAATTCCATTGCATAGTAAATTGAGTAAGCGATTTGTGTGTTTGCGTTTGTATTAAATCAACATCAAGCCAATTGGCCAAGTAATTAAGCTACATGCGATTATTTAGCATGCCTGAAAATGAGTTTGTCTGCGGCCGCAATTTGATTTATCAGCGTTTTGTTTGTCATCATTTGGTATATATCCATTTCATATTTGCACATTTTAAATTACTGCTTATAATTAAAATAATTTGTAAATAGCAGCTTTTTCTCGTTTCTGGTTTCAGCACCAAAAACACTTTAAGTGCGTTATTTACAGCATTTTCATAATTGTGAATAAGAAATGTGAAAATAAAAAGGTTTTCATTTTGTATGCTTGTTTTTGTGCTCATTTCCAAGCACTGCAACAGTTTGGTTAACATGTTTCAGCACTTTAATAAACGTATAAATAAAATGGAAGTAGTTTTAGAATGAGAATTTGTTATATGCATCTGTATAGATAACATTATTCTGCACTGTACAAAATTTGGGCGAATAATTGGAAAATAAATGGGGAGTAGTTTTTAAACTTGCAACACAACAAAACCATTACATTTGTAACTTGCAGCAGTCACGTTAATATTTAATATATTTCGAGCAGAGAGCTTCTTAAACAACAACATTGGTTGATTTGTCGATGCTTTAATTAGTCAAATTATTTAATTAATTATTTATTCAAATTATTTGTATTCGATCATAGAGCTACAGAGTATCTATCATGTCGAGCGGGCTCTTCAAAAATCTCCTTACTTATTTAATTTGACATTGGAAACGGTTATGGCACATTTGTGTGCCCTGTTTTTCTGTTTGTTCTCCACATTTTTTTTTTATTTATTTTATTAAACCAATTTGATAAGCACTTTGATTAAATATGATTGCCCGACTGAGAGACACTTATTGATGGGGGCATTGATAGCTACTCAAGTATTAAAGTATTTGATTTGGTTGGTGACTTTTATTTTTTATATTTTTTGCCCAAAAACTTTGTTGGAAATGATAATGGAAGGAATATAAAGAAATGTGATTTATTTATGATTGATTGCGAAATACGCACACTGATTGATGAATTGACGGAACTGGAGTCATGAGTCAGGTATTTGTATTTGATCTATCCTTATTTGGTTTTTCAATGATGCATAAGTAAATCAGGTCAAATCAATTACTGATAAATTTTCTGCGATTGATTGACAGCAACCCTTATTTTGCATACGATTTAACTTTGACTGATCTCGCTACATTGAGTAGGATGTCAAACCGAAACAGGAACTACATTTTTTTTTTATCGATTGAACTTCAATACCGGAAATGGAATCGTAATTTAACTTTTTTTCTATGACTTTTTTTATAATTGTAATATTTAAATTTTAAAAAAAAAATACGAAGAGAAATGCGCTTAAAAATAATGCGAAGGGCAATTAAAGTTTGAATTAATTAAATGCGGCTGATGATTTGTCTTTCCCATGAATTAAGTAACTGCAAATAACTGTTTATTTGCCGAGGAGAAGAAAAAGCGAAAGAGAGTAGGAAGAAGGGGGAAAGGAGAGAGGAGAGCGAAGAAGCAATTAAGAAAGGCAAATTTCAACTCATTTAGCTATTTTTATCTGACAAAATTTGTAAAAACTTGCAAACTTTAACTTGCTGTTTTTGCTGCTGTTGTTGCTGTTGCTTTTGTGTCCGTTAGTGTAACTGTTTTTCTGTATTGCTTTAGAGGGCTCAACTTTAGCACCTACACCACCCCCCCCACCACCAGCTTCACCCTCTGGATGGCTCCCCAAGCCACCACTTTGCTGACAGTTTCGTTTCGTTCCGTTTCTGGTTTTATTGACATTGGAAGCAGCAGCTCAAATATTTAGATAAGCCGAAAGGTGTCGGTGGCAAGGGTAAAAAAAAAATAGAAAAACAGGCAGGTAGATATGAAGTGTGCTATAGATACAGATACAAACACACACACACACACATCTAAATATATACATATATATATATATATACATATATATATATGTATATATACACATAGATGTAAGCTGGTAGTGTGAAATTAGGTTGGATCCGGTTGCAACCGCTGCTGTCATGTTAACGGTTTCATAATCCAAATGGAGCGCTTTAAGATGTAACCGCGATTTTTCATGACAACGCCCACAGGACAACCAGGACAAGCAGGACCGCCAGGACCACGTTCAATGCCCCCAGGCAGCCATACGTGCGTATTTGTCAGTGTTGAATACCGCTCTAAAATGGGTACAGCCCAAAAGGGGTATATTAAAAAACCTTCGAATTAAAATGTAAACTTTGCAATTTAGAATGAAACAATTTGAATTGATTATGCATGATGGGGTAATCAGCATAGAAACAGCCCACACTGGCTACAGGGTATCTGCAATTCTTGCATACTCTACAAGATTTGTTGCTGTTTTGTATTTTTTGTATTTTTAACAAAGCTAGCAAAACAAAGTCAAGCCAAACATGAAAAGGGGGAAAAAGGATTTGCTTGTCATCTTTAGCCAAATGCCATTTGACATTTATGTTGCCACCATAAAACCCCTTGTGCCCTTATATGCTAAGGCACACGCCCACTTCAGAATGTGGCACGCCCTTTTGTCTCGCTGTGATTTGTTTTTTTGTCACATTAAATCTTGTTTATGATGCTTAAGCACTTTATTTCCGCTCGATTAAATTGCCATAATGACAGGCCCTGCAAAAAACCGTTCCTTTGGTGTCCTTGTTTTTGTTTTTACTTTTCATTTCTGTTTCACCTTTTTGCCGAATGGAGGTGGGACAATAAGACAGGCAACTGGCAACTGACAACATAAAACAGGCAACAGAAAACAGGCAACAGAATAAAAACGGGTAAGAAAACAGCTGGCAATAGCATTAACTTCAATTGACTGTAATGAGCAGCGAGTGCGGCCAGAACGAGGACGAGGACGTAGACGATCCACTAACGGACAACATATCCACATCCACATCCACATCCACATCCACCAGCTACACTCGCAGAAACGATGAACTGCGATTGACATTTGCCAATCTTCCAAGAAAGTCATATTTAATTGCATTTTCCAACTAGCTGTCAAACCGAATCGTATTTCGTTTCCGCTTCCGGTGCGTATGGTAAAAAGATTCGGTTATTTTTTGCGATTTTTTCGGCATTCGCTTCCAATGTCATTCAATAGTCGTGATTCTTGTGAAATGTTAAAGTTGACTTCCGTTGGTGAATTTCAATCGGTAATGTTTTCAATTTTTGCATTTCCGGTTCTGGTTTCGACACCTGATTAAAGAAATGTTGCAGTCTGTTTTTGTCAATTTGTCAAAAGAACAGAAACTGCGCAGCGCAGAAATGCAATTTATTATTTAAGTAATTTGATACTTAACCAGGAAAAATGATAAACAATAAGCAAAAGTTGAACTTAGCCAGGAATTTGATATTTGGCAACGAGATCAGTTAAAATTCAAGAGGCGAGTCAGTTGGCTGTCAAGCAGAACACTGCTAATTCTACATATGCACTTTTCAAAATTCAAATTCGACACAAATCAGGCCATGTCAATACATATATATTTATATATATGTTTTTGTGTCAGTGCAGCAGACCTCCAAATAACTCTTTATCATCGAGATGGCGTGTTTGGCAGTGGGACTGGCTGTGGCTGTGGCTGTGGCAACAGAAGCAGCAGCAGCAGCAACAGCACAAGCGAATTGGGCAACGGTTTCTGGCATGTGGCATGTGGCACAATGCTCCATTTGGTGCAGCTCGTCCATAAAATTTAAGTGTGCATTTTGTCGCTGGCCTTTTTGGCCAGTATTTCAAATGTGTTTGATCTTCCTATTATTGTTGTGCTTCCTGTTCTGGTTGTTGTTGTTGCTGCTGCTACTGTTATTGCTGTTGTTGTTGTTGTTGTTTTTGCTGCTGCTGCTGCTACTGCCGGCCAAAATGTATTGGCATGTTTTAATTAAACGAAATTGCTTGTATCCATTGATGGTCTAATACAAGCCTCTGCCTGTTTTGCATACCCCTCTTTCTAGCTCTCTCTCTCTCTCTCTCTCTCGCTCTCTCCCTCTCTCTATTTTGTTGTGTTTGCTCTATTTTCTACACATGCACATACATTTATATGTTAGGCTATTTTACCAAATTTGACCATTAGTTGACATTAGTTAAACTTGAAGAAAACTTCATAGCTTAATTCATTCAACATCAACTTATTCATTTGGCTTTGTTTTTCGCAAAAATTCATTCATAATCGTGTGCCAGACATACACTGCGCAAAATTCAATTAAAACCCGTTTTACTTTTCGCTGAAAGCACATATTGACTTTTTAATGATTAAATGCAACATTTGTTTTTTATATATTTTCATTAAAGTATTCGCTAAAATGAAAATCACTTGGTATTTTTTTTTTTATTATTGCATTATGGTTCGTATTTTTCACTCTAAATCAAAAGTTTTAATTCCACTTTTAATAAGAAAAATGAGGACGAGGACGAGGACGATACATTTCCAATGAACTGCGATTGACATTTGCCAATCTTCCAAGAAAGTCATATTTAATTGCATTTTCCAACTTGCTGTCAAACCGAATCGTATTTCGTTTCCGCTTCCGGTGCGTATGGTAAGAAGATTCGGTTATTTTTTGCGATTTTTTCGGCATTCGCTTCCAATGTCATTCAATAGTCGTGATTCTTGTGAAATGTTAAAGTTGACTTCCGTTGGTGAATTTCAATCGGTAATGTTTTCAATTTTTGCATTTCCGGTTCTGGTTTCGACACCTGATTAAAGAAATGTTGCAGTCTGTTTTTGCCAATTTGTCAAAAGAACAGAAACTGCGCAGCGTAGAAATGCAATCTATAACTGCTTTCTTTTCGTAAATATCGATACATATTTAATCAAACGATTTTTAATACAATTTTTAGTTAATTCAGTTTATTTTATTATTGAGCTTGTGAATATAATAATGAGATTACTTGGGTTTTTAACGCTTTGACTACATTTGAGGGTGGAATATTAATTTATGGGAAATTTTTGCCTTGCTTAAAGAGATGAAATATATAAATAAGGAAAGGGTTCAGCTTATCTCCAAGTCGAGCTCACCCGACAATAGAGCAACTCATTTAAACGTGTTAAATTTAATCAATTGAATTAATTTAAATAAATATCTAGCAATTGTGAAGTATTTAATGGTGTTTATATTGATAATCAATCAAATAAGCAATAGGCCATCATTTGAACCCAGATCGGATAACTTCCTTGTGGTTTTCACATTTACCCTATTTCTCCACTATAAGTAAACCATTGCAAAGCTACTAAAATCAACAATAGCAACAGCAACAGCAGCTAGCCATAATTCATGCAGACAAACATAGTGTGTACGTGTGCGTGCGTGTGTGTGTGTGCGTGTGTATGCTTTGTGATGTGTATTCGTGTGTGTGTGTGTGTTAGTGTTTGTCTGCTGGTATTTGGCTTTTTGGCAGTTGACTGTGCTCTGACCGCTTTCCACGTTGTTGCTAAGATAAGCTTCGAAGCTGAATCCTTCGTCCTTCCTGGCAGAAGTTTCTTGCATTGAGTATTGTTCCTGTTGCGCCCTCTTTTCTCTGGCTCTCCTTCTCTCTTCCTCTGTCTGCACTTAGAGAAAAATTATGTTTTATTATTAACAGCATCGCTATACAATTGAAAAATCTTTATTTGTAATTCCAAATTTGTTCTTGCATATTTCTCATATTAGCTATAAAAAAGGAGTGTCAAAAACGTAATTGGAATCACAGCTTTACCAGTTCAAACAATGCACCGAATCCGATAGTTATTTGTTTATATAGTCTCATAATGGAAACAAATACGGAACAAAAGATGGAAACAATAATTCATAAACATAATACGATTTTCAATTGACTAATAAATAAATAGAATAAATAGTTCTTGATTATTTCCAAAAAGTGTAAAACAATCAAATCAAGATCAAATTCTTGATTGAAACTGATTTGGTTTTTTTTTTTTTCAAATTATATTTCTTATTATTATTATGTTCAAAAATGGGATAGATTGTAATTAACTTAATCGCAAAGCAAAGTAACAAAACAAAATAAAATTCATGATTGAAATTGATTTCTGTTTTTTTTGATAATGATAAATTCTTATTATATTTATGTTAAAAATGTATATAGATTGTGTTTAACTTAAATGTAAAGAAAAGTCAGGAACTGTGTGTCAAATTTGTGCTGGAATTTTCATTTTTCCGAGTGTGTTTTCGTTGTTGTTTGGTAAAAGCATAACAATCAAGTGAAATTACGGTAAATGACATGCTCATTACGGCTACTTGCTTGGAATTTCAGGATGTAGGTTTTGGGGGCCAGCCGAAACAACAACAACAACAACAACAACAACAAAAATAACCGAAGCAATAACAGCACAATAGAAAAAAAGAAGAGAAAAACAGGAAGAACAACAACAACAAACCACAACAAAGCAAAAGTTATTGCCTACTTATAAGCGTCGAGCTGATAATCGAGTCGAGTCGTGTCGAGTCGAACTGAGCTCAACGTTGCCCCATTTAATATTTAAATAATGACATACAAATAAGCGCTTCAAAAGTGTTTTACAACACTTTAACAATACACTCTTCCACACACACACACCCACACACACACGCACACACATTATTATGATTATTTGCATATAAAAGTGTTCATTGTGTTTTATCCACAAGGAAGTTAAAAATATTTATTTTTGCTCTTTTATTTGTTGTTGAACCGCAGAAAACTAGTGACAGAAGAGAAGAGAAATTCAATTTCAGCCGCTTGATTAAGTAATGATTACCTTCTGGTATGCTTTCAATTCTATATGTACACTTTGAACTTTTTAAACATCCCTTTTAAATATATTTCTTCTTCGCAAAAATCAGGTTTATTAATAATTAGTCAATAAATACTTTTATTATGTGGCCATTATTTTTTTTATATATATTTTAGACTATGTACAGGATATCTTTCAGGATAGCTGCTCGTTTTGTATTAGTATTTTCTTTTAAAAAATATTAAGTAGAAATGAATTTAAGTAAGTATTCAGCAGCTGAGTTTGGAGAATTTTCTAGTGGAGTCTCAATAAATACATTCGCTTTTAGTTTTGTTATTATTTCATTATTATTCATATTTATTTTGTCACTCAGATCCAAACCGATATATTTGAGTGCTATATGTGATATCGCTTCTTAAGCGATTTTATTGGCTTTTAATTTTGCTAAAGGCATAAAACCAGAAGTGAATCGAAGAGAAACCCAAGAGCCGGGAATAGAAAACCAAATTTTGAACACAAAACGAAAATTATATTGCTAATCTCTCTCTATAAACTTCGCTTCGGACGTTGCTTTTGAAGTTTTATTTTTAAATCTTGTTTTATTTAATTTTTGACAGTTTTTACCGCAAGCCGCAATGGCCCCCGCCGCACTCCTTACCACAAAAAGTGAGAGTGAAAGTAATGTGAAATTAGGTTTATTTTGTGTTACGATTGCGTGGAACGACAGGATGTGAGCAAATAGCTCTGAGAAACAGAGAAAGAGAGAGAGAGAGAGTGTGTGTGTGTGAGAGAGAGAGGGAGAGAGAGAGAGAGAGATAGATTGAAAGTGCCAGAAGAGTTTTCATTATTGCCTAGCAAAGCCATAACAATTTAATAGACATTTAACTACAATTTTTAATAGCACATGCAAATCCAACAAGCAACAACAAACAACAACAAGAACAACTACATAAAACAACAAGAATTGCCGCTGCCAGTCATCAAATGACTTTTAGGGCTTTACAATAAATACGAAATTAGTTGAGAAACTGCTTGGGAACATCTCGTATCAAGGATTTGATGATTTAAAATGCCATCTTTACCCTCTTAAAAGGGGAGGCCAAACAGATCCTAAAAGTCTTTTCCAAACAGGTAGTTAACACATTGCAAATAGACTTTGAAGTCGATTGCGAAATACTTGAAAATACTGTGTGCTTGGTCAAAAAAAGTTTTGAATTCGTTGTGGGTAATTTATTTTCCAAGTTTGGCATCTGTGGCTCTCAAATTGCTGGAGATATAGACTTTCTGTTTTTTTTTTTTAAAGGATGTTACTAGAAAAATAGCAAATTCTGGCTTTTAAATTGTGTATGAATTATGATTCTATCGATTTACACTAACAGGTGTATCGGCTTAGGTTTTAGGGAGTCAGGCATTCCAATATTTTTATTGATCTCTCCAGTAAAATACTTTAAAAATTTGGTGAATCTAGCTTAAAATTGTGGGAGATATGCGGATTTATCGATTTAGACATTTTCGATTTCCTGTCAAGCAAAGTGAAATTTTACTTTCAATCCTGGTTCTAAATTTCCATCGGTTTATTTTTATTGATGGTTCATACATAGTTTTTTTTTTTTGCTTAGTTATCTATCGATTATCATGTTGACAACAGGATTGATAGTGATTGACAGATCTTGGCCATTTAATGTACTGGGCTCTCATATAAACCAATAAACCACACTTCGAATATATACAGAAGTCTTTTAAAATATGCATATATATTTTATAAGTTTCGTATAATTCGAAATGTACAAATCATGAAGGTATTTTCCACTATATAAATTCCTTACATTTATAAATATAAATATATAAATAAATACACATTCAATGAAATCAGGTTTTTAACCCGAATCAAATTTTGGTACTTGTTCGGGTTCTGTTTCTGGTTTCCGTATAAATTCGATTCAGTTCCGGTTTGACACGCAGTCTAAAATAAGTGCTTAAATCTTCAAGATATGCTGCCTTTCAATAGGGAATCGAAATGTTTGTCTCATCCAACTGTCTGTCAATTGTCAACTGACTGTCAACAGTTATCTGTGAGCTGGGCAGTCAGTTGATGATTGGATTGGCGAATGCCCGTCGATTGTTATCAGTTCATGAATATGTATGGGAACTTTATGGCCACACAACTGAGATGCCATCAGAGATGATTAAGGAACCAAAGCAGAAATAGTAGTAGAAATGTTGACAGTGACGTGTCCCCCTATCCCTTCTACCTACCCACCATCCCCTTCTTCATGGACTGAACATCAATATTCCCAATAAGTGCTGGAATGTGTTGCAAGTAATTTGATTTGCATGATGTTCCCCAAAGTGTTGCGCATTGATTGCCGTTCAGCATCGTTTTTCATCTTCCTCACTCGTTTGGCTTTTATCGCCAAGTATTATTTTATTATTATTTTTTTTGCACTATCGACGGTTCTGCGAACTTGACTCGGTTTGCTTTAAGTATTATAATACCCTAATAAATATTGTGCAGAGTATTTACAAGTGAATCATTCACACTTGCCAATTGTGCGAGGGAAGAAAACTTTGTATTTTATGTGACATCTTCTATGACTGAGTTATTTAATCTTGCATAACGTACGAAACGTAGTTAAATCAGTATTTATTATTCAATGTATCAATATTATAATTAAATAAGTTTGGTTTTTGGTGTGGAAACGATAATCACTGATGCATTTTGTTTTCGCATTAATTTCCAATTTATTCCTTCTGCTTAATGCGTTTGTATTTGACACAAATTACACTTAAACCAATTTCCATAAAATTACATGCACATATAAACAACTTGGAATGTTCTAGTCGCGAGTGCTCAACTTACAAATACCCTAAATCCAGCTTTAAACTATTTGCCAAGTTTGTTGAATACTAAAATTTGGTCTTGCTTCCCTCTGATTATTACGTATTTATACACAGCCTCATTATAGCCTTTCCACCTATTTTTAATGGACTCAGGATATTAAATTTATAAAAAAGAATATAAAATAATATTAATCATACAATTCACTTAGTTTTCATAAGTGAAATACAAAATTACTAAAATTCTATTTATATACGCTTTTAAATCATCATAAAATCTTTATCTAAAGACAAATTTGACAATTACATACAAATCAGAATTGCAAAATAAAAAAAAACAGGCATGGCTAAGTAAAAAATTAATTGATTTCTAATTTGGTCATTTTTGTAATAAATGCATAAAATTATGAATACTCAAATGAGACGCGCATTCATCACCATAAAATTGGGGGGCTTGATTATCTGACAAACTCACAGAAGAACTAGATAATTTAAGCATCGGCAAACATTAGCATAAACCAGGGCTATCATTCCGAAGTGCGTTTTCGAATAAACCATTGTTGTTGTTGTTGTTGTTGTTGTAATTCTTGTTGTTGTTGTATCTAGCATTTCAGCTTATTTTCTTATTGGTCTGCGCTCCGTTTTTTGTTTTATCTTTTTCGCATAGGTTTTAATTTTTTTGGAGTGCTCATCTGTCTGTGGAGAATAAGGTAAATATCAACTGGCAAGTCGGCACGAAGACTTTGCCTCGGACTCGGCCTCGTCTTCGTCCTAGTGCTCGTCCTGATATTCGTCCTCGTGTTCGTCCTCGCAAGTATTCGCTTAATCACAGGTGGGCGCCAGAAACCACAACAACAAAAAGAGCACAACGTGCAAAATAAAATTAGTCTTGTCATACACTTGGAAAAAATATTGTTTACAACAATATTTTTTAATATATATTTTTTTTTCGAGCTAAAACGTGTCAAATATTTATATATTCTTGAAAATTATATTACATACCAGGTTTTCGAAGCAAATCATTTTTGTTTATTCGATGCGTAGATTATTACCCAATCGGAGAACTTTATAAATTGATGGATTGTTTATTGTTCAGCTATATATAAACGATATACGATCGAAGTAAAAATAATTTATTTAATTAAAAGATAAATAATATTTGAAATGTGCACTGATTTTTTGTTGAGTTTACGTTTTTGTTTTAAGTTTCATACTTTTGTCTCATTTCATTGGCTGTGCAAAGCAGCGCAGTCGTGGTGAGCATAAAACTTTCGACAGGATAACGCAGCTAAAAATTCTTAGTTTTTCGCTCGCCTTCCTCTCGCCCTTTCGCACAGTGTGAAACACACACAAACACACGCACACAGACTCTCTTTCTCTCTCTCAATCCAATTGAAAGCTCTAGAAAGCTCGCAATGTCCGTTAGACAAGCTGCATTTGTCGGCTTTGCATCGTATTCGAGCATTCAGTTGTTGCTTCACTTCAGCTCCGTTCAGTTCAATTCAAGTCTTGAGCTGCGCTCCTAAAGTGAAAAACAACTATTTTTTTGAAGTGCATACGTTTTTTAAAATTTATTTTTGAATTCAAAACAAGTATATTTTTAAAGTGCATAGTTTTTTTTTTAAATAACTTTCAATTTAACTTAAGTACACTTTCCGTTCGTCTTGTCGTGTGTGTATAAAAAATCTCACTAACTTTAAGAAATAAAATTTCTGAAATAATTTAAACATTAGAAAGTACTCCACTAAAAATTCATAACTTGAGATTTAAATATTTCTATATTTGCTGGTCCAAAAAAAAATGAACATAAACAGTAATGTAAAATAAATAGTGAAATTATTTGATGTTATTCATTTAAATACTTTGTATGGCGCTTAAAATGTGTTAAAAACAGGTGAGAAATATAAGCACAATGTGTCTGAAATCAAGCTTAAGATCCAAGTCTAGAATGGGGGATATATACGTATTATTATGCTAAGGTTATTATCTAAATTATTTGTACAATAATTAAATAAATTGATAAGCTTAAAGTGTTTTGGGACAAGAGGTATTAACCCTCTATAAAAATAAAAAACGATCGGAAAATGTGCATTAAATTCACTCAGTTCAAATTGTGCTACAGATGCACATGCATTAGATTCAGTTCAATTTTGATAACGGGAATTCCACGCAAGTCGGTAGGCAAAGCTTAAAAAAGCTGTCTCTCTTATTCATCCTTATACACTATCATTAGAGTATACCAGCTATGTCGCCACAACAACAACTCCTAATTTGCTTGTATATAAAAATGGATATATAATTGTAAATAAAAATATAAATATATATTTTTGGGATCAGCATATCAGACTAATCAAATTGATAAAGTAATGTTCGTGAGCACATTTACAGGTTGTGCTCCCATTGGGGGTTTGAAAGGGTATACAATCGTCGGTGTTCTTAGAACAGTTCAATTCTTTCTCTCATTTTGCTGGCTGAGGAGAGGCTTCCTAAACTTTTGCCTCGGTTGGTGGGTGGCTTGACTCGTTGGCGCTCGGCTTTTGTATCGGTTCATTGCTTCGTCATTCATCGGTTGGCGTTCGGCATTTTTTTGTTGTTTTTTTGTTTTTTTATATTGAGACTCGGCGAACGCAAGCTGCGAGCGCGTCGCCAATGAGCTGAAGCGTTGGGTATGCAAACTCATTTTAGCTTTTGAACTCATTCAGTTCAAATTTACCAGCGGCTTTGTGCGGATTACAAAACTCAAACACTCTGTAAAGCACAACAACTCGCGCCACACACAACAGACTCGGACAGAGGCGCATAAAGCGACAAAGATCGAAAGACGCACCAAAGTGCCAAAGCAATTTACACACAATTAAACACACACACGCACACACCCCCAGCATAGAGTCGCGTTGAGTTAATAAGACTAGCTCTATATATATTAATAAAAAAAAGTAAAAATATAAAAAAAATCACCGAAAAAAAAGGAACACAAAAATACATAATTATAAATAATATGACTGGAAAACATTTTGAATGATTTGTGGTACATTTGTGCATTTTGTTAATTGCTTTCATTTTTTGATATTTTATTTGTTATTTATATATTAATATTAATATATATATACACATATATTTGTATATGTGTCTAATTTTTTATAAATGTTTTTTTTGGTGACACACAGTGCGTATGTGCAATAAATAAACAAAACAGCAAAATAATGTAAAATACATAAATGCTAGCATAACTAAGCGAAACAACAATAGTTAGAAGCAAGAAGAAGAGCAACAGCAACAACAACAACATCAACATCAACAAGAACAACGGCAACAGCAGCAGTAACAACAACAACAAAAGAGGCAAGTCTATGTTGAATCCTTAAAAAGCGGCAGCTAAGCTGCGTATGAGTAATCTACATACAAACATATGTACAAGCCACATCAATTTTATTCGTGTTGCCTTTTGCTTTTTATTTCAATGTGTGCCGCACACACACACACAAACACACACACACACATTTATATATATTTATCTCAGTCATCTTTTTGCCATCGCTTATCCTTCTTGCCCATTCAAAACTGTGTTCATTTGTCTGTCTGCCCGTCTGGCCTTGTTTTTCCATTGTTGGGGTTAGCGGCAAACAACAGAAATTAACAAAGCAAAACACACATACACGCACACACACACACGCACACACACACGCACACACACACGCGCCCAGCACGAGAAATTCAAGTCAAGTGTTGCGGCAAATGCTCAAATTTCTATCTTTCGTAGGTTTTGAAATGTACCAAGTCCTTATTCGAATTGCCTTTAACACATATGTATATAAAAATGTATATATATATATTTGTATGTGTGTTCATATATATATGTATAAAATATACAAGCTGATTGTTTCTATAGCTACCCAAGGCCAGCAGCCAACGCTGCTCCCAGCCACAACTTATCGACTTGGCCCCTATCTGAAAAGTAAGTGCTATAAAATAAAAAAAATAAAAAATTAAATAAATAATGAAAATAAAATACAAATGTGTCCTACTTGAAATACGAGCCTACAGCCTCAGTTGAATTGAATAAAAAAATTACTGCATTTCCCTCTCGACAATTTGGTTGCTTGGATTCATTTTAACCTTACTTAACTTAAAAAAAATGCCTTGATTACCTAGTCCTTGTCCAGCTATGTGAACTTTGAGTGAAATCAACTATTGGTCAACCAATTAATATTGATGTGATAGATTGGCTGACTTAAGAAAATCACTTGTGAACCAGAAATATTATTTTAAACTAACAGAAAACCAGGTGAGACCTGGCATTGGATCTAAAACAAGCCAAATTACTCTTGGCCAGCTATAATCCAAAACGATTTAAGCAATATTCCATAGAAAATTTAATTGCAATACTCAACGGTCTCGTGACGGAACATTTTATGCGGAGAAATTACCTAATTAAACTAGGTATAATCTGTAGGGAACTGTGACGATTTTGCGAGAATGTGTCGCCATAGCCAGAGACAAATTTAGTATCGCATCCCTAAGGATTTTTGCCCCGCGTCCCCCACTAATAATAATAACAACTATAAAACAAACTCCAACCCAACTCAATTTAGTTTATAGCTCGATGGGGTTTTCATGCTTCCTGCAATAGTTGGCTTTCACGCCCAAAATTCAAGGAATAATGCTACAATAAACAACCAAAAAAAAAAAAAGGACACAAAAAAATTATTGCCTGCTGCTGACAGTTATTATTGTAGCTAAAAAAGTAAAATTTTAATTATGAAAATAAAACACAGTAAACCCCCATTATGGCATTTCTTTTCTTTTTTTTTTGTGAATACAATAAAAATTATAGTACACTTAACTGGCAAAATAAGTGAAACACGATGTGAGAAATGCGATAATGTGAACATATGTTTGGCGGAACTATAAGCCTGAATATATGCCATTTCCGTTTAGTCATTGAGCTCAGATAATATTTATTTGTGTGCAGACTGCAATGAAATCTGTAATTAAGTCGATACGAATTCGCACATTGCTGATGTCAAAGGGCAGGCAAGCGTGATTATTTCCGGTCATGTTGATGTTGTCATTGTTGTTGTGTATTTGAACTCGACTCAAATCAACTGATTGTTACTCGCAGAAAATTCAGATCATTTTAAATGTGTGCGTGCCGCGTAACTTTCAAAAGAAATCAGGCAGAAGGAAAAAAAAAAGGGATGACGAGGCCAACACGATAACGTCCTGCGAAGCAATCCTTTTGGCGGGCTTGTCATTTAATGTGCGCCTAAGTGAAGCCCATAAATTTTTTATATATGCATTTTAACGCATTTCAAGTTATGATTTTTGTACATACACATTTCGTGTGCTTGACGAAGCTGAAATTGCACACATAACTTGAGAAAGCATTGACTAGCCTAGAAATATGCTTCAGTTTTTGGGCTTGCCTCTTTCTTAATTACCCTATATCCATTTACTATTTAATAACCCCCTGAAATGGGTTTAATAAAGCTGTGCAAATGGAGGCAAGCACTTTCCATCCATACGAACTCGGGATCAGCATCACGATCCTGATCATTTTATCAGTTATTTAATTGTTTTCGTATATCATATGGAAATCAACTGGGTTTTATTTCAGTTATAACTTTAAAAGTTTATCTAATAGCGATAAAAATCAATTAACGATAGAAATACAAATACGTTTCTATTCAGTTGGCATTTTTCTTAGCAGTTGCAGTCAGAATTCATAATTTTTTTTTAATAAATATTGTTTGGTAAAAACTTTCTCGACTAAAGGATCTGTCTTAGAAAATAGGACGATTTGACTATCCAGTTGATCCGGTTTTTGCAAAATAATTTTCTTATTTTTTATACCATGTTTGTAGTTTAATTTTCTGACTTTCTTTATAATAAAAAGTTGTTTTAAAAAGTACTTAAAAATGTTATGAAAATATAATAAATGTAATATTTGTAACGTAAAGGCGAAATAGCTTTCTTAGTTTAAGACGAAATATGTCGGAAAGATAACATTCTCATGACAAAACTGAATTGTATTTTAGTTCAGGTTGCATTTCCGTTATGTCAAATGTAACGGTTACAGTAAAGACTATCAAATGATTCAAATTTTTTTTTTTATTTCGTCCGTATCGATTCCTGTAACAGGTGCCTACAAAAAACTGTGGAATTGCGGTTCCGTTTCAATGGGTAAAGTTGCGGTTCCGGTTCTGGTTTGACACTCCAACGGAAATATACGTATACGTTTTTTTTTTTTTTCGCATTGCTTGCCATATCTCAAAACTGTTGAACTAGTTGCAGCACAGTTTATAAAACGCAACAATTTATATTTTGCGCGAATTGGCAGCGTTAGTATTGATAATAATAATGATTGCAAAGCGAACGAAAGTTTATGATTCAATCAGCACTTTGGATCTGCTTGGGGCCGCTGCTTCCTCTTTAACTCAACTCGTAAATTTTAAAAGGATTCCAACTACTGAAATAGTTAGTTTTGAGCGCTCACCTTTTTCCCATCAGCTCCTGCTCCTGCTACTGCTCCTGCTCCTGCTACTGCTCCTGCTCCTGCTACTGCTCCTGCTCCGGCTGAGCTGAGCTGAGCTAAGCTGAGCTGAGGTGTATTCCCTGGCCAAAGATGTCGGCACTCCGATTGAGAGAGAGAGAGTTAGATGCGGATGTGGATGAGTCGTGTATTAGTGGTTGTGTGTATGCGTGTGTCTGTGTGTGTGTGTGCGTGTGTGTGCGTATGTGTGTGTATCTCACTGTGTGCTGTGCATCTTAAGTATATGCATATACATGTCCTGATGCGGTACTTTAGCACCTATAAATTTTTATGCATACATATTAAAATGGAGCCGTATACAACTGCCTGTCAACTGATGCTTTGGGTTCGAGTTTGGGTACGGTACGGGTTTCGCATCTGTTCGGTTTCGTATTCCCGGGATTCGGCATTGGGTTTCCTTTCTGCTAACTGTGCTGTTGTTTCAGGGTGCTAAACAAGGTGGCTGCTGCGGGAGGGGGAGACGAGGACGACGACGACGGCGACGGCGAGATGCGGTTTTAAGTGTGCTTGAAAATTCCACTTTACTTCTGTCCGCTCTCATCCCGCCCATCTACGCCTTCTTGTCCTTGTCCTGCCCCGTACTGTCCTGTCCTGTCCTATCCCTGTCGTTGAACCGTGTCCGTGTCCTGTCAGTCAGTCGTAAAATTATGGAAATTTCCTTTAGCTTCCACCCCCTACCCCCACCCCCGGCTATTACATGAGAGTAGATTGCCTTACTGTCATATCACTCTTTTTATCACATCAAGTAGATAAGAGATGGCGATCCTAACTCCTTCTTCACCCCCCCCCCCCACCACTCTACATCTCTTGCTACACTTGCAAAACATAAATTCGACAAATCAATGTGGTTTATTGCTTCCAAAGCCACTTGAATTAAGAAACATTTATTTTATTATAACTATGCCATAAGAAATAATGCAACAAATTTTATTTCTTCTAGTTAAAAATATGTTTTCGTAAAATTTGAAAGTTATAATAATCGAGATATTTTTGGCAAGCGTTGCTGACTATAACATTAATAAAATAGTTGATCTTTTCTTGCTTTGCTACCTCAAAATTGACCGTTAAAAGTTGACATAAAGATCGAATTACTGTTAAATTGATTCGATCAACTTTTATCCACTGATTGAGTATTTAATTCAATGCCCACATGAGTAAAACGAATGTCCTTAACATTTTAGAACTATTCCCAGTATCTCGATGTAACTGTATCGAAAAAGTTTACGAACCGGTTACCTATTTTTTTTTTATTAAAATAACATCTGGTTTCGCAACTTGAACTTAAGAAGATTTTTAACTTTGCTGCGGTTTATATTAAGAAATAACTAAAAATAAAATGATTTCGAAAGCCATTAAACAGTGTTCTTTTTTTCAGTTTACTTGTTGCTATTTTTCTTTCTGTGTATCGATGTAGGTGTGGGGTGTGGGTGGGTCGCATGTGGGTTGCCCATTTCGATGGCATTTTGCACCTGTTCATTTTGCGGCTTGATAAAGTTTCCGGGCGGAAAAGAAAGGTAAAAAATGGTTTTAGATGCCAATCAAAAGTTTGCGTCAGTTTTCGCTTCGTTTCATTTCAATTTCAATACACTGCGACATATTTATGTATATATTTATATGTATATCACCATTCACAGTTCGATAGGAATCCAAGATTTCTATATACATATGCCTTAAATAGATATGGGCAAGAGTAAAAATCAACAGAAACATGACTTAATTGTTAATAGTTAGCAGTTTCTGACAGGTGTCCATCAAATGGAGTCGACTGCCGACTGGGCGATTGTTAGCTTGTGGGCGTGTCACGCTTGCATTGTCGTCAACTTTGCATTCCACATATTTTTTTTTAGCATGTCAAATGTGAGAATTTCTCAATGCCATTCATAATAATGACAAAGCAATCAGCTAAAGTTGCGACTCGGCAGTCGGAAAAGTGGTGAAAGGAAACGCAGCACAAAAAGGTTCTTGGTAGGCAATGTAATCCCAGAAAGAAATTGCTATCAATTTTAGAAATTACCCATACTGTTGAATCCAAGGCAAGACTCAACTTATTATTTAAAATTATATTTCTGCGTTTCAGGGTAATTGTTTTGAAATTAATTGTCCAGTTCCTTAACATTTTGAAGAAAAACATATGTCTAATTTTTAGGTTGTTTTTTCTTAAGTGTACAGTGTGTCAATACAAGCAACGCTTTCCGTTTTTTATTTATTTTTATTTTTGGTATATTTGTAGTAATAATTATTATTTTAATATTTTACAGTAAATGCACATAATTTAATTGTATAACATTATGATTTTATCTGACTTCCAACTGCTCTAAATTCGAATATAAAATTCAAAGCAATTCAATTACGTTTTTCATAAATCATAAAATAATTTTTTTTTTAACATCTACTTTTTCAAAATGCATTTATAATAAAAAATACTGCAAAAAAAAAATAAAATCAAAAATATTTGTGGAATTTCTGATTTGGGGCAGGTATTTTTGATTTTTAGAAATTCTCATACAAGCCAATTGTCTGTCATCTAAAACGAAATGCATAGAATTGATAGAATCAGAGGTTTTGTGGCAGGATATTGTACGTTCAAAAATCACCTCGAATCTAGATATGGCCAGTTGGTACTCTGATTATGTTATGAAGGACATCCTCACAGAATGTGTCGTCCTGGACAAAAGAATCGTATGTAGTAACTGAGAGAAAGAGGCTATCAATTCTCCCCCTTTCTGTCTATGACACCATGGCAAAAAGCTAGAAATGAAAAAAAAAAATTATTTTGGATTTATGAATTGTGGATTTCTTGCCAAGTCCTCCATGTTCATTTTATATGGACAATTTTTTCTAGGCACTTGATGTCTATTTAACTTGTGCTTAAATCTTACATTTTGCTCTTCTCACTTTAATTTTATGTACATACATTTTACTTGTACAATTTCGTACGCTTGTTCTACACATCAGTATGTGTTGTGTGTGAAAGTGTGTGTGTGTGTGTGTGTGTGTGTAAGTTGTGTGTATGTATGTGCATGTGACTGTGTCTGTGTATGTGGTACAAGTGTTTTCTTTAGCACAATTGCCTGCTGCCTACTAAATTGAAAGGTTGTGCTTGAGAAATGCTTTTAGATATCAAAAAACTTGAGCAAAAGTTTTACCACAAGTGACAGTTATATATTTATATATATGTTGAGTGTGTTTGTGTGTGTGTGTGTGTCTGTGTGGCTGTGTGTCTGGGTGTGTGTGGATGTTTGTGTCTGACAGGCAGTGACATAATTGCATGCATTTTATGACTTTCACATAGACAGAAACCCGCTTCAAGTTAATTATATGCATCAAAAACGAAAAGCGAAAAACGAAAAGACAAAAAAAAACCAAAGGAAAAACAAAAGCAAACATGAAAATGAAAAATGAGAAATGAGTAAAAAGAAATGTGTGAAAGAGGGTTACGAGCAACATGCAAATTTTATCAGTAACCACATATGTATATATATGTTTGTGTGTGTGTGTGTCAAGTGGAGGCAAAAAATTGTAAGCCAAGCTTACATTAATTTGTTGATAAATTGCGCAAATATAGGAAAATAGGTTAAAAGCACTTAACAGCTAGTTCAAATAAAAACCAAAATGTAAGGCGAAACGTGAGAAGACAAGGAGAAAGAAAAGGAGGAGAAGTAACCCTTTGAAGATTTTTGGTTGCCAAGTAGACACATATATCTTCTATATACAATATTAACACAGATCAAACTAACGAAATAAAATCCTGATCGAAAAAGCAAATAAAATACAAAAACTATTTTTAAAAATTATAATAATGCCGTCAAAATTATTTATAATTATGACACATTATGGGTCTAATGTAAAACGTTCAATATGATCTGAAGAAAAAAAAAAAAAAGATTTGGTATCTTTATATTGAATTAGAACATTCTGACTCGTTACTAGCACATCTTAAATTGATAAATTTATAAGAAATTCTCGAATCAAAATTAGCCATTAAATTTTAGCCTGTAAATTTTCTATTAGCGTTAGTTAGTTTTCGACAATTATCAAAAGTACATTATTATAAAGTATCCATAGAATAAATTATTAAAGATAAGTAAAAAATTTATTTTTATAATAACAATTATAGCTCTCTATCTGTGGCTCAAGCATAAGACTATATCCATTCGATCAGGATATATATGTGTCACAGATTTATTCCCTAATGGGTTACACAAATTTAACGAATAAATTAGAATTTTCAATGCACCGTTTTTCTTGATTTAAAGTAAGGAAATTATTATCTAAAAGTGATTAGTCATATTGTATATAATTATAAATAAATAGTTTTAATGGCTTTTAGTCATATTTAAAATATATATATAAATAAATAGTTTTAATATATTTTATTATTATTATTATTAAATAAATAGTTTGAATGGCTTCTATTTACTCTTTTAAGCTGAAATTTTTTTGAATTTGCCAAAAATTTAATGGAATTTCGGAGATTTGAGCCGATTGTAGGGTTAATGCTACTTATGCGAAGCTCGTAAATTCATTTGCGGTTGACTGTGTGTGTGTGTGTGTGTGTGTATGTTGAATATTTATGCTTGTGTGTGTTGTTATAATTATTGTTTTTGTTGTTTTTTATAATGCGCGCGAAATTAGCAAAATAATAAAAATGGCGCAAAACAAGGTCGCGCATAAATAATGAGAAAAGAGACAGACAGAGCGAGGGAGAGAGAGATGGTTAGAGAGAAAGAGAGAGAGAGAGAGAAAGAGCTGTTCGCTTTGGTGGATCGATTGGAGCAGTGTTTGTGCACCTCGATGACGTTGTGGCTGCTGCTGCTGCTGCTGCTGCTCAGATGTGCGCGCAGAGGAGGGGCTGGGGTTGGGGCTGGGATTGTGGTTGGGGTTGGGGTTGAGGTTGAGGTTGTGGTTGGGGGTATACATAGGCTGTCGGGGTGCCACGGGGTTCTGAAAAGGCCTGTGCAAAGAGTTTCCCTCATTGCTTGCGCGTATGTGTGTCAATTGTAGATTAGGCGTTCAGTTTGTTTTCCTTTTTTTGTGTGTAACTGTGTGTGTGTGTGTGAGTGTGAGTGTGTGTGTGTGCGTGTGTTTGTGGGGCCAAGTTATGCGCCAATTAACTGCCAAGGCGCCATTGTTTGTGGTAAAGGAAAAAAAAAAACAATTTGGCTGCAAAACAATGCTGTGCGCGAATTCGCTTTGCAATAATAAGCTCAAGAAACAAAAAAATAAAATATATCTATATATATATATATATATATATATATATATATACGAAAACGTTTTGATTTGAACAACTGCGTTTCCCACGGGGCACTTTGCACAAAATCACCGCATGCGTGGCAATTATAATGAATTTCTAAGACGTGTACTTTGTGCATTGTGACTCAGCAGTCTGTTGAAAATTACCGTCATTACTGCTGAAATGTTTTATATAGGATTGTCAAATCGTTGGCATAATTCAATTTACCCTTGTGGTGTACTTAATGAGAGATAACTCATTAAGTCCATATATAATTGGGCAACATAAACAGCTGATTCATGTCTGTATATAAATATAAATGCAGTAAATAACTAAGAATCGCACCACTATTTGCATATAGCTGCCATATCAAATAATACGCATATATGTCAGTTATGGGGTCCTTTAACGGGTTATTAACTGAATGCTAAAATTGGAAATACAAGAAACACACAAGCAAAATACTCAAAAGCGAATCCAAATGAAATCCTCTTTGGTTTGTTCTTGTTTTGCTGCCTTCCTTTGAGTTAATTAGTTAGTCGCAAATCATTTCACTATAGTGTTGACTATATTTAAAGTTGTTTTTTTTTTTTTTTTTTTTTTTTTTTTGAATTTATCCAGATTGTTGCAGCAGTGGCAAATGGAAAATGGCAAACAGTAAATGGAAAATGGCATAGCGTACTTAGCGGCGTTAGCTAAGTGGACATTTTTTTTATTATATAAGTATGTGTGTGTGTGTGTGTGTGAGAGTAGAAGCATAGTAGCATAAGAATATTGCTCTTAATGCTAATAACAGTTTCGCATTTAACGCTGAAAGCGTGAAAAAAAAAACAAACAAACATGCCAGAAAGTGTCGAAGGAATGACGACGATCTTATACCCTTTCTAAAATAAACAACGTATTTATTTATATATGTAATTTATACTTTTGTTGCAATTACTTAATAGGAATGACTACATTTTAGCAGTGTAGGTATAAAAATAAGTACACTGAAGGGAAAGAGAAGCTGGTCAATATCAATAGACGAGACAACTTAGCCATATCTAAGATTAAGGCATTTGAAATAAATAATTCTCGTATTGCCTTTTATTTATTTAATCGATATATACGTTTCTCGCATACTATCGATATTAATCGATTCCCGTTGAGAGTGAAGAGTGTATCTGCTGTGGGTCGAGTTGTCTTCTATTTTTCGCAGAGTATTGGGCAGTCGGTGTGATGATTTCGATTATTTTCTATGTGTATGCATATTGTGTACTCTTGCAAATGTTGTGACCAGATTATGGTATCCGCTGCTAGGGTAAAACAACGCACAAAACCAAAGACGATAATGAAGAATCAAAAGGAAAACTCAATAGTGGAATTAAGCTCAAAATGGACAACATGCTATGTGTTTGTGTGTGTGTAAGTGTCGCTCTCACATTAGCTCTGAATGGCAGCCATATTGCATTTTTCGCCATTTTGTGAATTAGCATTGGAATCCGCGTCAGATGCAAATGTTAAAACCGCATTTTCATTTGCCAGCTGTCAGCGTTCGCAGTGCACGCTAATGGGATCTATGGGTGTGTGCCTGTGTGTGAGAGAGATAGACAGAGAAAGAGAGAAAGAGATAGAGAGATAGAGAGAGAGGGAGAGAGGGAGAGATGTGCATTAGCTGTTGGCATTGTCTTCACTGCAAATCCAATATAAAATATATAAGACACACACTCGTTATTATGTGCGTATTATGAACTGAATAAAGACACGACGGCTTATAGCAGACATAAATAGATGCGCTGACATGCAACCACAACAGAACCACAAGGAACTCCTCCATACTACCACCACAGCCACACTCATTCAGCAAATCCCCACCATTCATTCAATCCTTATATCTGGCATTTCGGGCACTGCGCACCTGCTTTGTTGCAAGTTCTACACAGACAGAAATTGATGCAAGATTCCAAAAATTTAATTAAAATACAAATTATGCTAAAAAATCCGACATGCGACGATCTGAGGTAAAAAAAAAACATAACTGATTTGAATATGCATGAGAAAATGTGGCATTTAATGCAATATAAAATATTTTAAAAATCTAATAATTACAAAATGAATACAATTTGTTGTTTCAAATTAAATATTAAAACATAATATTTGAATACAGCTAATTACCAAGATTTTTTGTTCAGTGCTTGCAAATGTGAGTGAACATTATTTTTCTTGGCTGATTTCTTTTGTACAAACTACAACAATAGCTGCATAAAAATTGCAAGTAATGATTTTTTACACACATACACAAGAACACATACACATGCACACACGGATACACACACAGAACATTTGGCAAGGATTCAGCTGGCTAAATTATTAAACAACTTGACCGCACCTTGAAGAAATATACAAATTAAAATCAATAAACCAAATAGAGAGAGAAAATCAAGGCAAGACAAATAAAGAGAGATAAAGAGGGATAGAGAGAGGGGGCGATACAGAAATGGAGATCTTAATTTTGTCATAATTAGTTGTTCGACTCATACACTGAAAAATAAGCAAGGCATCGACTATTCTCCGACTGCCTGTTGAGTTGTTTACAGAAATCTGCGCAAAATAATATGAAATGTGAATTTTATTTATGATTTATTTATTATATTAAAAAGTATTGTTTGCTTGTAACTTATAATTTTTTTCGTTTGCTCGATCGATTTCAATATCTTAAAGCCATTCAAAATAGGTGCACAAAGTACACATCGAAGCATGAAAAATATATATTCTTGATCATCATGAAGACATAATCCTATGCGTCGTTATCGGACTAAAATTTGAGTTTTGAGAATTTCTTGATGACACTTGATAAATATTCGTCACTGTAAATATGTCAAAGCTGCAATTTTGTTTTTATTCTTTTATGCAGAATATAATAAATATTAATATTATTTGTACTGAAATGAATATCTATGTTGTCCTAGATATTTTTATAAAATTATATATTTAATAATTAATTAATATTTTTAAATCTATCTTCTATTTACAGGTAAACAAATGTTCTACACTTTTAAATAGCATCCATTCTCCATATAACTAAGAACATCGGTGAGTTTTGAGATTTTATGTTCACAGTTTAAATTAATTAACAAATCGTAAAATAATTCAAGGGGTTGCATTTTGAAAAATTCGTTTTAAAATATGATCCTTTGTATTTTTTTTTATTTATTTTTATTTTTTATTAATTATTTTAAATTAAATATAATTCCTATCTAGACTGATTGCGTTATAAATTTGACAGCAGGTGGTAAATAATTAATGGCTATCGTTTAACTCCACTCTTGTCGACAATTTGATTGGAGTATATAGATACCCCAAGTTATTGTCAACTTTGCTTTTTAACGACGTTGTGTCCGTTACGACTAGCCGCCCTTTCTTTCAGAACCCCTCTCGGAACCCCTTTCGGAACCCCTTTCAGAACCCCTTTCACCAACGAGTCAACATTGTTGCCCTTCCAATTAACACTGAAACATTATCATCCAGGTCAAAACACAGACGTTTGAGTGTGTGTGCGTGTGTGTGTATTTGATTATGAGTGTTTTGGCCAGACCGAGTAGCTAGGCCAAGTGAAACGACGACTCATGTCGATACACATTATTCGCAGCTCGTCTTTCGCTTGCAACAGCGCCACAGCACACCACCCCCTCTGCACCCCATCCCTGCATACCACTCTGCACACCCGCCAGCAGAGTGAACCATAAACAAAATCGGAATCTTTTCTTTTTTGCATAAATAATAATTGAAATTTCTGCTGATTTCATTTTTATTTCGTTTTAGTTTTTACCTTACTGATTTTTCATTGTTTTTGGATGAACATGAAATGCGTTCTGCAGCTGATGAAAATGCATCCGTTGGACACAGCTTGATTTTTGGAAATTAGAGACTGGTCGAGAAGTGTTCAGATTGACCACAAAGATGGGCGTATTGGAGGCAAGCGGGCGTAGTAATTGATGGATTCTCCCTGGCAATTGAGCCATAGCCTTCTCGTCCAGTCAAGATTATTCCTGGTCGTTGTGGTTGGTCGATGGATATCTCTCAGAGTGTGAAAAGGACTCAGGTCACTTTATTGGCAGGCTCATTGCGAATTGTTAGTCAGGCTCTAAATGAACGCTGCCCAATCTTTGACTATGATTGACATTGGCCAATGGGTTATTTTCCACTTTATTTCGAAACTGCTCGCATAGCCCGAATACTTCCGAGAGAACCTTTGATAGCCTTGCCTCTGTCTGACCAGATGGCAATATCCTTGTTGTTGTTGTGCAGTCTTTGGGCTTTGATAAAGGACTTTTTGTTGGACACACTGAATATCGGATCGCAGACAATGAGTCTGTTCAATTTGAAAATTGTTTAAGAGAATGAATTTTGACGACAAAAGTTCTACTTTTTTTTCATTCTGTTTCTGTTTATCTGTTTGTTTTTGCTTGTTGCAAGTTGCTCAGCCGTACAACAAGTAGCAGCAGCAGCAGCAAGGACTTGTGTGTCGCGTTTCTCGTTCTTGTCCTTGTTGTTCGAAGACCTTTCTCTCTTGGCCAAATAAACAATCAATGTTCATTATTTACTTACGTATTTATTTACGTTAGCATTTCACGCTTTTACGCACGGCCATTTTGGCTTACGGCTAATGAAATTTCCGCCACGGATTGCTTACTATTAAGGATCGTAGTTTCCTTCAACGAGAGCTTAATCAACTCTCTAATGTGTGTGTGTGTGTGTGTGTGTGTGTGTTGTCGTCCTCTTGCCAAGTGGCCTAAGTCTGCCAGTTAATGAAATCGACACACACACACACAAATCCAATTGATTAACTAAATTCATTAAGTATTACTGGCCAAAATTAAAAGGAGCAATTGCTTACCTCATATAAATACACTGAGCAAAAAATTTGAATTAATGCCAGGAAAATAGCATAATTATATTCAATGGCGTTAATTATCCTTTAGATTTTCTTATTTGTATTATGGCAGTGGAAAATCGAAAGGAATCCAAAGCATTCTCAGAAACTGTTCATAATTTATTATCCTTATTTGTTGTCAATTATAAATTATTGCATCCTTAGGATTTTCTTTATTTTTTTAATGCCATTTCCAATCAAAATGTCAATTGAAAATCATCAGTTAATATTCTGGCTTGTTGTCAATTATAAAACTTTACATCCTTAGGAATTTCTTTATTTTTTAATGGCATTTCTGTGAAAACGCCAATCGAAAATCTTAACGAATCCGCACTTTCGGGATCTGTTACTCAGTTATTATCCTTGTCCCTTGTCAATTAAAAACTATTGCATCCCTAAGATTTTCATTATTTTATAATCTCAATCAAAACGCCAATTGAAAATTACAACGAATCCACACTCTCGGGAAGTGTCCATCACAGATTTCACAATTTCAATTGGAAGACGCGAGACGGCGATATACACCCAAACACACACACACACACACACACACACACACACACCGCACACATCCACGAACTTGAGTGCGCACTTAATGTGTCACTAATAACGACAAGTAATGCAATTGGCAATACAAATCAGCTAAAATGCGCACTTCTTTCTCACATTTGACATGCATAATCGAATATTTGATTTGAACAAGTGCCAAAATGGATTTTGCATTCTAAATTCCGCATTTTGTGCATGTCATTGCTCAATTAGCGCTGACAATGTTGGCAGACAATACACTTCGAACAAAAGCAGAGCACGTTTCAAAATACAAGTGTTAAAAGCTAAACTAATATTTCAATATTTTAACATAATCAATTATCATCAACATTTTGGCTCTGGTGAAATTTAATTGGAATCGATTTCAAATTGTTTTTCGGCCTTTGGTTCTGTTTTTGTTACTATTTGTGGGCCTTTAATTAAGTGATCGTTCTTAAAAAATGTTGAATATTGTTTTCGGTTTTGCTTCCAGTTCCAGTTTGATATACTTATATATATATATATATCAGATATAGCTGTTAAATTCTGAAATTACGTTTCTTAATTTTCGAATTGAAAACCTTTTAGAATTATTGAAATAGCTAACTAAATAATATTTGAACTGACCATCAGTGTCACAAATGTGCTCACTCACATCACTGATGTACCCCCCAAAACATTTGGATCGTTTGGCAAACCAATTTAAAGGGCATTATGCCATAACATATTTATGGATGGTGTAGCCGTTATTTGCGATACTTTCCACATATATGCAAATGAACCCCTATAATTGCATTTGCTGTGTAACTGTGTACGTGTTAATGCTGTTTTAATAGCTGCTGTTGCAGTTGCCAACAAGGAAGGCTGTTCACAATCCAAAGGACACACACAAAGCATTTATTTATTTGTTATCATTTATGCCCCGCTCCGCAAACATTAATGCTCATAATTGTATTTGCAATTTCCGTGTGTGTGCTCGCCACACACAAATAAAATGATACGTAATATTTAATCGACTTAAAATATATTCGTAATGGTTTAATGGCTTTTTACCAAATAACAATAAACAATACAAATAACACAAATTGAACGGGCACGGAACAGATTTCAATTAGCATAGCAGACAAAAGTATTTATTAATGGGAGCAGATGAGTAGCTCTTAAATGCAAGTTGAGCAAGTATTCAATTTCGATACTCAGAAAGTCTCTCAAATAATATTAACCTTATTTTTTGTCTGTAGAAAAGTCTTTTGTTTTGAAGCTAATTTGGATTTTTTTTTGCTAAAACATAAAATTGGTTTATACAAGAACTCATCTAACTAGCGATAGCTCCTATGGCAGCTAAATTAAATGGCAGATTTGACGGGTTTCGAGATATGATATCTATATATATATACAGTCAATAATATTTATATATGTATACAGTTATACCTGTGAATCCCCTATGACCATCTATGATCTTTTGAGCCCACACAAGTATATGTCTAGAATCTTTGAGGTTGAAATTTAGTCTGTTGTTTCTTTTTCTTTCTTGGTTTATTTATTTATTTTTTGTTTGTTTTGTAGCCAACCTTAGCTGCTTCGTCTTTTTTTATTTAGCTTTCAGTTTCTGTGTTTTGGGACTAGTTATAAGCCGATAACTTGCTGTCAAAGTTGATTGATTAGTCGGGTTAAGCTTGACAAAACAGATTTTACAGAAGCGACGCACATGGAATGTGGTGCGTAGAGCGGACCAAATGCATCATTTATGATTAGCTTCTGGCCTTTTCAACTACAATTTTTCACTGCTGCTACAACTATTCGCACACACAGCCACACACACACACACACACACACACACACACGAAGGAATTAATTCTATATGGTATTTTCTTTCGTTTGAGTTTCTTTTCATTTTGGCTGTTGGCCTTTTGTTAGAAGGTTTTAGCACACATCACTTTTACACACACACACACAAACACACACACACACACATAGGCATAGTGACTGAGAGAGCACGCAATGCTTGTCAGAATATCCTTTGGCCCATTTCTCTTCCTGTTTTTTGCCCTGCTTTTGCGTTCTCTTCACTCGTTTAAGCCGCAATGCAAATTGACTTGTTTCCGTTTTTTTCGTTTTTATTTTTTTTTTTTGTTTTTTGTCGAATTTAGCCTTTTTTTGTGTGTTGCTTTTTCGGTTGGTTTTTGTGCTTTTTCTACCTGTGCTTTGCTTCTTGCTCTCTCTCTCTCTCTCTCTCTGTCCCCCTCTCTTTGTCCCTCTCTCTCGCTCTCTCCATGTATTATGTACATTGGCATGAAAAACGAATCACTTTCACCACTCGCCACGCTCTGCAACGTTCGCCGTGGTGTCCTTCTTTGAAATTGTTTCGATTCTCTCAGTTACCCCCAAACCCTGCCCCCACACAATCACAAGCGCTGCGTCGGCACTCTTCCGATACCCTTCCGCTGAGTCTCTCAGCTTTGTAGTCACCAACTACCTAATGATTAGTGTTAAAATCTAGTTAGAACTGGTATTAAAAGCATATTAAAATTTAAGTTACATCTCATGTTTATTTTTAAAGTTAGTGTTAATCTTAGCGTTAATTATAAAGCTAAAACTAATGTTAAAATAAAGTCATGTTATAGTAAAAGTTCAAATTCAGGTTACACTTATAGGTAGACATAATGTTTAAACTAAAATCACGATTAGCTTAAAGTTCAATTTAAATTTCGTGTTACACTTACTGTTAAACCTAATCTTAATATTAGTTTTTTTTATCAAGTTCAAGCTGAAATTAAAATTGTAATTCGAGTTTTAGTTAAATTTAATGTTAAATCTAAGTTTAAATTGAAGTTAAAGTTACATTTTCGTCAGCTTTTTCAATAGAGCATTCGCAGTTCGTCGAAGTGTTGCTAATTTTTTGAACCGTTATTTTTTTCTTTCTTTTTTGCCTTCCACTTTTGCCATTTGGCTTAAGTTTGCAATTTTGAGCTAATTCCTGCGCCTTTTGTGTGTCTTTAGCTTCTCGCCGTCTGTCTCTCTCTATCCCCTTTTCTTCCGCTTTCTATCTCTTTCTCTCTCTCTAACTTGCATGTCTGGCTGCCAGTTTGTTTATGTGGCTCGCTGGTCCAACTAACGTTCACGTTTACCTTTCGTTTCGCAGCTGTTCTTAAACATTGCTCGATTTTGAGATTTATTCGTTGTCCTGGCAAAGTCAGTCTCAGCCCCAGTCTCAGTCTCAGTCTCAGTCACAGTCGCTGGAGCTGACTCGTCCTTGTCTTTTATAAAGATTTATTATTGTTTCACTCTCTAATTACAATATAGCATTTTGCCATTCGCATTTTGCCATTCGGCATTGGCCCGACTAAACCAAAGCGCACTCAGAAATTGAATTTAAATGGCTTTTTAATTTGCCTCCTGCTTTGCTCTCAACCATCTGCTATTCGTGTTGCTCCTGCTGCTGCTCCTGCTGCTGCTCCTGCTCCAGCTCCTGCTCCAGCTCCTGCTCCAGCTCCTGCTCCTGCACTTACTGCTTGTTGCTCTCCTGTTGCTGACTCGATTAATTTCTTGAAATTGCATTGCATTTCATTGGGGCCAAAGACCTTCTCGCTGCGTCTCGCCCATAAAGTCTTTAATAAACCTTGCGGCCTGAATATCAAATGTAAGTAAAAGGAAAATGCTGGTTTATCCAAAGTGAATATTTGCCTTGTTGCCCACACTTATTAATGAGATATATTCACAGTTCTTATTGAATGTTTCAATAATCTCAATTCACAGCATTGCTTAAAGATCATTCGTCATTTTGCACATTCCATTAGACAGTAGAATTGATGAGGCTAATTTAATACTGCTTTAATTTTAAATTTGAGCCACATTTCTTGTCTACTCGAGCACTAAGTGATGAATATCTTTGTATATAATCGTTAAATATATATTCCAGGTTCATGCTAAATTCAAATTATTTCACTGTGAATAAACTTTCTAGATTTGAAAATATTTTAATGTTTTGCATCCTTCCCCTCAAACAGTTCATGGTCAGAAATGTAAGCTTCAATAGTTACTTACGAAGCAAACAAATCTGTATCTGAAGGTAGGAAACCAACCAATCAAACGAGAAAGTTGTCTATATTGAAACTATTTAACAATTTGATTAATCAAGCTATGCGAGATTAAATCTATCGATTAGTTTTCACTCTCAATCGATGTGTATAAATATTTGTGGAACGTTAGCAGTTATCGCAATAATCCTGGTATATGTATATCTTACTCAGGTATACGAGATATTGTGTCTTAACTTAAAGTCTTTGAGATCCGTTCATATTTAAATACGTTCAAGGTATTATTTTTATATACTGGGGTACTAACGAAAGAATAAAAAACATCGTTCTGCTCCTCTGCAGACAGTTGGAAATAATTGCAGTGATTGCACTGAGTTTTGCTTTAATATTTGCATTTCTCAAAAATTAAGCATTTTGCACACAGAAAGCAAATAAATAAAAATGTTATAACTAAAATAGAGAAAAGAAAGGTTAGAAAAGGTTTTCGATTTTATGAGAAAAAATATATCAGGTCACCTTAGAGAAATTCAAAATCGAATGTCATATTTTCAGACATATAAATGTCATTCATTTGCTGACACACAACAAACAGCACATAACTAAAAACAAATAACACATAAAAAACGACGAGGAAACTAACAAAAAAATAACTAATTCGAACACTCAACGCGATTTTACAAAAATGTTGGCTCTGATCGCAAAGGCGGAGATGCAATATGCCTTGTTGCATCAGGACAACGATGGCATTAATGAGGAACCACTCAAAAGTCCCCCGTTGGCATCGGAACTCGAGCTCAAGATGTGCAAAAAATTGTTGGCTCTAATCGCAAAGGCAGAGATGGAATATGCCTTGTTGCATCAGGACAACGATGGCATTGATGGGGTGCCACTCAAAAGCCCCCCGCTGGCATCGCAACACGAGCTTAAGATGGCGGAGATGGAATATGCCTTGTTGCATAAGGATAACGATGGCATTGATGAAGAACCACTCAAAAGTCCCCCGCTGGCATCGCAACACGATGACCTGTCCACCTCATTGCTAAATTTAATTGATCCTCTCAAGCATTTTAGATATGACAGCCAAATGTTGCTCTTTAAGTGCAGCGATCACAAAATGATCAATGTGCCCAGTCATCTGCTTAATCAAAAGGAGTCTCTGTTGATGATGCAGCTGGACAACATCAGCATTGATGGGGTGCCACTTAAAAGTTCCCCGCTGGCATCGCAACACGAGCTTAAGATGAGCAAAGAAATGTTGGCTCTGATCGCAAAGGCGGAGATGCAATATGCCTTGTTGCATAAGGACAACGATGGCATTGATGAAGAACCACTCAAAAGTCCCCCGCTGGCATCGCAACACGAGGTCAAGATGGACGAGAGATGGACTCTGATCGCAAAGGCGGAGTTGCATATCTTGTTGCATAAGGACAACGATGGCATTGATGAAGAACCACTGAATAGTCCCCCGCTGGCATCGCAAGACGAGGTCAAGATGGAGCAAAAAAATGTTGCCTCTGATCGCAAAGGCGGAGATGGAATATGCCTTGTTGCATAAGGACAACGATGGCATTGATGAAGAACCACTCAAAAGTCCCCCGCTGGCATCGCAACACGAGGTCAAGATGGACAAAAAAGTGTTGCCTCTGATCGCAAAGGCGGAGATGGAATATGCCTTGTTGCATAAGGACAACGATGGCATTGATGAAGAACCACTCAAAAGTCCCCCGTTGGCATCGCAACACGAGCTTAAGATGGCGGAGATGGAATATGCCTTGTTGCATAAGGATAACGATGGCATTGATGAAGAACCACTCAAAAGTCCCCCGCTGGCATCGCAACACGAGGTCAAGATGGACAAAAAAGTGTTGCCTCTGATCGCAAAGGCGGAGATGGAATATGCCTTGTTGCATAAGGACAACGATGGCATTGATGAAGAACCACTCAAAAGTCCCCCGCTGGCATCGCAACACGAGGTCAAGATGGACAAAAAAGTGTTGCCTCTGATCGCAAAGGCGGAGATGGAATATGCCTTGTTGCATAAGGACAACGATGGCATTGATGAAGAACCACTCAAAAGTCCCCCGCTGGCATCGCAACACGAGGTCAAGATGGACAAAAAAGTGTTGCCTCTGATCGCAAAGGCGGAGATGGAATATGCCTTGTTGCATAAGGACAACGATGGCATTGATGAAGAACCACTCAAAAGTCCCCCGCTGGCATCGCAACACGAGGTCAAGATGGACAAAAAAGTGTTGCCTCTGATCGCAAAGGCGGAGATGGAATATGCCTTGTTGCATAAGGACAACGATGGCATTGATGAAGAACCACTCAAAAGTCCCCCGCTGGCATCGCAACACGAGCTCAAGATGCAAAAAGTGCTCGATCGCAAAGGCGGAGATGGAATATGCCTTGTTGCATAAGGACAACGATGGCATTGATGAAGAACCACTGAATAGTCCCCCGCTGGCATCGAAAGACGAGCTCAAGATAAGCAAAAAAATGTTGCCTCTGATCGCAAAGGCGGAGATGGAATATGCCTTGTTGCATAAGGACAACGATGGCATTGATGAAGAACCACTCAAAAGTCCCCCGCTGGCATCGCAACACGAGGTCAAGATGGCAAAAAAGTGTTGCCTCTGATCGCAAAGGCGGAGATGGAATATGCCTTGTTGCATAAGGACAACGATGGCATTGATGAAGAACCACTGAATAGTCCCCCGCTGGCATCGAAAGACGAGCTCAAGATAGAGCAAAAAAATGTTGCCTCTGATCGCAAAGGCGGAGATGGAATATGCCTTGTTGCATAAGGACAACGATGGCATTGATGAAGAACCACTCAAAAGTCCCCCGCTGGCATCGAAAGACGAGATCAAGATAAGCAAAAAAATGTTGCCTCTGATCGCAAAGGCGGAGATGGAATATGCCTTGTTGCATAAGGACAACGATGGCATTGATGAAGAACCACTCAAAAGTCCCCCGCTGGCATCGAAAGACGAGGTCAAGATGGACAAAAAAATGTTGGCTCTGATCGCAAAGGCGGAGATGGAATATGCCTTGTTGCATAAGGACAACGATGGCATTGATGAAGAACCACTCAAAAGTCCCCCGCTGGCATCGAAACACGAGGTCAAGATGGACAAAAAAATGTTGGCTCTGATCGCAAAGGCGGAGATGGAATATGCCTTGTTGCATAAGGACAACGATGGCATTGATGAAGAACCACTCAAAAGTCCCCCGCTGGCATCGAAAGACGAGCTCAAGATAAGCAAAAAAATGTTGCCTCTGATCGCAAAGGCGGAGATGGAATATGCCTTGTTGCATAAGGACAACGATGGCATTGATGAAGAACCACTCAAAAGTCCCCCGCTGGCATCGAAACACGAGGTCAAGATGGACAAAAAAATGTTGCCTCTGATCGCAAAGGCGGAGATGGAATATGCCTTGTTGCATAAGGACAACGATGGCATTGATGAAGAACCACTCAAAAGTCCCCCGCTGGCATCGCAACACGAGGTCAAGATGGACAAAAAAGTGTTGCCTCTGATCGCAAAGGCGGAGATGGAATATGCCTTGTTGCATAAGGACAACGATGGCATTGATGAAGAACCACTCAAAAGTCCCCCGCTGGCATCGCAACACGAGGTCAAGATGGACAAAACAAGTGTTGCCTCTGATCGCAAAGGCGGAGATGGAATATGCCTTGTTGCATAAGGACAACGATGGCATTGATGAAGAACCACTCAAAAGTCCCCCGCTGGCATCGCAACACGAGGTCAAGATGGACAAAACAAGTGTTGCCTCTGATCGCAAAGGCGGAGATGGAATATGCCTTGTTGCATAAGGACAACGATGGCATTGATGAAGAACCACTCAAAAGTCCCCCGCTGGCATCGAAACACGAGGTCAAGATGGACAAAACAATGTTGCCTCTGATCGCAAAGGCGGAGATGGAATATGCCTTGTTGCATAAGGACAACGATGGCATTGATGAAGAACCACTCAAAAGTCCCCCGCTGGCATCGAAACACGAGGTCAAGATGGACAAAACAATGTTGCCTCTGATCGCAAAGGCGGAGATGGAATATGCCTTGTTGCATAAGGACAACGATGGCATTGATGAAGAACCACTCAAAAGTCCCCCGCTGGCATCGAAACACGAGGTCAAGATGGACAAAACAATGTTGCCTCTGATCGCAAAGGCGGAGATGGAATATGCCTTGTTGCATAAGGACAACGATGGCATTGATGAAGAACCACTCAAAAGTCCCCCGCTGGCATCGAAACACGAGGTCAAGATGGACAAAACAATGTTGCCTCTGATCGCAAAGGCGGAGATGGAATATGCCTTGTTGCATAAGGACAACGATGGCATTGATGAAGAACCACTCAAAAGTCCCCCGCTGGCATCGAAACACGAGGTCAAGATGGACAAAACAATGTTGCCTCTGATCGCAAAGGCGGAGATGGAATATGCCTTGTTGCATAAGGACAACGATGGCATTGATGAAGAACCACTCAAAAGTCCCCCGCTGGCATCGAAACACGAGGTCAAGATGGACAAAACAATGTTGCCTCTGATCGCAAAGGCGGAGATGGAATATGCCTTGTTGCATAAGGACAACGATGGCATTGATGAAGAACCACTCAAAAGTCCCCCGCTGGCATCGAAACACGAGGTCAAGATGGACAAAACAATGTTGCCTCTGATCGCAAAGGCGGAGATGGAATATGCCTTGTTGCATAAGGACAACGATGGCATTGATGAAGAACCACTCAAAAGTCCCCCGCTGGCATCGAAACACGAGGTCAAGATGGACAAAACAATGTTGCCTCTGATCGCAAAGGCGGAGATGGAATATGCCTTGTTGCATAAGGACAACGATGGCATTGATGAAGAACCACTCAAAAGTCCCCCGCTGGCATCGAAACACGAGGTCAAGATGGACAAAACAATGTTGCCTCTGATCGCAAAGGCGGAGATGGAATATGCCTTGTTGCATAAGGACAACGATGGCATTGATGAAGAACCACTCAAAAGTCCCCCGCTGGCATCGAAACACGAGGTCAAGATGGACAAAACAATGTTGCCTCTGATCGCAAAGGCGGAGATGGAATATGCCTTGTTGCATAAGGACAACGATGGCATTGATGAAGAACCACTCAAAAGTCCCCCGCTGGCATCGAAACACGAGGTCAAGATGGACAAAACAATGTTGCCTCTGATCGCAAAGGCGGAGATGGAATATGCCTTGTTGCATAAGGACAACGATGGCATTGATGAAGAACCACTCAAAAGTCCCCCGCTGGCATCGAAACACGAGGTCAAGATGGACAAAACAATGTTGCCTCTGATCGCAAAGGCGGAGATGGAATATGCCTTGTTGCATAAGGACAACGATGGCATTGATGAAGAACCACTCAAAAGTCCCCCGCTGGCATCGAAACACGAGGTCAAGATGGACAAAACAATGTTGCCTCTGATCGCAAAGGCGGAGATGGAATATGCCTTGTTGCATAAGGACAACGATGGCATTGATGAAGAACCACTCAAAAGTCCCCCGCTGGCATCGAAACACGAGGTCAAGATGGACAAAACAATGTTGCCTCTGATCGCAAAGGCGGAGATGGAATATGCCTTGTTGCATAAGGACAACGATGGCATTGATGAAGAACCACTCAAAAGTCCCCCGCTGGCATCGAAACACGAGGTCAAGATGGACAAAACAATGTTGCCTCTGATCGCAAAGGCGGAGATGGAATATGCCTTGTTGCATAAGGACAACGATGGCATTGATGAAGAACCACTCAAAAGTCCCCCGCTGGCATCGAAACACGAGGTCAAGATGGACAAAACAATGTTGCCTCTGATCGCAAAGGCGGAGATGGAATATGCCTTGTTGCATAAGGACAACGATGGCATTGATGAAGAACCACTCAAAAGTCCCCCGCTGGCATCGAAACACGAGGTCAAGATGGACAAAACAATGTTGCCTCTGATCGCAAAGGCGGAGATGGAATATGCCTTGTTGCATAAGGACAACGATGGCATTGATGAAGAACCACTCAAAAGTCCCCCGCTGGCATCGAAACACGAGGTCAAGATGGACAAAACAATGTTGCCTCTGATCGCAAAGGCGGAGATGGAATATGCCTTGTTGCATAAGGACAACGATGGCATTGATGAAGAACCACTCAAAAGTCCCCCGCTGGCATCGAAACACGAGGTCAAGATGGACAAAACAATGTTGCCTCTGATCGCAAAGGCGGAGATGGAATATGCCTTGTTGCATAAGGACAACGATGGCATTGATGAAGAACCACTCAAAAGTCCCCCGCTGGCATCGAAACACGAGGTCAAGATGGACAAAACAATGTTGCCTCTGATCGCAAAGGCGGAGATGGAATATGCCTTGTTGCATAAGGACAACGATGGCATTGATGAAGAACCACTCAAAAGTCCCCCGCTGGCATCGAAACACGAGGTCAAGATGGACAAAACAATGTTGCCTCTGATCGCAAAGGCGGAGATGGAATATGCCTTGTTGCATAAGGACAACGATGGCATTGATGAAGAACCACTCAAAAGTCCCCCGCTGGCATCGAAACACGAGGTCAAGATGGACAAAACAATGTTGCCTCTGATCGCAAAGGCGGAGATGGAATATGCCTTGTTGCATAAGGACAACGATGGCATTGATGAAGAACCACTCAAAAGTCCCCCGCTGGCATCGAAACACGAGGTCAAGATGGACAAAACAATGTTGCCTCTGATCGCAAAGGCGGAGATGGAATATGCCTTGTTGCATAAGGACAACGATGGCATTGATGAAGAACCACTCAAAAGTCCCCCGCTGGCATCGAAACACGAGGTCAAGATGGACAAAACAATGTTGCCTCTGATCGCAAAGGCGGAGATGGAATATGCCTTGTTGCATAAGGACAACGATGGCATTGATGAAGAACCACTCAAAAGTCCCCCGCTGGCATCGAAACACGAGGTCAAGATGGACAAAACAATGTTGCCTCTGATCGCAAAGGCGGAGATGGAATATGCCTTGTTGCATAAGGACAACGATGGCATTGATGAAGAACCACTCAAAAGTCCCCCGCTGGCATCGAAACACGAGGTCAAGATGGACAAAACAATGTTGCCTCTGATCGCAAAGGCGGAGATGGAATATGCCTTGTTGCATAAGGACAACGATGGCATTGATGAAGAACCACTCAAAAGTCCCCCGCTGGCATCGAAACACGAGGTCAAGATGGACAAAACAATGTTGCCTCTGATCGCAAAGGCGGAGATGGAATATGCCTTGTTGCATAAGGACAACGATGGCATTGATGAAGAACCACTCAAAAGTCCCCCGCTGGCATCGAAACACGAGGTCAAGATGGACAAAACAATGTTGCCTCTGATCGCAAAGGCGGAGATGGAATATGCCTTGTTGCATAAGGACAACGATGGCATTGATGAAGAACCACTCAAAAGTCCCCCGCTGGCATCGAAACACGAGGTCAAGATGGACAAAACAATGTTGCCTCTGATCGCAAAGGCGGAGATGGAATATGCCTTGTTGCATAAGGACAACGATGGCATTGATGAAGAACCACTCAAAAGTCCCCCGCTGGCATCGAAACACGAGGTCAAGATGGACAAAACAATGTTGCCTCTGATCGCAAAGGCGGAGATGGAATATGCCTTGTTGCATAAGGACAACGATGGCATTGATGAAGAACCACTCAAAAGTCCCCCGCTGGCATCGAAACACGAGGTCAAGATGGACAAAACAATGTTGCCTCTGATCGCAAAGGCGGAGATGGAATATGCCTTGTTGCATAAGGACAACGATGGCATTGATGAAGAACCACTCAAAAGTCCCCCGCTGGCATCGAAACACGAGGTCAAGATGGACAAAACAATGTTGCCTCTGATCGCAAAGGCGGAGATGGAATATGCCTTGTTGCATAAGGACAACGATGGCATTGATGAAGAACCACTCAAAAGTCCCCCGCTGGCATCGAAACACGAGGTCAAGATGGACAAAACAATGTTGCCTCTGATCGCAAAGGCGGAGATGGAATATGCCTTGTTGCATAAGGACAACGATGGCATTGATGAAGAACCACGGGCGCCGCCACTCAAAAGTCCCCCGCTGGCATCGAAACACGAGGTCAAGATGGACAAAACAATGTTGCCTCTGATCGCAAAGGCGGAGATGGAATATGCCTTGTTGCATAAGGACAACGATGGCATTGATGAAGAACCACTCAAAAGTCCCCCGCTGGCATCGAAACACGAGGTCAAGATGGACAAAACAATGTTGCCTCTGATCGCAAAGGCGGAGATGGAATATGCCTTGTTGCATAAGGACAACGATGGCATTGATGAAGAACCACTCAAAAGTCCCCCGCTGGCATCGAAACACGAGGTCAAGATGGACAAAACAATGTTGCCTCTGATCGCAAAGGCGGAGATGGAATATGCCTTGTTGCATAAGGACAACGATGGCATTGATGAAGAACCACTCAAAAGTCCCCCGCTGGCATCGAAACACGAGGTCAAGATGGACAAAACAATGTTGCCTCTGATCGCAAAGGCGGAGATGGAATATGCCTTGTTGCATAAGGACAACGATGGCATTGATGAAGAACCACTCAAAAGTCCCCCGCTGGCATCGAAACACGAGGTCAAGATGGACAAAACAATGTTGCCTCTGATCGCAAGACGCAAGGCGGAGATGGAATATGCCTTGTTGCATAAGGACAACGATGGCATTGATGAAGAACCACTCAAAAGTCCCCCGCTGGCATCGAAACACGAGGTCAAGATGGACAAAACAATGTTGCCTCTGATCGCAAAGGCGGAGATGGAATATGCCTTGTTGCATAAGGACAACGATGGCATTGATGAAGAACCACTCAAAAGTCCCCCGCTGGCATCGAAACACGAGGTCAAGATGGACAAAACAATGTTGCCTCTGATCGCAAAGGCGGAGATGGAATATGCCTTGTTGCATAAGGACAACGATGGCATTGATGAAGAACCACTCAAAAGTCCCCCGCTGGCATCGAAACACGAGGTCAAGATGGACAAAACAATGTTGCCTCTGATCGCAAAGGCGGAGATGGAATATGCCTTGTTGCATAAGGACAACGATGGCATTGATGAAGAACCACTCAAAAGTCCCCCGCTGGCATCGAAACACGAGGTCAAGATGGACAAAACAATGTTGCCTCTGATCGCAAAGGCGGAGATGGAATATGCCTTGTTGCATAAGGACAACGATGGCATTGATGAAGAACCACTCAAAAGTCCCCCGCTGGCATCGAAACACGAGGTCAAGATGGACAAAACAATGTTGCCTCTGATCGCAAAGGCGGAGATGGAATATGCCTTGTTGCATAAGGACAACGATGGCATTGATGAAGAACCACTCAAAAGTCCCCCGCTGGCATCGAAACACGAGGTCAAGATGGACAAAACAATGTTGCCTCTGATCGCAAAGGCGGAGATGGAATATGCCTTGTTGCATAAGGACAACGATGGCATTGATGAAGAACCACTCAAAAGTCCCCCGCTGGCATCGAAACACGAGGTCAAGATGGACAAAACAATGTTGCCTCTGATCGCAAAGGCGGAGATGGAATATGCCTTGTTGCATAAGGACAACGATGGCATTGATGAAGAACCACTCAAAAGTCCCCCGCTGGCATCGAAACACGAGGTCAAGATGGACAAAACAATGTTGCCTCTGATCGCAAAGGCGGAGATGGAATATGCCTTGTTGCATAAGGACAACGATGGCATTGATGAAGAACCACTCAAAAGTCCCCCGCTGGCATCGAAACACGAGGTCAAGATGGACAAAACAATGTTGCCTCTGATCGCAAAGGCGGAGATGGAATATGCCTTGTTGCATAAGGACAACGATGGCATTGATGAAGAACCACTCAAAAGTCCCCCGCTGGCATCGAAACCACGAGGTCAAGATGGACAAAACAATGTTGCCTCTGATCGCAAAGGCGGAGATGGAATATGCCTTGTTGCATAAGGACAACGATGGCATTGATGAAGAACCACTCAAAAGTCCCCCGCTGGCATCGAAACACGAGGTCAAGATGGACAAAACAATGTTGCCTCTGATCGCAAAGGCGGAGATGGAATATGCCTTGTTGCATAAGGACAACGATGGCATTGATGAAGAACCACTCAAAAGTCCCCCGCTGGCATCGAAACACGAGGTCAAGATGGACAAAACAATGTTGCCTCTGATCGCAAAGGCGGAGATGGAATATGCCTTGTTGCATAAGGACAACGATGGCATTGATGAAGAACCACTCAAAAGTCCCCCGCTGGCATCGAAACACGAGGTCAAGATGGACAAAACAATGTTGCCTCTGATCGCAAAGGCGGAGATGGAATATGCCTTGTTGCATAAGGACAACGATGGCATTGATGAAGAACCACTCAAAAGTCCCCCGCTGGCATCGAAACACGAGGTCAAGATGGACAAAACAATGTTGCCTCTGATCGCAAAGGCGGAGATGGAATATGCCTTGTTGCATAAGGACAACGATGGCATTGATGAAGAACCACTCAAAAGTCCCCCGCTGGCATCGAAACACGAGGTCAAGATGGTGGACAAAACAATGTTGCCTCTGATCGCAAAGGCGGAGATGGAATATGCCTTGTTGCATAAGGACAACGATGGCATTGATGAAGAACCACTCAAAAGTCCCCCGCTGGCATCGAAACACGAGGTCAAGATGGACAAAACAATGTTGCCTCTGATCGCAAAGGCGGAGATGGAATATGCCTTGTTGCATAAGGACAACGATGGCATTGATGAAGAACCACTCAAAAGTCCCCCGCTGGCATCGAAACACGAGGTCAAGATGGACAAAACAATGTTGCCTCTGATCGCAAAGGCGGAGATGGAATATGCCTTGTTGCATAAGGACAACGATGGCATTGATGAAGAACCACTCAAAAGTCCCCCGCTGGCATCGAAACACGAGGTCAAGATGGACAAAACAATGTTGCCTCTGATCGCAAAGGCGGAGATGGAATATGCCTTGTTGCATAAGGACAACGATGGCATTGATGAAGAACCACTCAAAAGTCCCCCGCTGGCATCGAAACACGAGGTCAAGATGGACAAAACAATGTTGCCTCTGATCGCAAAGGCGGAGATGGAATATGCCTTGTTGCATAAGGACAACGATGGCATTGATGAAGAACCACTCAAAAGTCCCCCGCTGGCATCGAAACACGAGGTCAAGATGGACAAAACAATGTTGCCTCTGATCGCAAAGGCGGAGATGGAATATGCCTTGTTGCATAAGGACAACGATGGCATTGATGAAGAACCACTCAAAAGTCCCCCGCTGGCATCGAAACACGAGGTCAAGATGGACAAAACAATGTTGCCTCTGATCGCAAAGGCGGAGATGGAATATGCCTTGTTGCATAAGGACAACGATGGCATTGATGAAGAACCACTCAAAAGTCCCCCGCTGGCATCGAAACACGAGGTCAAGATGGACAAAACAATGTTGCCTCTGATCGCAAAGGCGGAGATGGAATATGCCTTGTTGCATAAGGACAACGATGGCATTGATGAAGAACCACTCAAAAGTCCCCCGCTGGCATCGAAACACGAGGTCAAGATGGACAAAACAATGTTGCCTCTGATCGCAAAGGCGGAGATGGAATATGCCTTGTTGCATAAGGACAACGATGGCATTGATGAAGAACCACTCAAAAGTCCCCCGCTGGCATCGAAACACGAGGTCAAGATGGACAAAACAATGTTGCCTCTGATCGCAAAGGCGGAGATGGAATATGCCTTGTTGCATAAGGACAACGATGGCATTGATGAAGAACCACTCAAAAGTCCCCCGCTGGCATCGAAACACGAGGTCAAGATGGACAAAACAATGTTGCCTCTGATCGCAAAGGCGGAGATGGAATATGCCTTGTTGCATAAGGACAACGATGGCATTGATGAAGAACCACTCAAAAGTCCCCCGCTGGCATCGAAACACGAGGTCAAGATGGACAAAACAATGTTGCCTCTGATCGCAAAGGCGGAGATGGAATATGCCTTGTTGCATAAGGACAACGATGGCATTGATGAAGAACCACTCAAAAGTCCCCCGCTGGCATCGAAACACGAGGTCAAGATGGACAAAACAATGTTGCCTCTGATCGCAAAGGCGGAGATGGAATATGCCTTGTTGCATAAGGACAACGATGGCATTGATGAAGAACCACTCAAAAGTCCCCCGCTGGCATCGAAACACGAGGTCAAGATGGACAAAACAATGTTGCCTCTGATCGCAAAGGCGGAGATGGAATATGCCTTGTTGCATAAGGACAACGATGGCATTGATGAAGAACCACTCAAAAGTCCCCCGCTGGCATCGAAACACGAGGTCAAGATGGACAAAACAATGTTGCCTCTGATCGCAAAGGCGGAGATGGAATATGCCTTGTTGCATAAGGACAACGATGGCATTGATGAAGAACCACTCAAAAGTCCCCCGCTGGCATCGAAACACGAGGTCAAGATGGACAAAACAATGTTGCCTCTGATCGCAAAGGCGGAGATGGAATATGCCTTGTTGCATAAGGACAACGATGGCATTGATGAAGAACCACTCAAAAGTCCCCCGCTGGCATCGAAACACGAGGTCAAGATGGACAAAACAATGTTGCCTCTGATCGCAAAGGCGGAGATGGAATATGCCTTGTTGCATAAGGACAACGATGGCATTGATGAAGAACCACTCAAAAGTCCCCCGCTGGCATCGAAACACGAGGTCAAGATGGACAAAACAATGTTGCCTCTGATCGCAAAGGCGGAGATGGAATATGCCTTGTTGCATAAGGACAACGATGGCATTGATGAAGAACCACTCAAAAGTCCCCCGCTGGCATCGAAACACGAGGTCAAGATGGACAAAACAATGTTGCCTCTGATCGCAAAGGCGGAGATGGAATATGCCTTGTTGCATAAGGACAACGATGGCATTGATGAAGAACCACTCAAAAGTCCCCCGCTGGCATCGAAACACGAGGTCAAGATGGACAAAACAATGTTGCCTCTGATCGCAAAGGCGGAGATGGAATATGCCTTGTTGCATAAGGACAACGATGGCATTGATGAAGAACCACTCAAAAGTCCCCCGCTGGCATCGAAACACGAGGTCAAGATGGACAAAACAATGTTGCCTCTGATCGCAAAGGCGGAGATGGAATATGCCTTGTTGCATAAGGACAACGATGGCATTGATGAAGAACCACTCAAAAGTCCCCCGCTGGCATCGAAACACGAGGTCAAGATGGACAAAACAATGTTGCCTCTGATCGCAAAGGCGGAGATGGAATATGCCTTGTTGCATAAGGACAACGATGGCATTGATGAAGAACCACTCAAAAGTCCCCCGCTGGCATCGAAACACGAGGTCAAGATGGACAAAACAATGTTGCCTCTGATCGCAAAGGCGGAGATGGAATATGCCTTGTTGCATAAGGACAACGATGGCATTGATGAAGAACCACTCAAAAGTCCCCCGCTGGCATCGAAACACGAGGTCAAGATGGACAAAACAATGTTGCCTCTGATCGCAAAGGCGGAGATGGAATATGCCTTGTTGCATAAGGACAACGATGGCATTGATGAAGAACCACTCAAAAGTCCCCCGCTGGCATCGAAACACGAGGTCAAGATGGACAAAACAATGTTGCCTCTGATCGCAAAGGCGGAGATGGAATATGCCTTGTTGCATAAGGACAACGATGGCATTGATGAAGAACCACTCAAAAGTCCCCCGCTGGCATCGAAACACGAGGTCAAGATGGACAAAACAATGTTGCCTCTGATCGCAAAGGCGGAGATGGAATATGCCTTGTTGCATAAGGACAACGATGGCATTGATGAAGAACCACTCAAAAGTCCCCCGCTGGCATCGAAACACGAGGTCAAGATGGACAAAACAATGTTGCCTCTGATCGCAAAGGCGGAGATGAAATATGCCTTGTTGCATAAGGACAACGATGGCATTGATGAAGAACCACTCAAAAGTCCCCCGCTGGCATCGAAACACGAGGTCAAGATGGACAAAACAATGTTGCCTCTGATCGCAAAGGCGGAGATGGAATATGCCTTGTTGCATAAGGACAACGATGGCATTGATGAAGAACCACTCAAAAGTCCCCCGCTGGCATCGCAACACGAGCTCAAGAGGGACAAAAACATGGTCTCCCGCATACCCCGCTGGATAAAGAATGGAGGCAAGAATTATGCATTTGAAAAAGGAACTAAAAAGGCTGCAACTGGAGCAGGAGCAAAAGCAGGATGTGGTAAAGAGTATGCAGAAGCCGTGCCTTTTGTGCGTTTCCCTCGAACTTCTCGTAGCATCGAATTGACTCATCCCAATTGGATGCAGGGCAAGAGCCTGCCGGAGAATCGAATCTGTCACGAATCGATGCCTCAGAAATCGTTAACGAATCGTTATGTATATAAATATATCTATAAGTTAATATTGGCATCTTAAGTAAATCTGTGTGGTTTTTTCTTTTTATACCCTAAACCCATTAAAAATGGGTAAAAAGGGTATAATGATAGCATCTTCTTCTTCTTAATCAGGATCAACAGCCGAGTCGATATAGCCAGGTCCGACTGTCTGTCTCTCTCAGAGACTATAAGAGCTAGAGATTGAAATTTGGATTATAGGTTCTCTTATATTCGGCACATATCTATAACTGACAATATCTAATTCGACAATCGATAAATTTCGATTTTCGATACCAATAAAAGGCTGGCATCGAAACACGAGGTCAAGATGGACAAAACAATGTTGCCTCTGATCGCAAAGGCGGAGATGGAATATGCCTTGTTGCATAAGGACAACGATGGCATTGATGAAGAACCACTCAAAAGTCCCCCGCTGGCATCGAAACACGAGGTCAAGATGGACAAAACAATGTTGCCTCTGATCGCAAAGGCGGAGATGGAATATGCCTTGTTGCATAAGGACAACGATGGCATTGATGAAGAACCACTCAAAAGTCCCCCGCTGGCATCGAAACACGAGGTCAAGATGGACATGGACAAAGGCATGGATCGTCGGGATCTGCCTTGTTGCATAAGGACAACGATGGCATTGATGAAGAACCACTCAAAAGTCCCCCGCTGGCATCGAAACACGAGGTCAAGATGGACAAAACAATGTTGCCTCTGATCGCAAAGGCGGAGATGGAATATGCCTTGTTGCATAAGGACAACGATGGCATTGATGAAGAACCACTCAAAAGTCCCCCGCTGGCATCGAAACACGAGGTCAAGATGGACAAAACAATGTTGCCTCTGATCGCAAAGGCGGAGATGGAATATGCCTTGTTGCATAAGGACAACGATGGCATTGATGAAGAACCACTCAAAAGTCCCCCGCTGGCATCGAAACACGAGGTCAAGATGGACAAAACAATGTTGCCTCTGATCGCAAAGGCGGAGATGGAATATGCCTTGTTGCATAAGGACAACGATGGCATTGATGAAGAACCACTCAAAAGTCCCCCGCTGGCATCGAAACACGAGGTCAAGATGGACAAAACAATGTTGCCTCTGATCGCAAAGGCGGAGATGGAATATGCCTTGTTGCATAAGGACAACGATGGCATTGATGAAGAACCACTTAAAAGTTCCCCGCTGGCATCGCAACACGAGCTTAAGATGAGCAAAGAAATGTTGGCTCTGATCGCAAAGGCGGAGATGCAATATGCCTTGTTGCATAAGGACAACGATGGCATTGATGAAGAACCACTCAAAAGTCCCCCGCTGGCATCGAAACACGAGGTCAAGATGGACAAAAAAGTGTTGCCTCTGATCGCAAAGGCGGAGATGGAATATGCCTTGTTGCATAAGGACAACGATGGCATTGATGAAGAACCACTCAAAAGTCCCCCGCTGGCATCGCAACACGAGGTCAAGATGGACAAAAAAGTGTTGCCTCTGATCGCAAAGGCGGAGATGGAATATGCCTTGTTGCATAAGGACAACGATGGCATTGATGAAGAACCACTCAAAAGTCCCCCGCTGGCATCGCAACACGAGGTCAAGATGGACAAAAAAGTGTTGCCTCTGATCGCAAAGGCGGAGATGGAATATGCCTTGTTGCATAAGGACAACGATGGCATTGATGAAGAACCACTCAAAAGTCCCCCGCTGGCATCGCAACACGAGGTCAAGATGGACAAAAAAGTGTTGCCTCTGAACGCAAAGGCGGAGATGGAATATGCCTTGTTGCATAAGGACAACGATGGCATTGATGAAGAACCACTCAAAAGTCCCCCGCTGGCATCGAAAGACGAGATCAAGATAAGCAAAAAAATTTTGGCTCTGATCGCAAAGGCGGAGATGGAATATGCCTTGTTGCATAAGGACAACGATGGCATTGATGAAGAACCACTCAAAAGTCCCCCGTTGGCATCGCAACACGAGCTTAAGATGGCGGAGATGGAATATGCCTTGTTGCATAAGGATAACGATGGCATTGATGAAGAACCACTGAAAAGTCCCCCGCTGGCATCGAAAGACGAGCTCAAGATAAGCAAAAAAATGTTGCCTCTGATCGCAAAGGCGGAGATGGAATATGCCTTGTTGCATAAGGACAACGCTGGCATTGATGAAGAACCACTCAAAAGTCCCCCGCTGGCATCGCAACACGAGGTCAAGATGGACAAAAAAGTGTTGCCTCTGATCGCAAAGGCGGAGATGGAATATGCCTTGTTGCATAAGGACAACGATGGCATTGATGAAGAACCACTCAAAAGTCCCCCGCTGGCATCGCAACACGAGGTCAAGATGGACAAAAAAGTGTTGCCTCTGATCGCAAAGGCGGAGATGGAATATGCCTTGTTGCATAAGGACAACGATGGCATTGATGAAGAACCACTCAAAAGTCCCCCGCTGGCATCGAAAGACGAGATCAAGATAAGCAAAAAAATGTTGCCTCTGATCGCAAAGGCGGAGATGGAATATGCCTTGTTGCATAAGGACAACGATGGCATTGATGAAGAACCACTCAAAAGTCCCCCGCTGGCATCGCAACACGAGGTCAAGATGGACAAAAAAGTGTTGCCTCTGATCGCAAAGGCGGAGATGGAATATGCCTTGTTGCATAAGGACAACGATGGCATTGATGAAGAACCACTCAAGAGTCCCCCGCTGGCATCGCAACACGAGGTCAAGATGGACAAAAAAGTGTTGCCTCTGATCGCAAAGGCGGAGATGGAATATGCCTTGTTGCATAAGGACAACGATGGCATTGATGAAGAACCACTCAAAAGTCCCCCGCTGGCATCGCAACACGAGGTCAAGATGGACAAAAAAGTGTTGCCTCTGATCGCAAAGGCGGAGATGGAATATGCCTTGTTGCATAAGGACAACGATGGCATTGATGAAGAACCACTCAAAAGTCCCCCGCTGGCATCGAAAGACGAGATCAAGATAAGCAAAAAAATGTTGGCTCTGATCGCAAAGGCGGAGATGGAATATGCCTTGTTGCATAAGGACAACGATGGCATTGATGAAGAACCACTGAAAAGTCCCCCGCTGGCATCGAAAGACGAGCTCAAGATAATCAAAAAAATGTGGGCTCTGATCGCAAAGGCGGAGATGGAATATGCCTTGTTGCATAAGGACAACGATGGCATTGATGAAGAACCACTCAAAAGTCCCCCGCTGGCATCGAAAGACGAGCTCAAGATAAGCAAAAAAATGTTGGCTCTGATCGCAAAGGCGGAGATGGAATATGCCTTGTTGCATAAGGACAACGATGGCATTGATGAAGAACCACTCAAAAGTCCCCCGCTGGCATCGAAAGACGAGATCAAGATAAGCAAAAAAATGTTGCCTCTGATCGCAAAGGCGGAGATGGAATATGCCTTGTTGCATAAGGACAACGATGGCATTGATGAAGAACCACTCAAAAGTCCCCCGCTGGCATCGCAACACGAGGTCAAGATGGACAAAAAAGTGTTGCCTCTGATCGCAAAGGCGGAGATGGAATATGCCTTGTTGCATAAGGACAACGATGGCATTGATGAAGAACCACTCAAGAGTCCCCCGCTGGCATCGCAACACGAGGTCAAGATGGACAAAAAAGTGTTGCCTCTGATCGCAAAGGCGGAGATGGAATATGCCTTGTTGCATAAGGACAACGATGGCATTGATGAAGAACCACTCAAAAGTCCCCCGCTGGCATCGCAACACGAGGTCAAGATGGACAAAAAAGTGTTGCCTCTGATCGCAAAGGCGGAGATGGAATATGCCTTGTTGCATAAGGACAACGATGGCATTGATGAAGAACCACTCAAAAGTCCCCCGCTGGCATCGAAAGACGAGATCAAGATAAGCAAAAAAATGTTGGCTCTGATCGCAAAGGCGGAGATGGAATATGCCTTGTTGCATAAGGACAACGATGGCATTGATGAAGAACCACTGAAAAGTCCCCCGCTGGCATCGAAAGACGAGCTCAAGATAATCAAAAAAATGTGGGCTCTGATCGCAAAGGCGGAGATGGAATATGCCTTGTTGCATAAGGACAACGATGGCATTGATGAAGAACCACTCAAAAGTCCCCCGCTGGCATCGAAAGACGAGCTCAAGATAAGCAAAAAAATGTTGGCTCTGATCGCAAAGGCGGAGATGGAATATGCCTTGTTGCATAAGGACAACGATGGCATTGATGAAGAACCACTCAAAAGTCCCCCGCTGGCATCGAAAGACGAGCTCAAGATAAGCAAAAAAATGTTGGCTCTGATCGCAAAGGCGGAGATGGAATATGCCTTGTTGCATCAGGACAACGATGGCATTAATGAGGAACCACTCAAAAGTCCCCCGTTGGCATCGGAACTCGAGCTCAAGATGCGCAAAAAATTGTTGGCTCTAATCGCAAAGGCGGAGATGAAATGTGCCTTGTTGCATAAGGACAACGATGGCATTGATGAAGAACCACTCAAAAGTCCCCCGCTGGCATCGAAAACGAGCTCAAGATAAGCAAAAAAATGTTGGCTCTGATCGCAAAGGCGGAGATGGAATATGCCTTGTTGCATAAGGACAACGATGGCATTGATGAAGAACCACTCAAAAGTCCCCGGCTGGCATCGCAACACGAGCTCAAGAGGGACAAAAACATGGTCTCCCGCATACCCCGCTGGATAAAGAATGGAGGCAAGAATTATGCATTTGAAAAAGGAACTAAAAAGGCTGCAACTGGAGCAGGAGCAAAAGCAGGATGTGGTAAAGAGTATGCAGAAGCCGTGCCTTTTGTGCGTTTCCCTCGAACTTCTCGTAGCATCGAATTGACTCATCCCAATTGGATGCAGGGCAAGAGCCTGCCGGAGAATCGAATCTGTCACGAATCGATGCCTCAGAAATCGTTAACGAATCGTTATGTATATAAATATATCTATAAGTTAATATTGGCATCTTAAGTAAATCTGTGTGGTTTTTTCTTTTTATACCCTAAACCCATTAAAAATGGGTAAAAAGGGTATAATGATAGCATCTTCTTCTTCTTAATCAGGATCAACAGCCGAGTCGATATAGCCAGGTCCGACTGTCTGTCTCTCTCAGAGACTATAAGAGCTAGAGATTGAAATTTGGATTATAGGTTCTCTTATATTCGGCACATATCTATAACTGACAATATCTAATTCGACAATCGATAAATTTCGATTTTCGATACCAATAAAAGCAACAATTTTAAAGATGGAATTTTCTAGTTAAGACATATTTTAAAGATGGAATCTTCTAGTTAATTTTTTTATTTTTTTACTTCTCACATTTGGGTGCACAACTTTTCTTCTGTTTCTGTACACACCCTGTACTACTCGAGCACTAAGTGATGAATATCTTTGTATATAATCGTTAAATATATATTCCAGGTTCATGCTAAATTCAAATTATTTCACTGTGAATAAACTTTCTAGATTTGAAAATATTTTAAATGTTTTGCATCCTTCCCCTCAAACAGTTCATGGTCAGAAATGTAAGCTTCATTAGTTACTTACGAAGCAAACAAATCTGTATCTGAAGGTAGGAAACCAACCAATCAATCGAGAAAGTTGTCTATATTGAAACTATTTAACAATTTGATTAATCAAGCTATGCGAGATTAAATCTATCGATTAGTTTTCACTCTCAATCGATGTGTATAAATATTTGTGGAACGTTAGCAGTTATCGCAATAATCCTGGTATATGTATATCTTACTCAGGTATACGAGATATTGTGTTCCTAACTTAAAGTCTTTGAGATCCGTTCATATTTAAATACGTTCAAGGTATTATTTTTATATACTGGGGTACTAACGAAAGAATAAAAAACATCGTTCTGCTCCTCTGCAGACAGTTGGAAATAATTGCAGTGATTGCACTGAGTTTTGCTTTAATATTTGCATTTCTCAAAAATTAAGCATTTTGCACACAGAAAGCAAATAAATAAAAATGTTATAACTAAAATAGAGAAAAGAAAGGTTAGAAAAGGTTTTCGATCTTATGAGAAAAAATATATTCAGGTCACCTTAGAGAAATTCAAAATCGAATGTCATATTTTCAGACATATAAATGTCATTCATTTGCTGACACACAACAAACAGCACATAACTAAAAACAAATAACACATAAAAAACGACGAGGAAACTAACAAAAAAGTAACGAATTCGAACACTCAACGCGACTTTACAAAAATGTTGGCTCTGATCGCAAAGGCGGAGATGCAATATGCCTTATTGCATCAGGACAACGATGGCATTATTGAGGAACCACTCAAAAGTCCCCCGTTGGCATCGGAACTCGAGCTCAAGATGCGCAAAAAATTGTTGGCTCTAAACGCAAAGGCGGAGATGCAATATGCCTTGTTGCATCAGGACAACGATGGCATTGATGGGGTGCCACTCAAAAGTCCCCCGCTGGCATCGCAACACGATGACCTGTCCACCTCATTGCTAAATTTAATTGATCCTCTCAAGCATTTTAGATATGACAGCCAAATGTTGCTCTTTAAGTGCAGCGATCGCAAAATGATCAATGTGCCCAGTCATCTGCTTAATCAAAAGGAGTCTCTGTTGATGATGCAGCTGGGACAACATCAGCATTGATGGGGTGCCACTTAAAAGTTCCCCGCTGGCATCACAACACGAGCTTAAGATGAGCAAAGAAATGTTGGCTCTGATCGCAAAGGCGGAGATGCAATATGCCTTGTTGCATCAGGACAACGATGGCATTGATGGGGTGCCACTCAAAAGTCCCCGGCTGGCATCGCAACACGAGCTCAAGAGGGACAAAAACATGGTCTCCCGCATACCCCGCTGGATAAAGAATGGAGGCAAGAATTATGCATTTGAAAAAGGAACTAAAAAGGCTGCAACTGGAGCAGGAGCAAAAGCAGGATGTGGTAAAGAGTATGCAGAAGCCGTGCCTTTTGTGCGTGTCTTTCGAGCTTCTCGTAGCATCGAATTGACTTACCCCAATTGGATGCAGGGCAACAGCCTGCCGGAGAATCGAATCTGTCACGAATCGATGCCTCAGAAATCGTTAACGAAACCGCTGCTCGACCTGTCCACCTTATTGCCCAATATATCTGATCCTCTCAATCATTTTAGATATGTCAACCAAATGTTGCTCTTTAAGTGCAGCGATCACAAAATTTGTCAATGTGCCCAGTCATCTGCTCAATCGTTTCTCTCCATGGTTCTACAAAATGCAAAAGGAGCCGCTGTTGAGTCGCATTCAAATGATGCAGCTGGACAACATCAGAATGCCGATTCTGTTGCGTCTAATCCGCTGGATGAATCATCATCGCAACGATGATCTCAAGCACCTGCTGCAAGAAACACCGAGTGTGGCTAATGCAAAAAGCACCAGATGCACCTGGGACGAACGTTTCCTCGGCTTCGATCCGGATAGTGTGCTCGAACTGCTCCTCGCCGCCAATAAGTTGGCCATCAATCCGCTGGTGGAGCACACCATCCTATATTATGCTGAGTTGATGCAGCACCACCATAATCTAAATCGCACCAATGACTCCATCAATTAAGGTTGTCATTGCACGTTATCCTTATTCATATACCTCCAAATATATATATATACATGTATATACATGTATATATATATATATATATATATGTATATAAATCTTAAGTAAATCTGTGTGGTTTTTTCTTTTTACACCCTAAACCCATTAAAAATGGGTAAAGAAGGGTATAATGATAGCATCTTCTTCTTCTTAATCAGGATCAACAGCCGAGTCGATATAGCCAGGTCCGACTGTCTGTCTCTCTCAGAGACTATAAGAGCTAGAGATTGAAATTTGGATTATAGGTTCTCTTATATTCGGCACATATCTATAACTGACAATATCTAATTCGACAATCGATAAATTTCGATTTTCGATACCAATAAAAGCAACAATTTTAAAGATGGAATTTTCTAGTTAAGACATATTTTAAAGATGGAATCTTCTAGTTAAGACATATTTTTTTACTTCTCACATTTGGGTGCACAACTTTTTATTCAAAGTTGTTTGCTTCTGTTTCTGTACACACCTTGCAACACTATCAATTAACGGTCATTCGCATCAAGTCTTTTCTCTTCTCGCCCTTCTTCTTGCCTCCCAAAACTGTTTCAGACGTCAGCCGCACCCTCGAATGCTCAAATCGTGCGGAGTACAAAACGTTCTTGCTTTGGGCCCAAAACATGACGTAACGCATTCTGAAGGCTTATGGCTTAAAACGGTCCGAAACTGAGCACTTGCTGGTAGTCGGCATAGGATTTCAAGGTCGGTGTGACACTGCTATGTGCATTTCAAATGAAGAACTCTGATTTCTATTTTGAATATGTCTTTTGTTGACAAATGTTCGAGAAGTGTTAGAGAGTAAAGTTAGAGATAAAGAGAAGTTTATAACCGAAGACCACGCAAATTCTCAATCAAAAAACTTTGAATTCGCGTGCAATGACATCAAAAATTGATGCGTTTCTGGCAAAGCCGAGAACAGCTCGAACTTAACTTTTGTTTGAAAACGCAAATGTAACTTGCTCCCTTCAGCCTCTGCCCTGTCTTGGACACTAATGTCAGATTAATTGGGTGGGGAATGACAAAAAGTGGGCGTAACTAAATGTACAGGCTGTGGGTGGTGTTGACGCGATTTGACCCCATCACCAAGGCGAAGAATTTAATGGGCGCATAATTGGCTAGTTGCATATTTGATCACTCAGCTAAGCATTATCTGTTTCTGTGTGAAACACGTATAGGGTGTAGTCAACACGATGAGACAACGATCAGAATCGAACAGATCGCTCTGATGAGCATTTCTTTATTTTATACAAAAATCTTAAACCTAAATACATATGAAGCCGCTTGTAGGGCGACCTCATTTTATGTTTATTTATATTAACGGAGTCGCTTGTAGGGCGACTCCATGTGATGTTTATTCTTAAACTAGCTGAGCTTTGCAGCGTTTCTATGGCGACTCAATGTGCGGTCTTCTCTTCTTAGAATAGCTGACAAATGTGATGTTTGTTTATCTTATTTTAATGCAGCCACTTGAAAGTGGAATGTGTATGATATTTTGCCATTAACAATTAGCTGAGCTTTGCAGCGTCTCATGTTCATTCTTGAACATATTCTCTTTCTTTGTCTCTCCCTCTCTCTCTCTCTCTCTCTCTCCCCGTCTGCAACAGCTAACTGGTATTGCCACATTTGTATTTGCCAAGTGAAAAGAGTATTTAGTCGCCTCGAACCCTCTCATCCACCTACTCTCACACCTTGTGCTAAGCGCATTATATAATAATCTAAATTCTGTTTACGAATCAAGTAAATGCAAATTTAGCCAAGTATTGTATCGATTTCGTTGTATAAATTTCAACATATTTATAATAATAGAATTATCATGTGTATTTAATTGGAACTTGCAGGCTTGTTTCAGATTTATATCAAGTCAAGTGATTAATTCGTTAGTTGTCATCAGACAGCCAAAACTGCAATTTAATTTCTACGCAATATTTTTTAATTTATTTCTTGGGCAAAAAGAACTTGTTTCTTATGCTCAACTTTCAACAGAGCCGCTTACACTTTTCGTGCAATATTCTTATCTTAACATTTCTTTTTTTATTACAATTCATAAGTAAATATAAAGTTTGTGATTTTAATAACTTCATTTGAATTGCTCTGTTGCAAGAGGATCTCATAATTTTGTCGTAAAGTTTTTCATGCATTTAAAATATAATTATTGTATATACAATTTTGCTTGATATTTATAAATATATTTAAATATAAATAGATACAATATGGGCTTAGGATTATAATATCATATTTATATCCTAGTACTAAACAATTTGAATTTTCCTTAAAATTATTGTTAATTTTTATTGATGACGATTTAATTTAAGGGCATGAAATCTTCGGCGTGCTTTAGAAATGAAAGAATCACTAACTTTTCCAGTTTCCGTCTGCAAGGTGTAATAGCAAAATTTTTGGGCAACTGCGCACACATATACACACACACACACACGCACACACACACACACACACTCGCATTAACAGGTTAAAATAGCAGTCACAGTTACAGTCACAAAAAAAGGCATTGCACTGCCATCTGATGAAGTTCAAGGACCTGGTCGTAAGTAAAAATACGAATATACGACCAATACAATGTACGTAATGACGTCGTCATAATGGTTAGCTATGTGTCTAGCCTATATGTGTGTGTGTACACACACCCACACCCACACACACACATTTTTACACCCTGAACCAATTGAAAATGGGTAAAACGGGTATAATGGTTTTGTAAAGGAGAAAGCATCTCTGACGCCATAAGGTATATATATTCTTGAAAAGGATTAACTGTCGATTCGATATAGAGAGCTCCAGACTCTCATATATCTGGCGCAGATAAAGTTTTCTTTATTTTATAGCCGCCTTGGTTTGTCGATTATCGATCAATATCGATCGGGAGTCAAATGAACAAATAACATTTTTATTCTTCAGTGCCTGTGCCTGCTATAAGAAATGACTTCGCCTGCTTACGTTTGCGTGCAAAACGATTTAAAGGGGAATTTGGCAAAACAAAACTAGAATATTTTTAACAATTAGTCAGGGTATATTGTTGTCGAGCTCACTCGACTACAGCATACCAACTTGGTATTTTTGTAACACGCGCACAAGCAATGGTCGAGGTTGGAGCAGAGTACGAGGAGTTGGGTGTGGATTAGTATTGTGGCTTTGGCAGGGGTGGCTTGTTTCGGTTTGTTACGGGTTAGCTCTTAGGTCCGCGGAGTGTGGGTGTGGGGGGTGCTTCTCGTCGCGTGAGCACCTTAAATGTTATAAATTTATTTATCCCGCTGAGCGCAGCGTCAAATCGACTTCGATTGCTTTTCGTTGGGGGCTCGCAACAGGTGAAACGCTTGCCACTAAACCCTAATACTAAATCTCTCTCACTCTCACTCTCTCTCTCTCTGTCTCTCTGTCTCTCTCTCTGTCTCTCTGTCTCTCTGTCTCTCTCTCTCTCTCTCTCTCACTCTGTCTCGGTCTCTCTCTATGTACAAAGCCTTTCATTTATTTGATTTCAGTTCATTGCTGGCCATTGCCGCTGCTAATCAAAATCTACACGAAATTTGTTGACAACAATAAACAACAACAACAACAACTTCGCTTGGCTTTTTCTTTCTTTCTTTCATTTTCATTTTCATTTTCATTTGCGCTGTTCGCTTTTCGCTGTTTTCCTCCTCGTCGTCGTTTTCGTTTTCGTCATTTACTGCAATTTAACAGTTGGTATTTGTCGTTAACGGTAATATATGGCAGCTTGCACAACACTGAAGCCCAAGCCCAAAACTTGTAAGCCATCAACCCCCATCCCCCCTCCCAAAAAACAAATAAATATATATATATATCTATATATATATATATATGCTTTGGTGGCACACACAGTAAGACACACGATTCCCTATCACATCGCATCCTGCGAGTCGAAAAGAAAGAAAACTTTATACCTACAAATGAAAATCGTGCATTGAACTGTGCACCCGTCAAACCGGCACACCCGACACTCCCGACACTCCCGTCACTCCCGTCACCTCTGTAACATTTGCCACCGTTCGCTGCAAGGAGCACAGTTCATCTTTTCTTCTGTGTACTCCTCGTTTCTTCTGTGTTGTCCTTTGTTTAGTTCGCTTCAGTTTCTGTCATGCAAAACATTTTCATTCACAAATGTTGAGTGCTATTCGCGTGGCTTTAGCCTTTTGGCCTCCACTCTGTGCCTTCCCATTTTTTTTTTGGGGTGGGCAGCGTCGTAGGGGGGGGGGGGGCAGTTGCTTCTTTATATCAATTTCAATATGTCTATTACCATAAACAGAGGAAGAGGAACGACAAAGAGAGACAATTACCGGGGAAGGCAGCCAGATTTTGATTTGAAATATAAATGAAGAAAAGAAATAAAATAAAATGAAATAAAATAAAATGAAATAAAATAAAATAAAAGGAAATGATAACGGTAATGGTATTCCCACTGCTGATATAACACATTAATTCTGTATCTGCCAGTGGCAGACCATACTCTAATTATAAAAGGTGCAGTTTATCCAACATAAATAAATAAAAAAAAAAAAGTTTTCTTTTTCATATAATACTTTAATTGCAATCATCAGCTTGCGATTAAACGAGTTTGTGACTCTTTAAATTAATGTTTGCTGTTGCTGCTGTTCTTTATTAATAGAGGTATTCCCAGCACTAATTTCAGTTTGCGAAACTACGAATTGCAGTTGATGATACATATTCTAATTGAAGAACTTTTATTTTTGCCTCTAATGAAAGCTTGATGTTGCTACAAATTGATGGCGCATAGAGCTGTGGTCCATTGGGATAATCGCCAACTTAATCTAATGAGGACACCTACAGAGAGAGTTATTACGATGGAATAAACAGTGAAACATCTATCGATAATTCCAATGGTATGTCGATTAAATATCTCGACTCGTTTGAAGCCAGACACAAAGGCGACCTCATTTGCGAATGTGGTGAAATTGCGCGGGCTATAATTCCACAGCCTTACTCATTACCCGTTCCTCCCCCCCCCCCCCACACACACACACACACAGACACACACCGTTCATTTGGCACAGCGTTGCCAGACATTGTCGATGAGACCGATGAGAAAAAGTCGCCGCATTCACAATTTGCTTTACAGCTTTTATGCTCAATTACTTTTGTGCATGCCTACAATTTATGGCACAACATACACACCCATACATACACACAAGAATTTTAATGCTATGTTGTTGTTGTTGTTGCTGTTGTGGCAGTTGCTGTTGTGTCTGGGCAACAACCGGCTTCTTGCAACAGCTTCTCTCTGGCTGTACAACATAATTAAGTTTAATTGACAACCGCTGACTGTTTGATTGGCTTCATTTGGGGTGCGAGTGCGAGTATGTGTAAGTGTGTGTGTACATGTGTGTGTGTGTGTGTGTGGCAGCCACGTGTGGCGTGAGCAACTGGCTAAATTGACAGAACACAACAGTTAAAATCTCTCACATATCTCAACAAATAATTGTATTCGAAAGCAAAACGTTTTTGTATCCTGTTCCCATAATCGATACGATATTTATAGAAATAGATTTAATTGCTGGTTTTCACTTTAAATTTCTCAAATCGACAAGCTTTTCAAATTTAAAAGAACTTGACGAACATCAAAGAAAATGCAATAAAATAGTTCTTTGTGAAATTGAGGGTAAAGGCTTAAAACTGGGCATATATATATATATAAATATAAATATCAACTTAAAGGTATGCTTGGGACATGATGTTAAGATGGGTGTGCCACGCCCACTGGGGGCAACTCGCAAATCGATATGCCTCGAGGATGGCAATGTGTTTTCCACAATTTCAAAGGTTCATTTCCGGTCCCAAAAATGTTTGCGACATTTTTAAAGGGTAGGGTCAATGGCAGATTACTGATAGCCTTGTTTAAAGGTTAAGCCACGCCCACATATAGCCTCAATTGTACATTTTTATTTGTTTCTCTATCTCTCTCTCTCTCTCTCTCTCTCCCTCTCTGTCTCTCTTTGTCTCTCTCTCTCTGTCTCCCTCTGTCATTAATTTATGCAATAGCTTTAAAAATTGTTGCTTAAGCTGTTTTCTTGTTGCCGTTATTGTTTTTTTTTGAATATGTGGCAAGTGGCACAGAGTGGGAAAGGGGGCATGCCACCGCAACCAAACCCAATATGTATGCAACAATACGCGTGACATGCTCTTGTTGTTGTTGTTGTTTTTGGGCAATTTTGCAAATCCAATTTGCAATGCAACTCGTTATAACTGATTAAATCAATTGATTAATATTGTATTTATTTATTTTATTGTTTTAATTGAGAGTGTGTGTGTGTGTGTTATGTGTGTGTGTGTGTGTGTGTGTGTGTGTGTGTGTGGAAATAAAAATGCTTGTGATAATTGCCTTAATTGCCGCACATAAATTAATTTACACACAGCTTGTGTTCGCTGTTGATGCGCTTGTTGCTGTTGTTGTATTTGTTGTATTTGTTGTAGTTGTTGTATTTGTTGTATTTGTTGTAGTTGTTGTATTTGTTGTAGTTGTTGTATTTGTTGCACTTGTTGTTATTGGTTGATTCTACAAGGGATTGTAGTCCATTATATAACCATGAATATGAAACGACAAATTGTTTTAGCCACACCTATATCTATATATCTCTCGATTATTTTATGTCTATCGGTAAACTTATCTTCATATATTTGCGACTATTTAAGCAATTCGTTTGCGAACAGTAACACGGCTAACAAGTTGTTTCTGGTCATAATTGGTTGCCGCCACAAATTGCAAGCGCATCACACTTAATTATTAATTACACACACCTGCCAGGACATTAGTCCTTTAGAACAAAGTTCTTGGGCACTAGACAGCAGCGAAAACTTGTTAACAACAATTTGAAATATTCAACCGTGCTGTGCATTACAAAGGAGTAGGACATGTGGCAAGGACGAACGGGGATGGGCGGAGGAATTGAAAATATGTTGTTCAAGTTAAAATGCATGCAATTTTATGCCAAACTTTATGAAATTTGTGGCCATAAAAGAAACACTTTGTGTGGAAAAAGTTACTGAGCTGAGCTGAAAGAAAAAGTTGAATTTATTGTTCAACGTTTATGAGTTTATTTTAAGATTAAGTCTGCTTTAAATGTCAAATACAATTAGTAAGTCCAAAAGCAGGACTCTCTCGCTTGACCTGTCATCCCTTTATACATATATATATATCTATATATATATATATACATAAATAAATAAATTTATATATGTGTGTGTGTGTGTGTGTGTGTGTGTGTATGTGAATGACTAAGTCCCAAAAGTGATGTCAAGTGCAGGCAGGCAAATTACATACCAAATGTTGCAAATAAAATTTGGAGAACTGGAAAGTGGCAACTGCTCAAGACTTTTGGAGCCTCGGCTATGCAAATAAGAATTTAGCCAGCCTCCCCCACACAACACTCTGTGTGCTGGGGTGTAAGAGGGGGGGCGGTTGGCGAACGGAAGAAATTTTATGGATAAATGTAGTATGTAAATCTTATAAACAAGTTTAAGGGAGTAGAAATTAAAATCGTTCGCCTACAAATTGACATTAAATATTGTTACGGCATATCCTTGCCACTGGCCAGGCGGAAAGAAGCAGGAGGATGAGCAGCACCAGCATTTTACAGTCCGTCGCATTGTTCTTATTTTGCCGCTACACTCAGCGAAAAAAAGTTGTAGGAATCAAGTTGAGAACTTCTTTGCGAATTCATCTTGACTGATTTTGTTTTGTTTTTTTGTCATATTGAGCTAATTCTGATAATGTCGGTTTTGGGTTTAAGCACCAAATTAACTGGTTCCTATTTTTTTAAAGTGTATTTCTTTGTTCTTACCATCTTTGCTTTATAGTTTGCTGTTTCATCGCTGTTGTCGCCTGGGTCCTGGTTTTATGCTTGCCACAGGCAACGACAACAAAAGCGACAACAACAGGCAATTTCACCAAATTAGTTGCGTTGCAAAATTGACATTTATTGTTTTTAGAGATTTTATGAGCTCTCGAATCGGATGCAACAAATTACATAAAGCTGCCCAGCACAGGTGCAAATATGTTTTCACCTGCTTAAAACACCACAAATCCCACACACAACAAACGGGTCCTTTTTGTAGACAACACTTGAAACAAGTTAAGCCGCAGCCAACACAGAACTGAAGTTGTATACACATACAATATATCTATATATACATATATAAACAGATATATAGTGAAATCCAATTAAATACATGCATTGTGTGTTGTTCCATTCATTCCATAATATTATACAATCTGGCAACTCAATAAGTTTTAAATTGTATTTATTTATATTCCTTTCTTTTTTTTCGAGAAGTGCATAATAAAGAATGCAATTTCGGATTGAAAACAAAATTGGTAATTATTCAGGCGCAATGACAGCTGCAACGGTTAACGGTTAAATGTTAATGTTAATGTGTGTATGTATATACAACAGTAAAAATATATATATAGTAAAAATCAACCGGTAATCAGGGTCAGGTAGACAAGACGAATTATGCATAGAGGGTCAAGGGCAGCCATTAAGTAAATTACTGCCAATCCGTAATCCGTTCAAAATATATTTCAAATTTGATTAAAAGTATGAAATACAGTCAAGCATTTTTAATCATATTTGATTTGTGCTGGAGACGTATAAAAAAAATAAATAAATCAAATGCAGAAATAACCAAATTTAAATCGACAAGCAATGCAAACCTGTAACCCAACCGGCAGATACCCTGCTATTTTTGTTCTTCTTCATTTTACCTACAAAATTATCACTAATAGATTTAATTGCAAATAAATCCAAATCAATCTGAACTCAGAAATATATATAAAAAATTTACTATAATTTACTATATATATAACGCATTGGCGGTGCTCAACAGGATATATAAAAGTTGTTAGTTGATTTTGAAGAGATATTTAAATTTGATATTTATTTGCAAACGTTTTGCGCCTTTTCTCAATTTATGGCAAAGCTTTATGCAAAACCAGAAAACAAAGAGTGGAAAACCTCCTTTCGTAAAAGGGTGTGTGTGTGTATGTGTGTGTGTGTGTGTATGTGTGTGTGGATGAGCTGTTCACGCTTTTATGATTGTCTTGAGGATTTTCGTTTTACATTTTGTATGAATTTTTAATAGGCAAGCAAGAAGAAAATAGCAAACAGCCAAAAGCGAAAAACCGAATCGGAATCAAAATCAAAATCAGCGGCAAAAAATTTGAAGGAGTCGGAATGGAATTAAGTGCGTGGGTTGGGGTGGGGTGTTCAAGGGAGGTAGCCATATTCAAATGTTGGCAACAAAGAAAAATAGGTCCAACAAAATGTATATAGAAAGATAAAAAGGAATATGGAGCCAAATAAAGCTTAAGGACATTGTAATATTAATTCAAACGGACATGTTCAATAAGTCAAAATATGTATGCATAAAAACACACACACACACACACACACACAGAGAGACACAGATAGAGAAATATATGTATGTGTGTGTCATTTTGCCAATTTAAGGATTTTCTACTTTCACCTTTCTCTCTCTGCCTCCGTCTCCCTCCCTATCTCTTGGCGTTTTTTTTTTATATATATAGCAATGTAAATATATGTGGAATATTGTGTGTCATATTATATGATATATTAGCCAGATATACTTATTTTTTTTTTAAATTACGAGAAAATCAGATCATGTTCACTTCCATAGTCGACCTTGTCTCGACCTATTTAAACAGAAGAAAAAGTAAATCAAAGAATCAAATGAAATAAATCACAACCACAACTACGCAGCATGCATTTATTTATTTTATTTATTTATTTTATATATATGTATATAATTTATAACGGCGACTCCAGCTGGCATTTTTCCATTAAAATGTCTCTCGGTTTTTGAATACGTTCGTTTTTGATATCAGTTTCAGTTTCTCCGATTCCCCCATCAGTTTTTTGTTCGTACAAAATGCAATTTGCGTTGCTTCAATTTATTATAAATAATTCATTTGCATATTGGTAGATAAATCAAATGTGACTACTACAAATTTACAGTTCGATTTATCTGATGACAGCGAGATGAACCAGCTAATAAAATGTCAATTCAGTTGCAAAAATGTTAAATAATCAATTATGAATCAATCACAAATAAATATTGACAATGTGAATGCAATTAATTTTTAAACCAAAACATAAATGTTTTTCATTGCCTCAATAGTGTGGCACATCCAATCGCATCTTAGAGTTGCTCTTAAATGCTTAAGACCCACTTAGGATATTATTGTTGTTCTCGTTGTTGTCTTCGTTGGACTATGTGCAAATGATAACGCTTGCTCATCCAAAGGGAAAATGAAATAAAATTCTCGACTGTATAATTTGCCTTCTGTCTCTCTATCTCTCTCTCTCTCTCTCTAACTACTCGACACACTCCTTCGCACACACACACACACACACTCTTGAGAACCGCTTAAGTGTGTAATAAGGATAACAATTTCCCATGGCCCCAAAACTGACCTTTCTCAAGTGCCTGATACACACGCCATGGTAACATGGGCAACATTGCTCGGGGCTCCGGCAAACACACTATGTAATGGAGACATACATTTGAGCACCACATGGAACCGCAGCTGGAGTCATCTTTTATCGTCGCTGCATAGCGGAAAATCATGTGCCCAAGGACTTGGAAAATTGACATGCTATTTAAGTGTATATGCAATGCCCACGTTTGTTTCAACTCTGACTTGGTATTTTTACATTTGTATATATATATATATATCTATCCACATATTTTTATATCCATTTATATGTATATTCTGCGAGAGCATTTAAAACATTGACAATGCGTCTTTGTGCTATGAATATTATGCTTAATTTTCTCAATTTGCATTTTGCAACAAATTCTCAACAAAAAATAATAAATAAAAAAAAAGAAAGAATGACACGCAAAAAAAAAAAATTAAATAATAATATAGAATCTCTCACAAAATAAAAGTCGGCCTGCTGTTTATTGTTATACTTGCAACATTAGCTTCTGCCAATAAACTCTAGACAAAGTTTTTTCTCTATCATTTGGCACGTTTTATGTTTTTGGGGCTTGAATATAAATTATGCAACACTCAAAGCGTAAAAAGTGTGTCAATCAACTGTGAGCCAAACCATATATTTACTTGATTAAATATATATTTTGAAAAATGTTATTCAATTGAAACAAGAAAAACTCACGCATTGACAAAAAAAAAAAACATAAATTTTTCATACATCGTGTTGAACTTTTTTTGATTTTGGTTTACTCGAAAATGTGTACGACTTATGCTAGATTTAAATAGACTTGACTTGAAAGTATTAAGAGCATCTATGCGTCGAGCTCTCTCGACTAGCACACGCTTTCATCTATTGTTTTTTTTTTTTTTTTTATGTTTTGTGTTTTGGGCTGAGTGACAGCTCACAGTTGGAGTGGTGTAAAAACACCCGCTGCTTGATGGGTCCCTAACATTTTGTGGTATATTTGATCGTAACTGTGTCTCGCCCCCTCTCTCCCTCACTTGTTCTCTCTCTGTCTCTTTTGCGTACGGCACTCCTTCTCTCCATTTGTGTTTATTGTTTCTTTTCCCTACGACACGCTGCGGGCAGCTCAAATCGAATACACCCGTTGCTTTCCATCGCCCCTCACTTATTGGTCGCTTTATCCTTATCTTTGCCATTGCCCATCGTCCTTCGTGCTTTGTCCTTCCCCCATCTCCTGCTCCTGGCTAAAGGCAAAAGGCATCTGTAATGACCCAGGAATTATGTTGCCTTTCGCCATTGATTCCACTGCTGCATTTCCGCAACTCCCTTGAACAGGAAATTGCAGCACACAGCAAGCAACTTTGTGCTTTGAGGATTATATTCATATAAAATTATGATTCTTTGCTGGCACAACTGTCCTTGCATTCTGCAGATTGATCCCTTTGAGTCTGGGCTCAAACTAATTCCTTCATGTTTCCTTTTAGACTCTGCATCATCATGTGCTGCATGCTCACCTGACATTCCCCATCCGCATCCCTCATGCTGAGCTTGGCTTATTATTTTATAACTCAATAATCCAGCTGAATCCAGGCTTGTGTTTTGCAATTGCCAAGGCTGCATTGTTTTCAAGCATTGTTACCAAGACAATTTAAACCCCAGTTGTTCATTATTACTATTCGTTTTCAGTTCAATCCGATTTTTGCATTCTACGCAATAAGTTGGTTTTTACAAAATTTGAATGATGAGAATTTTGCAGCTGATGTTGTTGGTATTGATGGGGCTGATTTCTTGGACATGCTTGCATTGACTGGGCTGCTGCATTTTAATGGCTTGATCCGGAGTCCGGTGCAAAATCAGCGCCTTGATTTGAGCTCTGTCTTGTATATCCTTGGAGTCCTGCTGCTATTGTTGCGTCCCTTTAGGCCGTCCTGAATCGAAAATGTGAATGGTTGGTTTTCTTTGTTTCTTGTTTAATTGGCTGAAAATGTGCTTGTTACTGATGTTGCTGCAACATGTGGCACTACTCATACTGTGAAACAGCTGCGTCTAATTTCTGAATACAATGCTTCCACAAGACTGGGACTGGGCAGTTACCATGCGCCTGCGACTGGTCATAATCCTACTCAGCTTTGCGATTTACTGTTGGCTACACCAGCTTTAAATTGATGCTATCGATTCTCAACCTACTCTCGTGCTGAACTTCCTCCACGTTCGGCAGCTATGGCCTCACCGAGTGGCCATAGTGGATATATATTAATAATTGCCCAAGCTCTCCAACAACTATCAAATCAGGCTACAAATAAGGAACCATGTTTAGTCAGGGTTAGATAAACCTAATAAGAAATTATTCTGCTTCAGTTTCTACACAAATTGAGCAAACTGCATTCAAGGATTTTTTTATTGCATTTTTAAGATCGGCTCCATCAAACTGCATTTCAGGATTATGGGGTCAACTAGGATTCAAAAATATTGCCTGCAGCGTGAATTAAAATGTGTTGAATTAAGATATATAAATATATATATTTTTTATATACTTGGATACTAAGAACGAAATATGTTGTTTGAAGCTTTTATTTCAATAACATAACTTTTACAAGTCTATCATATGTTGAAAGGTTTAACATTAGCATTCGGCTGGAACAAGGTCCTCTGTGATCCCATTCATGTCGCCACCACAACCGAATCCCCAACTAAGCAGATTGCCATTTAGCTTTAGTGGCAGGATCTGACCTGTCCGCTGGGATGTGCTGCACAGCAAAAGTGCGGCGCATTGCAGAAATGGCGACTTCACTCCAATCCTGCACCTGTGCAAACTTCATTCGATTTGACAGCAGCATATTCTGGCTAATGGCCCCAGAGCCATTTTGATGTCCAATGTGTCTGCCACACACTGTTGACAGTTGCGCCAACAAACTAATGATTCTATGATGATGATGGTGGAATGTCCACTTGACACGTGGACACTTTTCCGACGATGTTGCCGTTGCCTGTTGGATGCGTGCTTTGACTGCTCTTTCCATAGCCTAATTAATTTGTATAATTTTTTCAAGTAGTCTTCACATTGACTTTGATAGACTTTATAAGTCTTTAAACTAGGGCTCTAATCTGTATAGCTGAGGAACTAGTTCACTTTTGGCCAAGTTTTCGCACTTGTTGTAGTATTCTCAAGTCGAGTATTCAACGTAAATTGCATGCCGAATTGCGTTTTCGTGTAGGTGCATTATGTATGTGTGTGTACAGTGTGTGTGTGTGTGTGTGTCTGTGTTAGGTCATCAGTCAGTCAGGCAGTCAGTTATAGCTGTTTCAAAAGAGCTGGACACTCTTTATAAGAACAACAAAAAAGGTTGCTGAGTGCGGCTCCATTTGAGGTTACACGAAAAATCGCTTTATGTTGACCCAACGCTGAGGTAGCACCTTTTGTTGTGTGTGTGTGTGTGTGTGTTTGTTTGAGTGTGTCTGTGTGTGTGTGGGTGATTGAGCTTGTGTGTGTGTTTTTAATTGAATCGCAAAAAAAAAAATGATGCAGCCACACCTACAGAATGTCCTAGCCACATACTAAAGAATTTCCTTTTTTAATACCCTGTAAACCATAAAAATATGTAAAAAAAAAAATATATAATATATAAATTGTGCGCCATATAATTCAATTTCTGACTCCACAAATTATACATAATTTTGTAAACTAAAATACTATAATTAGTTACATATGTGGCACACATTAATCAATATATATCGATTTACCAAACTCGTTAAAACTAAAAAAAAAAAAATTAAATAAAATATAAAAAAGGCGCTAGTTAATTCATAAATTTGGTGTTAGCATAGAAAGTAGAAATGGAGGCACATATAACAGCTTTTTATTCACTATCGAAATTTTCACAACTGCTTATTATTTATGGTGATCGATGCATATTCGATGGCAAAAGAAAAAAATATATTAACTATGTGTCACAATGAGTATAATTAGAGGGTATCTGCCAGTCGTACACTCTCAGCTGGAGCACACTCATTTTTTAATAGCCGCTTGTTTTTTAAACTGCTTTTCAGCGTTTTTATCGCTGTTTATCTGCTTTTTACAATATTTATTCAACGGCTTTTTCCTTTGTCTGGTTTTACTTGATGTTGTTGCTGTTGTGGTTTGCTGTTGTTGCCCTTATGCAATAGTGACAATGTCCCTGCAGGATATTGTGCGTTAAAATCTGTCAACAGAAATTCAATTACATTTTGCGGCACAGAACACAACGAAAACCCCAAGTGTCAAAGAAGCCTAGAAATGCTCGAGTCTTGGACTATATACAGCCCACTATCCTCTATCATCTATCCTATCTACCCTCCATCCTCTGAACTCTTTTCCCTCGTCCCTGTGGCTATCGTCTGGTCGCTTGGCTTGTCGCTGTCATCAGTATTCAACTGTTCCACAAACAGACAACAGTCTTTTCTTACTTTCCTTCTCACTTTTTATACCCTGCACCCACTGCAAATGGGTAAAAAGGATATATTGGCCTTGTGAAAATGTATGTAACAGGAATGTTAGAGACTTTAAATTTAGAATATAGGTTCTCGTATATCCGGCGCAGATCAAGTTTGTATTATTTTTTTCTTCCTATAACTCGTATCTCGGTTATCGATCAATTTCGATTTCTGATAGCAATAAAAGCCACCATTTTTTTACCATTCGAGATTGCTCAACTACAGAATTCTTACTTGTTATCTTTCTTTTTTTCTGTTCTTCTTTAAAGTTTTTATTTTTATATTTTTTCTTATTGGCTGCAGCAATTCTCTTCTTTTTTGTGGCTGTCTTTCGACAGTAAACGTGTGCCACTAAATAGGATTTAGGCATTGATATTGTCGCATTGCATTCTCGAAGCACGTATATTTTGTTCTCTTCTCTGACAACTCTTAATCCTGCTACTGGTCCACTTCCTACTGCCTACTGCCTGCCTCATGCTGACAAATTGAAACTGAAACAGAATCTGAGGCTAGGGCTGAAAGGGAAACTGCAATTGGAACGGGATGTTAAAGTTGCCAACGAGTGTCTGTCTGAGCACAGCACACATCTAAGTGGTTTCTCAGTTCCTGAAATAGCCAATTTGCATTGAATCGACGATTTAAATGTACATTGTGCTCAACCAAGCAAGAATGACCGAAATCTGAGCAATTATTAGAGATAAATAAAATAAATCATATTCAATAAATATTACGAAATGAGTTTATTAAAAGTGAGCTATTCAAATTAAAATATAATCAATATCGTTCATGTATCAATGTCCTTAGTAGGAAGGACAAGTTGAATGTGGCAGCAACAGCAGGCCGAGAGGAGGTGAAGGAGGCAGCGGGAAACAACATTGGCATACGAAATATCTTTAATTGATATGTTGACAGATTTATTTGAAAAGGAATTTGCATTCCCCACTCCAACTAAATGTAAGTGATATGTGAGTATTAAATAATCATGAAGAATAAAAATAAAACTTTCCAAGAAACATTAGCAAAGCCAACATGTTCGCCGTCATTAAACAAAAGGCCAAATCGTCAAGAGCAGCTGCAGCTGAAGGTCAAAGTTGGCCATTTTCCATGTTCATTTTCTGAACATCTGGCGGCTAATGTTTTATTTAAGCCTTCATCAAATTTCAATGCTAAAGTTGTTGCCTATTTTTCCGTGCACAACAAGGCAGAATTTTGAGTGGCAAATGCATTAAATAAGAGAAATCATGTTCACCTCTTTTTAGACCAAAAAACTATGCAGGAATTACAAGCATAAATTGTGAAACTAAATTATATAATTATACAGTCTAAAATGAGAGCTAAAATTAAGAGTTTTTAAGCCCAAAATGAGAGCTTATATATAAGCTCTTTTCTAGAATCCTTTTCTAGAATAAGAGCTATATATGCCCGAAATATTATATTTATATGCCTAATGGCATCGGAGACGCCTCATTCTGTGCCCCTTCAATGATTTTCCTTGCACTCTTTTATCATATTGAAGTGAATTGAGCTGTTTACTTTTCTCACTGAAGTGGCTAAAGCTTAAGTGGTTAAAACTGTCACTGATTGGTAATCGATAGAAGACAAAAGCAAATCCAAATATTCAATAATAATAATAACTTAATTTGGAGATGCCTTTAAACAAACGCCTCACTGAACCATTATAAAAAGTATTCCGGTCAAACTAGTTGAACTGAAAGTTTAATTTTACCTTTAGCTTTTTCGTTTGTGTGTGTGTGAGTGTGCAGGTGTGTGTGTGTGTGTGTGTGTGTGTGTGTGTGTGTGTGTGTGCAGGTGTGTGTGTGTGTCCGTTCTTAACATTGGGCCAGTTTCATACACTTCAAATAGGCAATGTCGGCGGCTCCTGAAAGCGAAAAGTTTTTAATCAGTTATGTAAATTGGGTTGGCCCCCAAAACTTTGTCGAGCTGTCAAAGTCGCCTCAGCGCTTTAATTGGCTTTTATATATTATAAATTTATATATGTCACAAATACATATATATATATATATAGACACATAAATATATAAATATATACTTATTTATATATATCTGATGGGAGGCAAACGATAGCCGATCCATTTACCATTTTTCATTCAATATTTTCGATTATTTAAACAACAGTCTGCAAATGGCATCCAAATTGATTTATTTTTATACGCATTGTTCTGCTTGCTATTATTATTTAATTTGTTCATTTGCTTATGTTTGGTTTGTATATAGCATTTGTATGCTATATGCAATTTTCAATTAAATATCACAACAAATAAAATGGAAAATCAACATTTTAATATGGCTTTCGTTGTAAGCCACGCAAGAATTTTGAACTGAAAATGATTTACTTTTTATTTATTGATTATTTTGTTTTTATGTTTTGAGTCGTGTTCTGTACGTCTTTAAGGGATGTCTTGTTAGACTATCTACCACTCAATGCAAGCTGAAAGGTTACTTAACCACTACACCAGGGGTCTGCCCCCCTTCCTCCACCAACCATTTGATATCCATCCGGTTGTGTTCCTCTCTTGCATTGTCCGCGATTTCTGAGCCTGCCAAGTTGCTTTGGCTTTGGCTTTGGCGACTCCAACAATTGCGATATCCACTTTCGTCGACTATCTACTTCTTAATCCATTAGGATTAAGTATACATAAAAAGACATGCCCATATTCAGATACACACTTCTATATAACCGCAGCTGTGTCTGTATCTGTGTCAGTATCTCCCTGTGGCTTAAGCGACTGCAACTGGCTGCTGTCAGGCACTGCTCCTTGTACAATATGCATGACATGTGTTTGCGGTATACCCTCACACACACACACACACACTAACAAAAATATATATCCCCGTGATAATTCCTTTTTATTTCTCACACACTTATGAATTATATTTCAAAAAAAGCCTACAGCGAAAATTTAACTTAATCTTAAAATCTGAATAAATTTCTGATTCCAGCACAAAGCGAAAATTTTAAGCTAATTATTTATATTTTTAAAATTGGTATTATTTTCAGACACGAATGTACCTTGAATCAAATTTTTTTGTTGTATATTTTCTACTCATTTTTTCAATTTCAAATCTTTCAAATAGTTTAAGATTTTCCATTCTTGAATAAATAGAAAAATGATTCGTGTTTTCTGCAACTCTTTTGTATAAGATTTGCAGAAACTTTTACTACAAATTGCAAAAATTTTTAAATTTGACTATAATTATTTCGGAATTAACATACTGCAAATGTGTATATCATGTATTTTCGCTCAGTGCACATGGGCACACATTAATTGTATGGCCCGCAGAGTTGTTTTGAGTGAGTTGAGTTGCTGCCTGCCCAGCAGGCAATAGTCGAACATAGCAGCGGGGAGCAGGGAGCGGGGAGCAGGACAGTTAAGCTGGTAAGCAGCTGCCATAACTCAACGACATTTCATTAGACCATTAACTGTCAACTGCACAGAACACGAACCACTGAGCACGGTACACGGTACACGGAACACGGTGCACGGTAGACGGTACACAATGTCCACAACACCTGAGAGCCTTCTCCAACCTGCCCCAATTTCGCCGTTTCAGTAGATTTTGGATTTGGTAATTTGTCCTTGGTGTGTGCAGTGATTTTTCATCTCCTTCACTTGGCATTGTGCTGCTGCCTGAAAACATGATTTATAATTGAGTAAGCCAGATTTTGTTGATTTGAGTATTAGCCGTGCCGCGTGTACGTGTTCAGTGTTGTCAAACGACAACTTAGCCATGTTATACGCCATTAAATTGTTAAAATAATAAATTCAAAGAACCAAACGAAACTATCTCAAGAAAGCAAGAAACAATTTGTCTGCTTTCTCCAAGCGTGACAGTGTTGCATACCAATATGAAGAATACCTTTGAGAAATGACGTTGGCCAGCACAACAAAAAACTCTTGTTAACAGAAGTCGAGCATTTGAGAGGGATTAAAACGAGCAAAGCAAGTAACTAGCAGTCTCTCTCTCTGTCTCCCTCTCTCTCTCTCTCTCTTTCTATCTGTCTCTCTCTCTCTTTGTGTGTATTGATAGCCAAATTGGTTGACAGAGCAGCAGATGTAAGAGATATTTTTGAACACTCGTCACAGACTGAAGAGACTAGTTATAGGCCTTAAATACATCCACAGATCAACATATAAACACACGCACACACACACACACACACACACACACACACACCCACACAAAGTAAGCCTGTCAAAGGAATAGTTGGCATTTTGTTGATTTGGTTTGCGTTTTAGACAAGAACTTGCCAACTTGCCTTGCTGGCAGACCGGCTGCAAGTGTTTATATGTGTGTTCGTGTGTGTGTGTGTGTGTAAAAGTATTTCTGACTTTTGATTAGACCAAATGTTTGCGGTCCTTGGTCCTTGGTTAAATACATTTGGACCTAACCGCTTTCTACTCCATCTTCACAGCACAGCAATAAGGTTAAATCACAAATTTGCTTAGCTACTCTTTGGTTGCGTTTGCCAACACTGACAAAAATGGGATCCAACTTCTTGTCTACTTTAATTATTTATTGAAGTATTTCTTTTTTGTTTTCCTGCACTATTGTTTATTTATGTCTGTTTAGAATTATTAAACCTTTTCATTGAGTATTTTGCTGAGCTTTTCATTTATATTTTTATAAATTTTGCAACACTTTGATGACCAGTGCAATTGTGCATATATTTTTCCCCCTTTCTATTTTCACGACAAAAATATTGTAAGGGGTATCTCCCAGTTGAGTTCTTTAGAGACGAGAATTAAAAATTTTGTTTTTGTTTGCATAACAAACAGAACAAAAATTGTCAACTGCTATTTTTATTTATATATTTTCCTCCATTTTGTGGTTGTCTTGCGGACATTTCATTTGACTCACAACTAGCATCATTTGTTTTTTCCACGTTGACACGTTGACCAACTAACATCTCTATCTGTGTGTGTGTGTGTGGGTGTGTGTGTGTGTGTGCATGTTAGTTTCCATTTAATGTTTATTTGTGTCTCCCATTTCTATGTAACCGATATATCCATCAACTCTCGACCTCCGCACCCTCTCTCTCTCCCTTTGTCTATTTGATTAAGTTTCGTTCTATTTAATTGAAAGTTTAACTGGCTTATAAAAAAAAACAAAACCAAAAGTACAAAAAAACTAAACTATAAATGCATTTAATTTATCTTAAACTAAGCTGACAAAGACTGAGAGGGAAAGATTAACACGCAACTGGCTGTCATAGGTGAGTTGTGCTAACAGTGTTGAAAAGTGTTTCGCAATCAATTGTGTGTATGGGGGGGGGGGCGGGGGATGAGGAAGGGGATAGGGAAGAAGTCTGCCCATATTGAATTAAAAGCTGATGACGTTCAAATCTAATTAAAACGTCATTTAACCAATTGAAGTTTTAATTGCATTATAGCTTTTCATTTTCTAAAGTTTCTAAAGTGCTTTGCTTACTAATTTTGACTTCTAACTTTGCAAGCCAAACCATTCCTAAATAGCACAATTAAATGAAAAGTTCAACTTTTGTTTAAATCCTAAACTTACTTAAGATATTTACTTCTCCAATAAAAATACTACCAAATCACCTGACTCCAAAACTAAATTGTGTGTTTGAGTTGAGGTAAATGCTAAAGTTTATAGCAAGTATTTGCTTAACTTAATTCAAGAAATTAATTGATGAATTCAGAATTAAAAAGGATTACACAGAAATTTGTTCGAGTGTAGAAATTCAACAGCAGCAGCGGCATCTAGCGGAAATTGGACACTGGCCTAAGCCTACCGGAACTATTGCAGCTAATTGCGTGTTGAAGTGTTGTTGCTATAGTTGTTGTTGTTGTTGCTATTGTTGTTGTTGTTGTTGTTGTTGATGTTGATAGTGTTAATTAGACAAGTTCACAATTTCGCTGCGAATTGTGGAACACGGAATAGTTGCTCTAATATACGTACGAACGTATACATATATATGTGTGTGTGTATGTATGTGTGTGTATGTGTGTGTGTATGCGTGTGTGTTATGGAAAGGTACGTAATTTGCATTTGGAGCTGCCAGAGGCATCGCTTGTTTACGCCGCAAACTTATTTATAGATTGTCTGGGATTACGCGCAGTGCCTCCAAATATTCCGTGGAAATCCTTGCACACGAAAGTCGCAAAAATAAAAATAAAAATAAAACAGTTGGAAAAAAAACGAATGCGGCTGCATAGAAGTGGAATTTGGCCAAAAAGGCAAATGTGCAAATGGAAGGTGTTCTGGCGTTGCTGGAAAGAAAAACAAAATCACAGACAACAATTCTCACTCGTCAGTGACAGATTAAGAAAGAGGGTGAGAGAGAGGATGGGGAGGGGAGAGAGAGAGTTGAGAGATAAAGCAGCTCTCTTGATTTATCACCTTAATAAGCGACAAAAGGATCCTGTGGGTAACATTATTTACAACTAGCTTGAATGATGAATGATGCACACAAGCAAACACACACACACACACACGCAGAGACTCACAGGAGCGACAGGTGACCCCCATCCACACATACACACGCACATATATATACATACACAGACACAGCAAGAAGCATATGACAAGACAACAACACACACACACACACATTTACACTCGCAGCCAATGGCATCATCAGCAGCACATTATTGACAAGAAATAGAAATTAAAAACGCATACACACGCAAAAACACACACACACACACACACACAAAGACAAGCGCCAGCTCTGAAAATCAGTTGCTTAAGTAGCTTCACTTGCGCTGCGTCCATTTGCCATCTCCATGTTCTTCATCCTGTGCGCACAGCTCACACCCAAACCTCAAACCTACATCTCTCCCTTCATCTACAACTGTCCCTCCTCTTAGCAACCCCCCCCCCCCCCACCAGCTGACTTTGCCTAGAATTCACTTCCTGCATTTGCCTTGTCCGCTCGTTTGTGTTTATTTTGCACGGGTCGCTGCCTTTGCTTTTAACCGTTCTTTCTCCTCCTCTCTCTAACTCTATCGCTCTCTCTGTCTCACGCACTGCCTCTCATATTTTCACTCTCTTTCTAGCTTTTCATCTGCTCAGTTTGATTGAGCGCCCTGCGCCTTTAAAGCCCAGCGCGTGCTGTCTTTCTTGTGTGTGTGTGTATGCGTGTGTGTGTGTGCGTATGTGTGTGTGTGTGTGCGTGTGTATGTATGTGTGTGTGCGTGTGTGATGTGTTTACTGCTTACGGTGCTAAGTAGCGTCAAAGCATGAACAATTGCGATTAGCTTCAAGTGTTGATATGAAGAAAAAATAAATTCAAAATTACAAAAATGTAAATTTTTTGTCAGAGTTTTTGCATATTTTTTGATTTGCAGCAAGTTAAAAGCAAGCAAATAAAAAATCTGAAATGTTGGGTAAATTCTTAACTCATTGTTTCATTGTTGAGCAGCACTAATGGGATATCCTTTACAAGCACAACAAATCAATTTGTGGGGAAGCCACAATTTGACCCTAATCCAAGAATCTCATTCATTGCCGTTGTTCTCCTTTATATTCAAAGCCCCATTCAATGAATTTTCATTGTACGTTAAGCCCTCCATTTGTGGCTCGGTCTGGTTGCCTCTGCTTGCCTCTGCTTGCCTCTGCTTGCCACCGCTTGCGTCTGCTTGCGTCTGCTTGCGTCTTCCTCTTCTGCTTGGGCACTGTTGTCATACATATGCACAGCACTGTGTTAACAAGTGCCATAAAAGTGCCAAAATAGAGAAGAACAAGAATTGGAGTTTGCGTTTAATTAGTTTGCTAGACGAAAGGACTAAGAATAGCTCGAAATGCCACGAATCTAACTGGCTGCCTCACTGGCTGGCTGGCCACAGGATGCGAGGCGGCAGTTGAACGATTTCCGTTATGCGATTGAATATTTTTCCACTGTGTGTGTGTGTGTGTGTATGTGTGTGTGTGTGTGTGTATGTGCTGTGCGTGAGTGTCTGGCATATATTTCTATTTTAAGCAAATGCACATTGCAGCCAACATCAACTAACTGAAGCAAATGAAGCTAAAAGAAGGCAAATACGGTTGATCAAATTGAAATTGCACAACTAGCAGATACCCTGTAGCCTAATTATATATCCTATATCATATAAGCTATATACTGTATACTATATGCTATATTCTTTATCATATATCCTATATAACTTTTATAGATCAAATTATGCAGTCAAAATGCTCTTCCTGTCTTACACATTTCCAATGGGTGCAGGGCACTCCTGCAGCAGGCAAATAAAACGTTGCCAACCGCACGCCATTTTCATGTTGCATCCTGCCATTACACACACACACACACACACATATATTCTCGTCACACATCCACACACACACACACACACACGCACACACAGTCTGCTGTTTCACGGTTGCTCTGGCCGCATATGCAAAACTGTTCGTTTATTCAACAACATAAACATTGTTGTGCACATAAATTTAAACAAAGTTCTAGTTTATCCACACACTTACAGACGCGCGCGCAAACACGCACACACACACACACACTCGCACACACACGCAAATACTGCTACCATAGGTAAACGGGCCGAATCGATATTCATATCAACCGCAAAATGTGTGTCGCCGCCGTTGCAGCATTTCAACTTTTCGTTTCATTGTGTGTTTGTGGGTGTATACAGGTGTGTGTGTGTGTGTGTGTGTGTGTGTGTGTGTGTGTGTGCGTGGCTTGTGGCTAAATACCCTTAAAGTGGGCATTTTAATTTAATGACTAAGCAATGATCGCAATTGGAAGCATTTCGAAAGCAAACAATGCCATCCAATTTACTATAAATATTCGATTCCATTTCGTGTGTCCATATTGCAACTCGATTAATCCCAATATTTGCAAATGCAATAAACAAACACAATTATGAAATAAAAGTCAATACTAACTTTTCGCTCTGTCTTCAAAACTATTTTTTTTTTTTTTTTTTTTGTGTTTATCTATCGCTTTCCTTGAATGTGGAGCACCAATTTGCCGTTTGAGTAAAACATTAATAAATTGGAGTAATATAGATATATATATATATATATATATATTAATTGAAGTGTATTTCAACTTTGCATTTGTTATTGACCGTTTGTTGACTCGGCCTGCTTTTTATTGATTTTCACACAGTGCGGGCTGCAAATTTGACGCATTTAAAACACCTGCACAATTCCAGTGTTGCACTTGCCTCTTGCATTTTGTAGCAGTAAATATGGGCTCCATCCAAGTGCCACACTCATAATTTGTCAGATAGTCTGTCGACTTAGCATGTGTTCTTCATATATTTTGCACATCAGAAGTGAATTGAGGCCACTTATTTATTATTAAGTTCAATACGGCAAAGGAGTGCCTCCTTTCACTTAACACTCATTCAATAATTATCAGTTTCTCAACTGTTGTTTCATATTGAAAATGCATATTAATTTTTGATCAAACTGTGGCATAAATGTTCCATTTGCTTGTCCCACTTATTCAACAAGGCAATCCGTTTCTTTTGAATTCATCATCATATTTTTGGCATTTAGTTGTTGGTCAAAAAACAGAAAAGCTTATTAAAAAAGATAATTTCATTTCAGTTATTCAGCTGTTCTCATCTGCCTTTTTCGTTTGCTCTCATTTAAGAAGTAAATAAACTAACAACAGCAACAATAACAATAACAATAACAACAACAACAACAACAACAACGCACAACAAACAGGAAATTGGCAGGTACCCAAAATTGTTGTTACCATTCAACAGTTGGCCACATTCGTTGAGGTTGTCCGCCTGCCAGCCTGTCTGCCTGTCTGTCTGCCTGTCTGCCTCTCCCGCCCGCATAGAGGGTTGTGCATCCAATATGTGGGTGGGTCGGTGGGTGGTGCGGCATTGCATGCGGTATTTTCTGGCTCGGGGGTAACTTGGCTGGCGTGTTTTGGATACGAGGCCGCATTTGCGTCCTCAGCGGTTGTTGCTCCTTTTCCGCTTGTGTTTTGTCAGCCAGATGACAGCGCCAATAACAACACCAACAACACCTGCGGCTCCATATTGACACTTACCACTACCCCCCCCCCCCACTATAGGTGGTTCATAAATATATATATATATATATATATATAGTAAATCGATGGGTGCCATTTTGATGGTATTTGTTGAGGAGCTTTACTCAAGTAGCTCCATAATTAAATGTGACAAGCTTGCCAAGTTACACTGAGGAAAAAAGCCACAACAGAAATTGAAGAAATTATTATTGCTACTAATATATTTCATATATAATAAATGGCACATTGCTTATAAAACTACAGATTAATGACAATATTTATTCAATTTCAAGCTAGGCTAAACTTTCGAACTTGATTTTGGAGAATTTCGTTTATTTTTAATGTGTTTTAGCTATATATTTTTGCTGTATATAGTTAGGCGACGCAATGACGAAATGACACAATTGCCAAACCACCCCTCATCCATCCACATCCACATCCACATTTGTGTCCATCCGAGTCCGAGTGTCATTCGCATCTTTGGTGTCTCGACCGTTTGAGCACCCAAAAATTGCTCGGATGCCATACTAAACACAGTTCAGTAGATACACAGAGAAAGAGAGCGGTGTGGCGGGGGGGGGGGGGAGGTTGGGGGTTGGAGTGGATGGATGTACAATGGAGGTGCAAGTCCTTCGTCCACTTCACAGAGCCTTCACTGTGAATATGCCACGTTAGCTGCTCGCAATGCGTTTGGCAATCGAGGCCAACCAAATTGTTTCCACACTTGCAGGTTGAGTTGAGTGGGTCTCAGGAATTGTGAAGGTGATCGCACCGGAATCAAATGAAATATTTCTTTCCATCAATTGAATGCCTCTGAAAAAAATATATAATTTAAAGCAGTGTGGAATAACACAGGTTGTGTATATACCCTGTGTCTCACTAATTACAGACAAGTAGAGATTTGAATGATGAAGTGCGAGAAGGGGAGAGATGAGATGAAGATTATTGCAAACTGATTGCCTTGATGATGATATCTATATCTATATCTATATCTATATCTATATCTATATCTATATATCTACATATCTTTATCCTACTAAGAAGCTGTCTCCAGGGTAATTTTTAGTCATGTTTACCCAATTTGCTAACTTGCGCTATTTGCACTGGATGTTTGAAAGCTTTTACACACCATGCACCATGTGGCATGTGGCATGTGGCATTCAGCAGTTAGCTTCGCCGCTTTGTCTTGTCAGCAAAACGAGCTTCTTACAAAGATGACAGACAGCTTGACAAACCCACATAACCAAAGACAAATACCGGGGGAAAGCAAAGCGGTTTAAACTGGTGGCACTCTAGGCAACTGACCACAAGCACACACACACACACACACACACACACACACACACATACACAGCGTTGCACTTAACGTAGTGGAGCCACAGGAAAGTAACTGTTTGACATTTGCTGTCATTGTCAACCTCCTCGACATTTGCTGCTGCTCCTGTTCCTGCTTCTGCTCCTGTTCCTGCTCCTGTTCCTGTTCCTGCTCCTGTGCTTGCTTTTGCTGTTTTTACTGTTGCTTTTAATGATGTTAGCAATGGTTGCACTATTGTGTATATTGCACTGCATTGTTGCAAGTCCTGTTCTTGTTGTTCTTGTTGTTGTTGTTGCTGCCTCAGAACAGCAGCTCTTCCTGCCGCGGGCATTTAGATCAAATCGTATTTAATTTTAGTTATTTCTCATGTTATTACATAATGTGTTGCATAGCGTGGTTACCAGAGACCGCAGTGTTTATCCTTGTTGTTCAGATAGAACCCTTGGATTGCTGCTGTGTCCTTCACCTGGTTCATTTCATTTCGAGAACTTTCAATAGATGAGCTGCAAAAAATTGAATTGAAAACTGAATTGTGAAAATGTATTTGTATTTGATGGTGTCCACAAATATTCCCTTTTTTATGTTATTGTTTATTTCCGTTTATCATTTAATTAATTTTGCACATTTCTATCAATCGATCAATGTCGCTTTTATATTGATTGATTGACAGCGTAATTTACATTTATTTGATATACGCTTTCCCATACTTTTTGATTTAAAGCAAATTTATTTGTATTTTTCATTTTAAATTATGCGCATTTAAGTAAAAACACGAAATTTGATTGGGTTTTTTTTTACATTGTTTTTTTTTTTCTCGATATTTTCAGATAAATCCTTACAAGTTGCAACATTGTTGCAACACAGTCTATTTTCTATATATTTAAAAGCTGATTAATATTGCAAACAATTTCTAATTAATTTTGAATGCATTTGCTATTATTGCAGTGACGAATCCATCAAAACCGGCAACAATTACAACGGAAGCGGAAGTTGGGCCAAAGGGTAAGAAGTAGCAGCGGAAGAAGAAGAAGCAGAAGCGGCGCAACAGTGACAAATCGGACAAAAAAGAAGGAGAAGCAGAAGCAGAAGAAGGAGGAGGAGAATTATTTCTGAGTTCTGAAATCACTGTCGACAGTTGAAAACAATGCAAATTAAAATACAATAAAATGTAACAACAGCAGCAGCAGCAGCAGCAGCAACAACAACAACAGCAGCCGGGAAAGAGTCGATTAGATTGTTGAGTGCAAGTGTAAGAGAGAGAGAGAGAGAGAGAGCGAGTGTGAGGGAGATGTGGAATGTAAATGAGGCGCGCGAAGTGGCGGCAACTTTTCCACTGAATTGATTTCGTACAGGACTCGAACAGGACTCTCAAAGACTACGCGGTGTAGATACAAGCAGCCATCAAACAATTTGCATAATTTTGCAGCTGGACAACGCAACATTAGCAACAAATTGTGCGCCAAAAATCTAAATTATAAAAAATCAACAAACAAAAAAATATACAAAAAAAATTGTGAAAAAATACATGCAGAAAAAATATATGTAAGCAGAGCATCGCCAACAACAATTATGTATGCAACATTAACAACAGCAACAAAAGCAACAACAATTTGTTATCATAACAGACCAACAAACTAAACAACAACAACAGCAACAACAACAACAAGTAGAAGAATAAACAATAGCAAAAAGCCAAGCACCGAAAGGTTTTGCCTTTAAATGTACCAGGACAGCAGCTGCAGCAGCGGTAGTCGACGTGGCAGTGCAGCAGCAATAGCAGCAACAGCAGCGGCAACACCAACAGCTACAGCAACAGCAACATTAGCAGCAGCAGCGGCAGTGGTGGCAGGGAGCGAAACAGCAAAAACGGACGATTTTAAGGCGCTAACAATATTTACAACAACTACAAGCGTAACAACAACAGCTGCTGATGCGCAAATTGGCGAGACAGCCGCAACAACAACACGAACAACCACAGTGATATCAACAGCAGCAGCAGCAGCAGCAGCAGCAAGAGCGATAGTAACAGCCAGAGCAACATCGACACTTGACACCCACAACAGCAACAACAGCAGCGACGACGACAACAACGACATCTTCGCTGATGTCGACGCCAATATAACCGATATTGATGTAGTTCCGGATCGGGAGCTAGAACTAGAGCTATACCCAGATACTGAGTGCCGAACGGCGCAGGGCTCCCGTTTGCCATCCTCGCACAGCAGCAACAGCTGCTGCGGACATGTTGCACCACAGGAGCAGCAACAACAGCAACAACAATTGCAACAACAGCAACAACAATTGCAACAACAGCAACAACAATTGCAACAGCAAGTAAGCGCCGATGTGCGACTGTTGCGCGAAATCGGTTATATTGCATCGCGTGTCCGCTGCTTGGGCAAATATTACGGCAATTTCCACTTGAGGAATCCGTACAGTGCGCAGCGCCAGCGACGCCAGTTGCAGGAGATTGTGCTCAAGCACTCCATATTCGATCCGGGACGCGAACGGGAACGAGCACATCTGCTGGCCGCGGCAGCGGCAGCAGTTGTTGGTACAGCAGCACCAGCAGCAGCAGCAGCAGCAACAACCACAACAACAACTTCAACAACTCTAGCAATCCTTAGTCGTTGCAGTAGCTTGGAGGCCGAGCAGGAGCTGGAAGATTTGCATTTAGAGGAGATAGTTGAGGCGATTGCAGCAACAACAACAACAACAGCAGCAGCAGCAGCAACAGCAACAACAACAACCGTGCGACGCAAATCGTCGAGCAGCAGTGTTGGCTGTGCTTCCACGTGTGCCTCGACTGGTTCGTGCAACAGTGCCTCCTTGTTAACGGCAGCCACGCCCATTGCGTTGCTCGAGGAGTTGCTTATACAGTTTTACGAGGAACAGGAACAGGAACAGGATCAGGATCAGAAGCATCGCAGCAGGCTGACTGTCATCCGTTGTCAGCTGCCCTGCAACGATTTCAATTTGAACAATCTAAACAACAACAATCGCAACAGCAACAGCAGCAGCAACAGCAGCAGCCACAACAACAGCAACAACAACAATAATAACAACAACAGCATTAGCATTAACAACAACAACAGCATCAGCAGCAATCGCCAAATCACGCACAACAGCAACAGCAGCATTATTAGCAACGGTCATTCCTTAACCATGTCCACATCAACGTCGAATATGATGGAATCAACAGCAGCAGCAGCAGCAGCAGCAGCAGCAGCTGCTGATATTGTTGCCGGCAGCAGTGGCAGCACTAGTCAGCAACAGCAACAGCAGCAGCAGCAGCAGCAGCAACAGCTGACTCGCTCCTATTTGCATGCCAGTCACGTGGATGCGGATAATCCACGTCGCCGTCGGGCCAGCGATTGCACCAGCAATCAGCTGCACTGCATCACACTAAAGAACAACAATTGCGCTTCACTTACAGCAACAGCCGGGGGCAAGTTGCATCGCGGCAGCTGCGGTGCTGCTGGCGAGCATTTGCTGGCAGCCAACTCGATTGCCAATCGATCGACCATCATATTGAGCAAGTCCTGCAGCAATGTGGATGGAGATGCGGCCGGTCTGATTGCAGCCAATTTGAGCAACAACAAGTTGCGGGCCAGTGCCACAGATATTGAGAGTAACTCGGTGCACGGTGACACCAAAGATGTGGCAGCAACAGCAGCAGCAGCAGCCGCATTGACAACGACTGCAATCGCCGATGCAGCTGCATCAAATAATGGCAACAATGAGTACAGCATTCTCCAACTAAATAACACCATCATCCAGTGTCAATTTAACGACGATGACTTTCGCGCCCTTGTCAGGGATCTCAAGCGCAAGGTTGAGTACACTGAGCGCATGAATTGGCTATGTGAGTATCCCCATTTTAACAAATTACTACTAACAACCATCAATTACTTTCTTAGTACATCAATTAATCATTTATCATTAATATGATATAAATTACTTTTGGCAGAGTTTCAAAAAATACAATACAAATTAGTGCAAGAACCAACAGAACAAGTTTACGGAAGGGGGGGGACTCTTATCTCGGAGAGGTGTAAAGTGTTATCCGAACAGCAAGGATAATCAGTAAAAGTGTATACATACTTTGATAATGTGCTAAGTTGAATGAGAATAGTTGTGGATAGCTTTAAAATAATTTAGTAGTTTTCAATAAAACTCCAGAAACTTTCTCCAATATATATTTATTTATATAGACAGCGATGGGAGTAACTAGGATAGGAAGCAGCATATGGAAACAATAAGTAACCATTTCTATTCATTGAATGCAGCTGTTAATTACATAGGAGTCTTGCTCGTAACAGTTATCGATTGTTATCCGAGAAAGTTATCGAGCTGTTCAACTGTTGGTGCACATCCAAAATGGGTCTAAGATGCTGTCTTTAATGAATGCCCTTTTAAATGTGTGCAAGGCATAAAGCAACACGCTCATAAAATGCATATCATTAAATATGTAATCGATTTCACTTGCATATACATAAAAATTGATTCGTGCCACAATAAAAATCAATGTTTGATTTTACAACCGTATATATATATATATATATTCAATTGTCGATACTTACACATATCTGCCAGTCTAATGCATTCAATTCTCTGCCATTCTGTATGCATTCGAAATTGCACATTTTGTGATTTGCCAGGGGCGTTATGGGCACCTTAAAGCCTGCCCCGCACAAATGGCCGGTCAAGTTTTGAGCCGTAAGTGCCACAAGCGAGCCGCGAGCAAATGCGAGCAACGGCAACGGCACATACAAAATTCGAACATGAATGAAATTACAATGAAATGTAGAAATCCTTTCAAATGATTTTCACACAATTGCAAAAGGATTCTTTCCTCCATTTGTATTCGCATTCACATTCAGATTTTACACTCACATTCCCATTCGCATCGCTTTTATATTCGAATTTGTCCGGTTCGTCGCACTCATTTTAGTTCACACGAAATATTTGTGCTATATTCTATGTAAATTAACGTACATATATATATATATCGTAAGGTAAGCTGATTCTCATCCGATCATCATTAACCGATTGATGAAATTTTGGCAGTTGATCGATATTATGCATATGCATATTATATGTTAATTAGAAAATTCTGCCATTAAAATTGTGGAATTTATTGCTATCGGATATCGAAATGTATCGATAACCGGGACACATAAGGTATTGATACAAATAAAGCAAACTTGATCTGCGCCTCTATGCCAAATCTATATATATATATATAGTATCTGAGAGCTGTAGCTCAACTCATGCTTAATGTGTCGGAGTATTATCTATAAATATATACATATATATATATATATATATGTAGCAGTTGCATGTTGCACACAAATCATATCGAGCGAAGCAAGGAAGATGTAAACAGATTCAATATACACGAAAATAAATTTAATACTCGTATATTGTCCGCCGCATGTGTGTAGAGCTCTGCGGTTACCTGGACGACATTGTAAACATGCAGCAAGGACTTTGCTTAAGTATAATATATCAGGATCAACATCAACAGCAGCAACAGCAACAACAACAGCAACATCAGCAGCAGCAGCAGCAGCAGCAACTATTGCTGGCATAAAACTTGTGTTGCTCATCAGAAGTTGCCAGTTCTTTTGGGGCTCTGCATGGCTATGGCTAGGAATGTCCTTGTTGTTGGCCTCTGTCCAGGATTCTCTGTGTCTGCTTCTGTGTCTAGCATTCTTTGGCTCACGCTTGCTCTTCCTCTTCCTCTCCCTCTCTACCGCTCTCTCCCCCTCTCTTTCTCTCTCACGTCGCTGGCACATTTTCTTTTACGGCTTACGCCTTTTATATGTTCACTGTGCTATATCCTGTCTGCCTTTCTTTCTGTATGTGTGTGTGTGTGTGTGTGTGTGTGCCAAGGACATAGTCGACGACAACAATTTTTTTGAATGGCATTAAAAGTTGTCTTTGTATCGAAGCGCGACGTTTGCCGTTTGCCGCTTGCCGCTTGCCATGTTGTCCTTCCCCTCCCCTTTTGGCCTGCAGCCCTTTTCAGTATTTTTGTTTCCCCTTTTATTGCCCTTGCACTTGGCTGCCACACACACTTACATAAATTTCAGACATATGTGTGCGATGGCATTTTTCCACTTTGTTGCATTTCAAACATTTCAATTAAATTTTGTGCGTCGCTGGCCTTCGATTCTTGTTCTTCTTCTTGTGGCGCCTGTTGATTGCATTACATTCAATTTGCTGCGGCATGCGGCATGCGGCATGCGGCATGTGACACATCTCCCCATGCCCCTTACACCTTACCCATACCGCTTTGATTTTTATTGTACTTGTTAATGCCTCGAGTTGATTAAGCACTCAAGCGCATATTTCTCTCTCTTTCTGTCTCTCCCTGTATTTTTCTATCTATACACTGAACAAAATTATATATCAAATATGCGGTGCTAACATTCAAATTAAATTAATAAATTATAGGGAATCAATATTGTTACAATTGAGAGAAAAAAAGTATTCAAATTATATGTCGTCGTGGTAGAACAACATATTTCGCTGAGTGTATAAAAACTATATATATATATATATATATATATATCTGTGTAAGCTGTTCGGGGCAATCATCGACATCGAAATCATTACTTTGCCTCCATCAAGTTGATCCTGCAGCGAAATATCCTTTAGCGGCTGCCCTTTTTCGACCCTGCATAAATTGATGGCTTGGCTTTTAGCGGTATTCGCCATCTTGTCTTGAATTGCTTGTGTTGGCCATGTGTGAGTGTGTGTGTGTGTGTGTGTGTGAGCCAAAAGTCGTCAAACATTAAGTGCATGGCAACAAAAAAGTTTTTCGCTCAACAGCGACAAGCATCATAAATTCGACAACATTTTGCCACAATGCTTCAGCTGAGAAACAGATTCCAGTTTAATTGCAATCTCACTTATGCTGACCACATCGAAGACTGAGCCTTCTCAATTAACAAACCACACACACACACGTATTAAATAACTTGGCCTAATGCGTCCAAATGCGGCCCAAGTGGGTCAATGTGGTCAACCTGAATCAACATTCTGCCTTAATATTTACCATAATATCCAAATTGTAAATCCCCCATTTCAGTGGCAAGCCACAATGGAAGTTGCAAGCATATTTCTGATTGATGTGTGAAAACTGATTGCAATATTATTTCTATATATACCCAGAACCAATTGAAAATTGGATAAAAAGTAGAAAGCATTTCCAAACTCAAAAAGTATATAAATTCTTGATCAGCATCAACAGTCGAGTCGATATAGCCAGGTTCCTCCGTCCGTCTAACTCAGCGACTATATAAGCTAGAGAATTGAAATTGAATAATCTAGGTTTTATTTTAGCTTATTTTATTATCGATAACTGCCTCCGTTTCTCGATCGATTGTTGATAACTTTCGATTGCCGATATCAACAAAAGCCACAATTTTAAAGGCATATGAAAAAAAATATTGATCAACTTTCATCAAGATGGGATAAGAAACACCCTAGTTATGGTCAAGAATATATTCCCATATTGATATCATTTCTACCAGCATCCTAATCGAGCTCACTCGCCTTCAGCATGCTTACTTGTTTCTAATTTTTACTTTATTTAAATACCTAAAACTGTTGAACGATTTCTGTAACGATTTCCAAGTGATAACATTTGTTTCTGACTAGAAATGCCATTCTTTCTCTAATATCGATTTGTAGCACTGCTTCCGTTGTTGTGGGTCTGTGGTCGGAGGGGTGTGTGGAGGGGTGCCATTTTAGATTTTAAGTGGGTTAAGCACATCGCGTTTTGTGGACCATTCATTGGGTCGTAAATCAAAACACAGTTCTTCACCACGTACTGTCTACGCTTTCTCTCGGTCTCCGCTCTCGGGCAGTCTTTGTATGTGTCAAAGGTCACAAAACCTAAATTGCCCTAAAGTGAGTGGGTCGAGGGGGGGGGGGGGGGGGGATGGCGGCGACGTTATTTGGGGTATCCACAAAACGCAAAATGGTCATAAATTCAAAAAGCCTAAATGGCGCTTTGGTAATACTTACAATAACATGAGAGTGGCAACCGCAAGAATTTCAATACAAAAGGCGAGCAGACAAGCAGTCAAGAGAATAACGAAAAATTACAGTATCGCACATACACACACACACGCACACACGCACAACAAATGACAAATAACAAGAGGCAAGAAATATGTCGGAAATCTACTCGAGACAGCCGCAAGCCGCCAGGCCATATATATAGAGAAAGAGAGAAATTGTTGTGGGAGGGAGGGAGGGAGGGAGGGGAATAGGGGAGGGTAAAGGCACTTAAGGGCCAGCAAAGAGAGGACGCTGTGCGTGTTGCTGTTGCTGCGACTGTTGCCACAAAAGGCAATGGCCAAATGCTGAGAACAGCAAGCAAAAATCTAATAATAATAAAATACTTTATTGTTTAGTTAACAATTCAATTGTTTCACTTAACAAGATGACAGCAAAGAAATCGAGTAGAAGTGTGGGAGTGCAGGAGTGGGGATGGGGGTGGGGGTGGGGGAGAGTGGAAAGAGTGGACTGGGGAGAAATGGAAAAGTAAAATATATATTGCCACAAAACAACATTAAGTGATAAAGTGTTTGGCAAATCAAAACGAATGACTTCAATGACAAACAAAACAAACAGAGACAGAGACAGAGACAGACAAGAGCGAGAGAGGCAGAGATGAGTGGCCATTTCATTCATTAAAAAGAGTGTGTGTGTGTGTGTGTGTCTTGCTTTTGAAAAAGATAAAGAAGAAGAACAACAAATGCGTATTGATTCAACAAAATCAACTGAGTGCATCAGGTGAAGGAGTCTCACTTTATAAAAACTTGCCAAGCATTTGTGTTATATATATTATATATATTTATGTATATTCATTTTATATATTTATATTCTTACTTTAGCAATATATATTTTATTTATTTTATTTATTATACATTTATCTATTAACGCTGTGATAACAATGGTCGGTTTTAAGCAACAAATTTTATTGACAAATCTTGAAAGGGAAATTTCCAAGTTAAGCAACATTTCAACAAACATTCTGCACTACCAAATATTATCGGCCTCCCACGTTTTTACAAAAAAAAAATATATATATATTTATAGATTTTAAACTGAGAATATAAGAGCATTTCCGATAGTGAAGGACCGAGTTTCAAGTCAGTGCAGATTGTGAAGTATCGTTTCATATATGATTTATGCCGCTAATTGACCTTAACTATTTTTTTTATTTACATGTGCCAAACACATTTCAAGGGGCTCCTTGATAAATTGCAACTTTTTGCCACACACACTACGCAAAAAATTGCATTCGTAGGTGTATCATCAAGTTTTGTTCGCAATTCGACACAGTTTGCAGCAGGAAAAATAAATAAAAAAAATATTCCACTCTAATGGGAAACTTTTCGCAGAAATTGCCACCACCAATTAGTGAAATGTTGCAATGGAAATTCATTTAATGGAGTGACGAGGAGGTGGGTAGTGCCGTGGCGGAGGCGTACAGCTGGAGAGGCAGAGGTGTACTCGACTATTACATGCCGCTCAAAATATATAATGGCCGACTAATTTGTGCGCTACTTTTGCATAGATATATCAACTTCTATATATGTACAAGACGTATTTATATAACGGACTTTCATCGAGTTATCAGTGTTCAACATGCCCTTCTTCTAGTGGCACACAGGGTATTTGTGTGTTTAGCAGCGAAATGCTTTTCAATGGCTTCCATTTTAACAATAATATCTATTGCACTAAAGCAAAAGGTTCAACATATGAACACCTCTGCTTTTCCCCATTTCTCTCTCTCTCTCTCTCTCTCTCTCTGTCTCTGTTTTTGTCTCTGTCTAAGCGTAGCTTGCGGAGTTTGAAATTGCCACGGGCAACATTGAATGCCTTTAGAAAAGTCAACATGAGACAGAAACGAAACAAGCGAAAATAAGAAATTAATGCGAACAGTTACAGCAACAACCACAAATGCAAATAATCGCAGAGAGTGGTAGTAACCGGTTGGTGGTGGGCAAGGGAGGGGTGTAGTGTTGCACGGTTGCACGGTTGTACGATTGTGGCTGTGGCTGTGGTATCAAATTACATCAGCGCTGCCATGCAGAAAACGTGTTAATACAGCGCATACAAATCCTTTCCATTAGCTGAATGCCAATAATCTAACAACCAACAGAGCCCCCACTCCTCCCCCCATAAACATACCACACACACACACACAGACTTTGGCTGCTACGGTTTCCGCTCCTTTCTTGGTACGCACAAAAGTATGCAACAGAAAAATCAACTGCGCTTTTTCTTATGTTGACTGTAAAAGAAATATTTGCCCAAGCAACACACACTTCGTCACTCACAGACAAACACACACACACACACACACACACTCGCACACACTCAAGTACTCACACACAAATACAGAGAGATACATATTTCTACCTCGTCTGTCAATAACCGCCTTTAACTCAATAATATCATCAACTGACTGAAGTGCAAGCTGAAAGACGTTTATTTTTTGAGCAAATGCCAGAACACAATCAGAGGCAAGCAGCGAATGGGAGCGGTGTGGCAAGAAAGTGCGAGTGAGTGAGAACAGGAGCTGCACTTAAAGTAAAAACGCACTTCATCTTTTACAGTTGGGAAAACAAACAACATCTTGGTTGGGCGAATTCCCAGGAATTTCACTGCCCGGCCAGTTACTAAGACTAGCACAAAATTTGAAGTTTCTCTATAAAAATACTGCATTGTGCTTAACACACACACGCACACAAGCACACACACGTAAAGTGGGATTACACACATTAAACAATTCGACAGTCTTGCCTTGTTGTAGCACTTCTGTTTATGGTTACAACCACACCAGTCATATAAAAAACAAAGTTTGTTTTTTGGGCAACAGTTGCAGCATTGTTGTACTTTGGGTGGGGGGGGGGGGGCTGGGGCTTGGGAGCTTGGCCTCTGTGATGTGCTGCTATTTGCTGCCACATGCGGATGTTGGCAACGTTGTGTCGTCGTCATGCAACAGCTTGCACGACTCATTGACGTTGCAGACACGCTTAACCCACAGCCCGTCTGCCTGTCTCCGTCTCTGTCTGTTTATTGAACGGATATATATTTTTTTTTTTAACTGAACTGACATATAAACCTGGTAGTTATTGGAGGCATACAACAACATACTCATCAGTGTAGAAACAACTAAAGATTTACATGCTGCATTCAACGATTTTGGGTAGATAGATGCAGACACATACAAAATATTCGAGGATCTTCATTCCAGCATAATCGGATTCTCTTTGGAAAAAAAAATATATCCCTTTTTGTCTTGGTTTGTTTTTATATTATAACTATTACGAAATAGTAAATTGTACTCTCGTGAATTTATCAAATAGTTGATAAGCCTTACTGCTTAGTTGCTAATTCACTCACTTTAATCAGCGACGCTTTTTTTAACGCAAAAAGCGGCCTTTTCTTGTCTAGTTTTGATGCCTTTTCTCTTCTTCTTCCTCTTCCACGCTCTCTCTCTCTCTCTTTCTCCCGCTCTCTCTCTTCCTCTCTTTTGTTCGGTGTTTGCCATTGTCCTATGGTCAATCAGCGTTGCAATTTTGGGTCGCTAGCCACAATAATTTCGCTGTCAAATTTTTTGTATGTGAAAACCAAATCGAATTTTTGGCTTCAAATAAATTTTTTTTTTTATTGAATTTCGATGCAGTTGGTCGCTGCAGGGGAGAGGGGTGGACTTAGGGAATGGACGTGTGTGCGTGTGGATACTTGGTATGGGTGTGCCATGTGTCAATACACTCGTATTTACGTACATCTACGTTGGCAACAATTTTAATGAGCAATAAAAATGTTGCTGGCTTAAGTGCGCAGCCACAAAAACCACAGAAGCAACAAACTGAGCTGTTAAATTATGAGCTTTACCTTTGCACTTGTGTGCGTGTGTGTGTGTGTGTGTGTGCATAATATTTCTTACAATGTATACATATATGCTTCACATATACACACACGCACACACACACACACTCGCTAACCGCTAACTTGACACCTTTTTTCGTGAGAGTTTCCCTCACCCTTTTTACAAAAAAGTTTTGCCAACACCAACAAAAATCAAAATAGCTGCCACAACACCTTCACGTCATTTCTGGGTGTATGTGTGTGTGTGTGTGTTTGGGTGTGCGTTTAAGTTCACCCTTCTGCCTGGTGCAAATTTCTTTGTTTGAACAGGCATTTAATTTTTATTATTTTGTGGGAAAATACTGAGCAAACTTTTTCCAGCAACGTAGCATTAAGCAGTCAACATTCTTATCCTTCTTCTTCTTCTTCTCCTTTATGGAGTTTACTCATCAAATGTTCTTTGAAATTAGCCAGTTTGTGTTAGTTATTCTATTATATTACTTTTTTAATCTGTCGTTAGTCTCATTGTGCCTTATAGAGGAGTTTTTATTTATATTTCCTAATGGAACTGTTAATAGAAATGTAACTGTTATTATTGTTGCACCACATACTGTTATTTCGACTATTTTTTTTATTTTACTGTTACTGTTGCTGATACTTTTACATTCACTTTTATTGTTGATTTTACATTTACTATTATTTTTGCTTTTACTTCTTTTGCTACTGCTACTGTTATTTCTACTTTTACTGTTGCTTCTACTGTTAGTTGGACATTTACTGTTACATCAACTATTACTGTTACTTTTACTACTGTTAACATTAAAGATTCAATTGTTACTGTTACTTTTACTTGCACTTGCGCTGCTATTGTTATTTCTTTCAGCGATTTATTAACAATTTAATTACTCTCCCCCTCATCCCGTCCCTCTTAAGCCATTTTGCCTAATCTGACAGTTAAATAAGCAACGGGAAATTATTATTAAATTGCAAGCTGCACACTAGCTTGGTCTGAACATTTTCAAGGATATTCTCTGACATTGCAGTAATTACAGCAAATTGGAAATATAATTAATTTAATCTACAGCACACACATTTCAATCAATTAGAGCACACACTTATATAAATATATATATATAAATATATATATATAAATGTATATACCTCTTGAGAAGTGTCTTGTGGCAGTCGGAAAATGTACAACAAGAGATTGCTTCAGATGGACAAAATACATTGTTAATGCATGCATACAATATGAGATCCGTTTGACCGAGCAAAACAGAAATAGACAGAGACAGGTAGACAGCGAGTTAGAGAGAGAGATATAGAGAGAGGTGGAGGGGGGGGGGGGGAAAGGAAAGACTGCAACTGATTGGCCTTTTCTATAAAATTGCATCAGCTTACTTCACTTTGCTAACCAATCTGTGTTTCTTCTATTTCCGTCCCTTTGTCATCTGAGTCGCTTCACATTGCGAATACTTATTACTTAACTATTACTTCGCAGTATTTGCTTTAAATCACACACAAACCTCCCTTACACACACACACACACACACACACACACAAACACATCTACGCTGGCTTACGTAGGTGTTGTGTTCATGTTGTAAACAACATGTTTAATTTGAAAGCCAAATGCAGTTTCAAAACTAGACTTCACTTTCACAAAGGAAAACACAATATTCCAAATCATTATCGCTGCTAGTATATTCCAAAATATTTTTGAAATGAGCTGCTGTCAAGCATGTTGAATTTCACTCGCCATAATTGTACGATAATTTCCGTAATTTGCAATAAATGCATTTGTCAATTTGTGCAGCTCTAATTGGACATAAAATCGTACAGTTCCAACGCATCTCTTCTCTTTCTCTTTTTCTCTCTCTCTCTCTCTCTATCCATACACACACACACACACACACACACACACCTGTGTGACAGGCACACACAGTAATGGCACGCGTTGGCCGCAAGTTTTTGTCTCATGTTTTTCTAAATTTAGTTTGATATTTTCATACGTAATATCTAAATGGAGTATCTCTGTTTTGCTTAGATTAGCTATACTCTTGCAGAGGGTATTTCCAATTTGTCGTATGACTTGCAAGTATGTCTTAATGTTCACTGTCACAAAAAGAAAGAACTAATTTTCGCCAAGATATTTTCGATTACTACTACAAAATATCAGTTGGAATTCTGTTTCAAACATTTAAGCGCTTCTCATTTTGTTTTCAAATTTCAATCGGTTATTTTTGATTAATGGTTTCGGTTGCGATGGTTGACGCACTGGTTCAACATTTAGCCGAGAGTATTTAATTACAGATGCTACACAAGGTGGCAAGTTGGAGAGTTGCTGCAGCGGTGATTTCACAGCTCGTCTATTTTCTTGTCTTTTATTTTCTTTTCTTTTTATTGTACGTGCCTTGTGAGTGTCAGTCCTCATTGAATGTTATTTGAATATTGCTCCTATATGGATGTGCGTGTGTGTGTGTGGGTGTGTGTCTGGGGTGACACACACGACTGCCACACCCACAACTGTCTGTCCATCTGCCACATTTCTCATGAAATGCGTGCCGCATTTTTGTTTCATTTATTCATTGTTGTTGTTTCCATTGTTGTTTTTCTTGCAAGCGCTGTAATTTATACGTGTTGTTTATTTTATGCCAATTTAATGCAACTTCTTCATTCACACACACACACACATACGCACACAGCCCCCCTCCCCCCCAAACACACACACGCGTACATGTTAACAAGCAGAAGAAAGCAAACGAGTCGCGATTTGATTAACGATTCCTGCTTGCGTGTGTGTGTGTGTGTGTGTGTGTGTTGGAGTGTGCGTGTGTGTATGCGTGACATTAAATATTTTACATATTTGACATATTGTCACGTTCACGTTCGTAATAAAGTGCAGCAAAGTAAGTTGCGCTGCGACCAGACACAAATCGAATGCCAACAGAGGACTATATGAAAATAGTTTCTGCCTTAAATAAGCAAATTCACACACCCCTACGCACACACACACACACACACACACACACACATATACACATACACCTTGTTGTATGTAAACAGCAAGAAGAATAATGTGTGTCACATGCTCTCCACTAAGATGTCTTCATTGTTGTCTCAATTTCATTGTGAAATCATTTTTGAAAAAAGGGATTTTGAATGGAAAGAGATTTTGAATTGAACAACATGTTCGATGTTACTTTGCTGAAGATAGCTGCGATCAGATTACTATATCATTTAAGCTGTCTTGAGAACAACTATTATGTTCACCAAATCATTCTGATCAGGCTCAGTAGATATGCGGGTTCGAAAGTTCCTGACTCTGTTCCAAAAATACTTTCAGCTCCAAAATTTCTATATATATATATATATATATAGAGATATATATTAGTATATAGTTAAATATGTTTGTCGACCCACAAAGCTATGTAAAATTTGGCGTGCTTCAGTTAGTCGATTCTTATGGTGTTCATTTGATCGATAAATAAATCGATATAAATCGATATAAATTTGACTGTAATTTATATTAATTTATTTATTATTATTATAATTTTTTTTGTATTTTATGACCTTTAAATGTGCACTTCTGCATATATGAAATTTTTAAAGGAATTTTATCGTCACAATTGTCGTTGCATTTTTTGGCATTGTTGTCCTGTGGTACTGAGTGGAAATGTGTGTGTGTTTGTGTGTATGGAGTGTTGTTATCCATTAGATGAGCTTAATCAACTGTATTCAAGCAATCTGGCATGCATGTGCCACTTAGCACTTGCCACCAGCCACCTGCCACACGCCAGATTAAAACCAAATTAACAAGAGCAAAAATACCATTAAAAAAAAAAACAAAAGAAAAATGCATACATATAAAAACAGCATGAAGCAAAAAACAGAAGAGAAAATATAAATGCAAAATTCAAATAGAACCGAAAACGTTAAATAAAAAATAAATAAAAAGTCGCATCCAAGCCATAAAAATGAATTCTCTGTAAATCGTATCCTATTAAAACTCATAAAAACACGGTAATCAAACAAATAACTGAATAAACCAGGTTTTCTTTTTGAGATTAGTTGTTTTTTGGTTTTTCGGTTACCTAGCAAAATGTAAATAATTAAAAATGAAAGATTCATGTTGTGATTACTGTTTATACAACTGATATGTATGCATGTGTGTGTGTGTGTGTGTGTGTGTTAGTGTGTACATGGCTTTGACAGTGAAAAGGATTATGAATCTGTAAAAAGGGAGTAAATTAGTTCCAAAGCTAAGCGAATAGTGGACAAAATTCTGTCATCCCAACTGACAAAAGAGGAGACGTGCCTCAAGGCTGAAGAGCTAGAGGTTTGTGGGGTATGGGGTTAGGCATGACATGGCACTTTTAAGATATACACGCAGAAAAAAAGCGGCACACATTTGATCTTCTTTATCTAATTTGCAATTCCTTGTTGCGTTTACCCAATGTGTAAGTTAGGTATATCAATTAACTTATTGGTTAAGTATTAAATAAAAATAATAAAATGAAAATTCTTAAAAAATAACCTTAATATAGATTTTTTTTTTTTTTTTTGTTTTTCCTGTAAATTGCGAATAATGGCGTTTTTGTGTGCAGCTCGCTTTTGAGGTGTTCATCAGCACCTAAAAAAAAACTTAACACCCTTCGCCTACTACTCTTAATTCCCTGGTGCCTTGTCCCTTTTTCAGGGCACAAAATCGTTTGAGTATATTAATTAAAGGCACTCGGTAAATACGTAAACACAACTGGGCCATCGACGTGTCCTGTCCCGTCCTGTTCTGTCCTTTACTGTCCTGTATCCAAGTGTTGTCCCAAATGCGACCAGCTGTCGCGTCCAGGGGGTCCCAAAAAGTATCGTTGGGTCCCCAAAGAGGATGCTGCTAAGCAAATTGGATTGCTCTGACCGGCCGCAAAATCGCCTCCTGCTCCACCCTCAAGCACCTGCCACCGCCACAGAATCCTCCTGCTGCTCTTCATATTGCCGCAGTCGATGGGAATGTTTACCGGCAAAATTATCCAAGGCAAAAAGTTCAATTGAGCCAATTCCCCAAACACTGCTTTCATGATCGACGCCAACGCGCTCCGATTGCGCCATTTGCATTAATTGCGACCGATACAGACCAATACATATATATACATATATAAATGTGTGTGTGTGTGTGTGTGTGTGTGTGTTTGTACATATCTTATTGATTTTTCTGCCGTGCTGTGGCCTTGCATGAGACATAAAAGAGATGCCGCATTATTTATTTATTTGTCTAAATGGCAAAAAGTTTGAACAAAAAGCAATTCACATATAATTCGTATAAATATAGTAATAATTGTATAATAACATAATAAATTAATATACAAATTGTATTTATTATTATTATTATGTATTGAAAGCTTAACTCAATTCAGTTATAATTCTGATACATATAGTTATTACAATTAAATGAATAAAATAATATTGACTGCACAAATAAACAAAAACTAATGAATGTAATTGAACTATAAATGTAATTGAATTATAAATGTAATTGAATTACAATTATAAAATATAATAATAACATTTGTGTATATTTTACCGATAGTATAAAATGAATGTATTCAAAGTGCTACTTTGCTCAGGCATCTACAAATTTCGCATTCATAATTTAATATTTTAAAAATGTATCCATTAGTATTTTTTTTTTTTTTTTTTTTTGTTGGCTAGTTTTGGGCTTAGCAAAATGTAAATGTTTCTTTGTCGTCTGTCGCTGAGCTGAAGCTGAGCTACTAGAATATTTATACCAGTTTCTATAAATAGCATATGAAAACTAATAATTTGATGCTTTGTAGTCGTGTAGCTTGGGTTTTGCCAAGTGACTTGACTTTTGTTGGGTGTGGCGGGGAGGAGGTGCTTTGGACCTGGCCAGAACACTTTGCAGGAGCAGAGGAAGCTGATTTCATATCGCGTTTGTCTCGAATCTTTCAATTTATGTTGTAAACGAAAAAAGAAAAGGAGAAAAAAATCAAACTTTTGCATATTTGCCTTCAGCTGTTTGTTCACAGTGTGTATGTAGTGTGTGTGTGTGTGTGTGGATAGGGGGCCGAGGAGTGTGTATTGTATTTTATGTGTTTTCCCTTTTAGCTTCTGTTAGTGGCATTTGCTTTCAATTCACTTTGCATACCCATGTAATACAAAAAAACACACACAGAGACACACACACACACACACACACACACACACACACACACACACACACACTTCTTTGCATATGCGACGCGTTTTTTAATTTACTGTAAATGCCACAGACACGCCTAAAGGGCCCCTCCACCCAAAGCCACGCCCACACCTGTTGGCCAATATGCTGTCAATCATTTTCTCTGCCGAATAAATGCAAATCATTTTAAACCCATCAAATTGCCAATTCAGTCAATATTTCACACATTCAAATTTTCTTTTTTTTTGCCCTACATCAATATATATATATATATATACATATAAATATCTAGCACAATTGTTTACCCCAATCATAATAATAATAAATAAACTTTGTAGTTGCCTTTATTCGTATAGATTTCCCATGCAGGATTCATCGGCAAGTAAAAATGATTCTATATATTAAAGTCTGGGCAGAGCATGAATTGGAAAACTCGAGAATTAAGTCGACTTTCTTAATTTCCGAGTTTAACAAAGGAGAGGTCAAAATGCATATAATTTTTTAGTATTCCCAATTGCAGTTTGATGAACAAAACAATTCATATATAATCCCTTTAACCCGATGCTTGCAGTGAATGTGATAATAGAGGAACTCCAGCTTGCCCCATACCCTTCCAGCTTGCCACATTCGCATAGCAATTCGCTGTCTCCAATTCAAAGAACAGACTCTAATTACATTGCAACAGCAAATGGGGGGCTTTGTCTAGTATTGTCCTCTCTCTGGCAGTCAGTCCGTCCGTCTGTCTGTCTGTCTGTTATATTGTAGTTGGTTGTTATATCTTGTTATGCTGGCATTTAAATGCTAATCCACACGACTCAACTCCGTTCCGCTCCCGCCCTAAGCGCAACCACAATTTCAAAGCCAAACGCAAAACCAGCTCTTCGCTGCACGTGTTTTGGCATCTTGGTGCTGTTTTCATTAACTGTTTGGATTTCAGTTAACTGCTGATGCTGGATTTGCCAATCAGAGTCAGTTCATTAGCTTCACTTTACGCTATGCCACCTATGTCCTTCGTCCTTACCCCCATGTCCTTTGCCCAAGCAAGCCAGCCAGTCAGCCAGCCAGTGTATAAGCACACATATTACCGCAAATTTGTGCACCCAAAAATATAATGCATATATATATATATATATATATATATATAATTGAGTGTGTGTATGTGTGTGAGTGTCAGACACATTTTGAGGGCGTTGCTATTGTTGTTGGCATATTGATGCCTGCCGAAAACACATTGCAAAACATTGCGGAAAAAAATCCATTTGGATGCGCAAATAAGCAAAAATCAACAAGAAAATTGACTTTGATGAGTGACGACCAAAACACACAAGGAGTCAATGTACACACTCACACACACACACATGCACACATATAGAAATGTGTATAAATTCATATATTTATTGAATATATCAATGAGTGAAACGGTTAATATAACAAATATCAAGTTCGAATTTTATTAGTCATTTACCTATAATAATAATACTTATATAGCCATATAGCCCTGCTACTGTCTCTGATCAACTGATCTCCCTGATTAACATTTTCCACAAATATCATCAACAGTCAATACGGTTTTCTCTTTAGTAAAATGAGAAAAAAAACTGGGCTTTCTCAGAGCGAAAATGAGAGAAAATGTATTTAAGACAATATTTAAATATACAAGCGATAAATCTGCAGACTAAGCAAAGCAAAATAGTTGATCTGAAATACAAATCGCAATCGAAACATTTTTTAAGAACCATTCATTAGAACTCATATTAATAATTCAAATCGTGGCATATTGAAATCGGATTTATCGGATATTATTTATATTTGCCACAAAGTTTAAGGCACACTTGACAGATTTTATTTATTTTATAAATGTGTGAAATTCTAAAGGGTTTTTCTCGCTTTTTGACATGCTGCAAATATTAGCATGCTAAACTAAATAACTTAGATTTTAGATCCTTTAGTTAAATTGAGTTTTTTCATTTGCGCAGCACAACTCAATTATGTGTATACGTTATGTGTGTGTGTGTGTGTGTGTGTGTGATATTGTGTGTTACAGTGAAAACTTCATTTATGTAAAGCTTCTAATTTGGTTTAGCTCAAAAAAGAGGCAGAGAACGTGGATGGAACAAAAGGAAACTGCCACGAAAAATGTGTCAAGTACGATGCATGGTATACATGGCTGTATGTGTGTGTGTGTGTGTGTGTGTTAGTTGAAAATGGGTTAGAACGATAGAAACAGAGCAAGAGTGCGAGAAAGAGAGAGCGAGGGAAGGAGAGGGAGAGGGAGAAGGAGCAGCTAAGCCGAGACTTTGGTCAGCTGCTAACTCTCTAAACTCATTTAATCAACACAAACCGTTTAATCTTGCAAAATGCATGACACACAATAAACACAAACACGACACACACACACACAAATGCACCCACGCACACACACACACACACACACACACACACACACACACACGTGATAAAGGACGTGCCTTTGCTCATGTCAATCACATCTGCCTGCTCAGCAAGGAGCAAATTGCAACTTGTTGTGTCAAATATTAAATAAATGGCAATGATATCAATTCGAAAACAAAATGTAATATATTTATGAACTTTTTCCAAAATATATTGGTATTTATATTTTACGCTTAACGATTTCGGTTACGTTTACGATTTGACATCCTTTTTAGTATATGTTACAAACGATAAAAAAAATATTTTAAAATAGCATTTCTAGTTTATTTTTTAAACAAAATTTGAATGTCATCAAAAGTTTTATGAAATATAATAATAAAATTTATCGTAGGCCTAAGCAAATTGCTCCCAGTTCTTTCTGTCCTTATCTCTCTCCCTCTAGCACTCTCTCTCTCTCTATCACGTTTAGTATCTCCCCCTTTCTCTCTCTGCCATATAAATAAAATGAAACAAATTTGAAGCAGCAACGTTTGCCTAAAAGTAGAAAAACTGTAATAAATGAAATCGAATTTTTACAATCCAGCTGTGCAAAATTGGAAAACCTAACAATAAAGAAGGGGATCTAAATGGAAACTTAAAAAATATGGTAAAAATGCGAAGAATTGGTATAATTTAGATTTGAAAAATGCCAAACACAAATTTTAATAAAGAATCAGAATCACAATCTATATAGTTAGCAAGTATTTCTTTAAATCTTGTATTATTCAGTTGGTTTTTTATACAATTTTTATTTATTTCAATACTCAAGTGTTGTAATAAAATAAATAACTTATCAACAATTTGGCTAGCAAGTTGGCAAATTTAACGATTGTAATTTCGCTTTATTTTAAGTGCATAGAGTGCTCCAAAACAGAGTCGGAATCCATTTGTAACATTTAACAAGTCCTTAGCCATTAGCCATTAGCCATTAGTCGGTACCGAGTTGGTTTGAATCCGGCTAAAAATGTTTCCAACTAAAATTATGCTGTTCTGTGCAATAAAAGTTGACCAGCAAATTTCATATGGTTTCCTCTTCCTCTAAATTTATATTTCTCTGTTTATGAATGCATCTGAGTCTGTGGCTGTAGGTCACCTGCATTGTGTGTGTGTGTGTGTGTGTGTGTGTGTGCAGAGTTGTACTTAACATTTTACTTCATTTCCATTAACCGCAAGTGTTTCTGTGGCAATCCTCGAGTTCCAACTGACCAAAACAAGCCATCAACAACAATCCACTGCATTTGCAGAGCAGAAACAATGAACGACAGAGAGAGAGAGAGAGAGGGAGAGAGAGAGGCAGTGGGGCATTCAACAATTTGTTGTGCCACAACCACGAGGCGTATGCGCTACTTTTGAATTGCACTTCATTTATTTACTTTTGGCTGGTCTTGCAAAAATCGAATAGAAACGAAAACTTATCGAATATCTTTATACATTTAAATATTTATAATGGTTATTGAAAACACACAATTTTTCAGCTGATGCTAAGCGGATTATAGAAAACAAATTCAAATTTTCAATTGCCAAAATGCTCAGCTGATGATTATGGATTATCGCCATTACTTGGCTTGTACCTTAATTTTACGGCCATTACCGAAAACAACAGTAACAAAAGGGCCATATTCATTTGTAAGCAAATTAAATAAGACTATCACAAAAAAATCATTGAGAAATGCAGATAATGTGAACTGGGCCAAAGTTGACCCCGAATCATTACCCATTCCTCATGCCGATGGCCAAGCAAGTTCGGCAAGTGGCAAGACCACAAATATAATTTCCAACCCAACACAAACAAGGCATGAAAAGTCATTGGACGGAATCGGAGTCGGAGTCGGAGTCGTCAATCGGAACACCAATCTGACGGCTGACATGGGAAACATGAGTTGCCGTCGAGTGTCAGTCGATTGTGGTTCGTGGCTTGGCTATCTAATTGTTTGGGGCCATTGCGGTCAAATGTTGGCACATGCAACCTGTCCAACCAGTTGACCACTTGACCATTGCCTAATTATCTAATCTTAACTGGGAGCAGAGGCCGTCGCCACAAAGGCAACAATCGCCTTTGTGGCCTTCTTCTGGTCAAATCGGTCCCAAACAACAACATGAGCTTGTATTAGAAAACAATCAGCAGCATCGACTGCGGAATACCCTCTCTTAACCAATTATTAAAAAAGACACACTTATCATGTATATATATATATATATATATATAGTCTGGTGGTGACGATGACTTTTCAAGCCTATTACAAATGTAATGTTTTTAAGAGAAAAAAAAAACAATATACCTTTTTAAGACATGGCGATATCGACTCACGGCTGATCCTGATTAAGAATATATATATAATGTATATACTTTGTCACAAGTTCAACTGACATCTTTTGAACCATATTTGAATTTGTTAGGGTATACAGTAACCGAGGCAAACTGAAGCCAACTGCAATGCAAGTGTGCTCAATAAATCAATCAGTTAATGCCAAATATTAGAGGGCGGAGTGAGGGGAATGTGAGATGGGTGGGAGGTGGTTTAGCCTTACTTAAATGTCATTTTAATTATGCGAGTTTTATAAAACATCATTTTACGGCTCACAATATGCAATCAAAATCAGAGTTTGGGTGTGTGTGTGTGTGAAAGCGAAGGCCAATAAAAGCGCATCAGAAATCAAAAAAAACAAAAAGAAGGCACCAAAAAATTAAAAAAGGGGTCAACATAAAATGTGCGCTTGTGTTGATTATGGCCACATTATGTTTTCAAGTTGCTTATATCAGTTCCTTGTGTTGGCCTGTTGTGTTTGTTGGCCTGTTGCTGCTGTCTGTTAAATTCTGTTTTGCTGCCTGTTTGTCCTTAATGAAGCAACACTGCCCGCACCCCTTTGCTGTCTCATCTGCTCGTCGGCCGCTACGTGTTTGGATCCCCTGCGTTCTCTCTAATTAATTAATTGATTGTAATTAATTATTTAACTCAATGTTATTCGTTGTTATTTTTACAGTCTTTGCCTTTCGCTGCATGCGTAGGTGTGTGTGTGTGTGTGTGTGTCTGTGTGTGTGTGTGTATTCTATTCATTGCTCAAAGTCTTATTTATATTCAATGCGCTTATTTAAAAAAAAAAAATAAAAAATAAAAGAAACAAATAAAACTAATTGAGAATAAAAAGTTGTTCGCTGATTTGTCTTTGTCTTAGAACTAAACTTTAACTTTAAGCGACACACAGAGGAGGAAAGGGGGAAAAACTGTCGTTGGAAACATGGCTAATAAAATGGGAATATGGCCTATTCTGGCCATAAAAATGGGCGTCTTTTGACCAGAAACAGCCACTGCTGTGTGCCCCAAGCCAGGGACTGATTAATGGTCATCTGGGATTAGCAACGAGTAGAATTATGCGGCAAGTGGGAAGTGGCAAATGGCAAAATGGCAGCACGCGCAGAAGTTTATGCAGTGCCAAGAGGAATGTATTACCACTTAGATAGCGATAGAGCCCATCTATCCAGATATTAAATATGAAAAAACGCTTGGGTTAAGTGCGTCTGTTTTCTTATGAGTCTGAGCTTTATTATTAAATCATATATAATAATGATAATAATAATAATAATAATATATAATAATAAATTAGAAGTCTAAATCTTTCCAACTCGTCTATCGATATGCGTCAGTTATCGATAACATTGAACTTGTTGAACAAGAACTCTCTTTGTAAGCCTCAGCTTTTACAGTCTCTGAGACGGACGAAAATGGACAGATTAACTCGTCTGTTCATGTTGATCATGAATATGAATACTTTATGGGAACAGTATTATTATTATTATTATCGTGTTATCGGACAAATCAATTAAATCTTGATTGAGCCAAACCATATTTGTCTCAAAACCCAGACTCGTCACTGTGGAAAACCAATTTTTGTAAGCAATATAAACACAATCCTAAAATATTTAAACCAAAATCTAAACCAAAAATATATGTAAAATAACTCTGTCAAAACTGCAATAAATCTCAAACTATGATAAGATAAAATAAAAGGTGTATGCACTTGTATGTGTGTGTGTGTGTGTGTTGCACTGAAGTGTGTTCGTAGCTTGTGAAAGGGAGACGCTCATGTGGTTAACGTGGCAACAGGCAACATGCAACACAAACGCACACTTGCCGCAATTACTTTGATTGCTAATCAACTGTGTGCCACGGAGTCTGGTAAGAGTGTGTGTCTGGTCCACTAGGAATTTTAAATTGAAAATTGAAGAGGCATCAGCTGTCAAAGGATACATATACGCACACACACAGTCAAAGACAGAGACACACATACCTCTACCTTCACCTCTGGCTCGCCAATTTGTCAGCTGTCATTTTAGATGGCAGACGCAATTTTTCATGCCACATTCTACACTCAACAGCGCACACAAAACGCGCATCAATGCATGCAACAAATGCAAACACACAAAATATAACCATTCCCACTCAACGTGCAACAAAATTGACAGTTAAAATTTTGCCAGCTGCAGCGAAAGAAATGTTGTACAACTTGCCTACGGAAAGTGTTCTACGGCATGTTGAATGCTGACTGGGTTGGTTGACGAGGGGCTGGTGATGGTGGCGGGGGGGTGGCCGAGTTGTGTTAGGTTGGGGATGCGAAATTCATCGATCATTCGTTGTCACGCATCGGAGCAAACGTTGAAAGTAAAATGTTTAATTCATTTTTCCATTAAGACAGAAACAAACTCAGAGTAAACTGCAACAACAAAACATGTATATGTATATATATATATATATATATATATATATATATGTATATAATTGAAAAATAATAAAGGTGTTGTCGCAGTAGGTGCCTGAAAACGTTGCACAGCAAACTTAAAAGTTTGCCAACAACTACAAATATTTTCACTCTGTGAAATTCAATTAAAACCACTTGCTTTCCACCCCCCTCCCCCCCCTCCCGCAAAATGGAAAGCAACATTCTTAATGTATTTCTACGATTCAACTTAGTTGGCTATATTAAATACAAATTGCAAAAATATATATTATACATTTATCGTTGCCATAAAAGTGACACAATTTGTGGAAAGGGTTTGAAAAGTCAAAAGTTTTTCAAGACTTTTCAACTGATTAAAAATACCACTGAAAACAAAAAATGTACAACTATCCGAAATTATAGCCATATTTCTCAACATGTTTCAACGATGTGCACATATCGATGTTATCGATTTCCTGACATGAATTCACATAAAATTTTTCATGGCGCCAGCTAGCAATATATATACCCTTCTACCCTCGGCATTGCAGGGTATATATATATAATGAGCATGAGCACTTTATTAACAAACGAGTGAGTCGTGAATCAAGCATTTAGCGCACTTCAATACATTTCACGGGCCTCAAGCTCAGCCGCCAAATGGCCTCCAAACATTCTTGGCACAACTCTGCAGTGTGTTGTTGTGGGGAGTGGTGGTGGGAGGTGTGGGTGGTGTGGAGAGAGGGGTGGTTTGGAAGCTAAACAGAAATGCTGTAAGCGCTGAGAACTGAGAACTGAGAACTGTGCTTAATTAAAAATTGTCAGTGGCAGTAAATTAATTATAAACGCGGCCCGCAAAGTGTTTGTAACAGCAACAGTCGAGGCTGAAAAAGAAACGAAGACAAGCTCCACATGTGGGCGGGGCGACCGCAAGGCGTGGCCAGGCTACTGGCTGTTAACTGCTAGCAGTTAACAGGTGGCAGCACACACACACACACACACACACCCCCCCCCTTCGGGTAAATACACTTATAGAAAAATCGCTTTTCAATATTCAAGCTCAAATTGATCGCAGAATTTTTTTTCATTTTGTTTTTCGAATTCTTATTTTAAGCAATTTTATGATTTTGTCGAGAAATCGATTTATATTGCCATTTGCGAAACAGAAGGCACTTATCGATAACTTTAGACCTACATTTGATATATGAGTAATTCTATTACTAGTTCTTAATTTATGAACTTAAATTCCAATTTAATTTCAACACAATTGCAATTGTTTTCCGAGTTTCATGACTTATTTTAAGATATCTTCCCTGAAGTGCATTTTTTTTTTACATAGGTCTACAACTATTATAACGATTTTTTCAGTGTACCGATAGTCGCTCTCTTCGTCCCTCTTTCTGTTTCTCTATCTACCTTTTGCCAGCTGTCAGCATTTTATTTTCTTTGTGCATCAAAAGCAGCAATGTTAATCAAATTATCATTCTTGATTAAGTTTCTGCCTATTTTCTGATGGTTTGATGGAGAGTGCACAGCCAAGCGAGGGTTGTGCTGTCTCAATTTTGGAATTTACACACACACACACACACACTCCGACAATAACAACAACTATTTTGATCGAGCTGCCGCAGGCCAAGTAATGTCACAGCAGCAATTAAACAATTGGAGAGATTTTCAAGAGACTCTTATTAGATTGCTCTGAAACTGACACCTAAGGGTTAATAAATTACTCACAAAACTCACTCACACACTCACACACACACTCATTCACATATGCTCATAAACTTCAAACAGAATATGTCGATTACATTTGGTATTTAATTGGTTATCGAGAGTTTTGTTTAATAAATAGAATAAAGCCCACAAGCAAAAAAAAAAAACTAATAATTAAATTAAAGTAACTAAGAAGAATTTAAGTTCACATTTCTGAACAAATATCATCTCTTTCATCATATTAGAATAATTTTTTGTCTGAGTGAGAAAAAAAAAAAAAAAAAAAAATTCCGAAAAGTTCGTTTTAGCTGTGTTTTTATAAAAGAATGGGGAAGTGGTTATTGAGAGTTTCGACTATTTTGGCAACAAAAGTTTCATATTTTATTGACGTTAATAGACTTACAAAAAATCCAATATATTTTTTGAAGTTGAACTCCATTACTGCCAGGCTACCAATGCTTGACAAGGCCAATGATGGATGACCCACAATACAAATATTTCATATATATTCATTATTTATTTATTGAAATTTATATTGATTGATATATTGGTTCCACTTCACAATACGGCAAATCAAGTCGCATTTAAATTAAATTAAATGAAATTATTACTGTCCATCAAATGACCAAGGAGTAGAGAATAACACTCGTGCAACAAACTCGAGAAGCGACCACAACGGGTTGCATGCTGCATGTTGAATAATGGTTACTGATTGGATTGGTAACATTGCCACATGTGGCATGCAGCATTGTGACACTTGTGTCTTGTTAGTGTGAGTTTGTTTTTTTTCTTTTTGGCAAACGCAAATTGACAAGCGAATTGTGATTCGCACAACAATCGCAATTTGTCGGTTGACTCCCGTCAAGTAACCTGGGGCAATAGATCGACAGTTCAGCTGTCGTTCAACGGTACACACACACACACACCCTGACACACACACTCCCACACTCACACACCTGTTGCTGTTGTTTTATATTTAGTGAAGCGTGTCGCCCGATTGAAAATTTAATTTCCTGTTCAAGGCAGTGGAAGAGAGAGGGTGTATATGGGTGAGAGAGAGAGAAAGAGAGACGTTGAGTCATTGCTGGTAGGGGAGGGGGGGAGGAGGGGGGAGTGTATTTCCGTCGTGTCAAAGTTTGCTGTTCCGTTTCGCTTTTCACTGGACTTCGATTTGGTTGTGCTCACTTCACTTTACTCATCTTCCAGTCTCAACCTCTCTCTCTCTCTCTCTCTCTTGCTCTCCCGCTCTCTCTCGCTCTGTGTCTGTGCCTTGTTTATGGCTTCTCATTTGCAATAATCCAAATTGCCAGGACTACCAGTTCGACTTCCCAGCTGTATTTCCGGTTTCAATTTACTGATTTATTTATTACCACTGTCGACAACAACAACAACAACAACAACGACTAATTTCCGTTCCGTGAATATTTTTTTACTTTTCTCTTTTCTTTTTAATGTTGATGACGCAGACATATCTGTATCCACAGCTAAATGTATATCTTTATCTATATCCCATATAAATTGCTTTTCGCTTTCACACTTTGCCCACTTCTTCGTCTTTTTTAATATAATCGTTGCCTACTTGGATCTGTATCTGTATCTGTCTACTGTTTATATATAATGCAATAATTGTATTTAGCTAATTTGTGGCCCGCTTTCAATTTGCAGGTTTGTCCAATCGGCCACTGGGCCCGCCACATCGCAAGAGCAGTCTACCAAAGCATCAGGGGGTGAAGCGTCGCTTCCTTGAAATTTGTGATACCACCTTCTCGGATGAGGTCAAGGCGGCCCTGCGTCTGCCCGCCTTCGATTCGTATGAGTGGGGCGATGCGGATGTTATCAACCTAATGCAGACCATGTTCCTTGAGCTCGGCTTCATCGAGAAGTTCAGTATACCCATCGACACGCTCCGCGAGTGGCTCTACGAGGTCTACAAGCACTACAACGAGGTGCCATTCCACAATTTTCGACATTGCTTCTGTGTCGCTCAAATGGTGAGTACTGTACTGTTACAGTAGTACTTACACTACAACTATCACCCAAAAAAATAAGTAAATATGTAAAAAATTAGTTGTAATCATATTGACAACGATATATCCTAAACCCAGCAGTTGTACATATATATATATATCTATTCTAGTGTTATTGCCAAATTTACCTTTTTAAGGTTTAAGTACTCAGATTATAGTAATGGGATCGGACTATAACTTGTGTGTTTGCTATATTTTTTTTGTACAGCTGATCAATAATATGCATGTGCATATTATATATCAATTGGAAGTATCTGTCTGTCCAATTATGGCCATCGGATATGTATCGATATTCACAGTTATCGATAATATGAAGAAATCTTGATTTTCTCTTCAAAGTATAATCAAAAATTAAAAATCTTATTTAAATCAACTTTGCACTTAATATAACGCTAAAAAACGAGCTTACAATTAGTATAACTGTATGTATATTCAAGTTAACTGACAATACAACACACACACAGACTCACAGACTCCCAGACAACAAACACATGCACACACACACACACACACTAGAGCACTACACCTTACTGTTTGTGTTACAATTTCCTTTGGGCATCCACTGAATCCCATAACAGCAATTTGAATTGTTGAAGAGATGCTTATAAAATACAATATACGAAATACCATATATAATATATATAATAACTGTAAAGTGTAGGCTATAAAGGATGACCATGCACAATCAATATAATCTCTCTCTCCTCCCGCTCTCTCCCTCTCTCTTTATATATATATATATTTATAGCTGAACAATAGGCGCCAAGAAGTATGCAACAGAAAACGCCAAGGGGCACACATGTGTGTTTGGCTCTGTGTACAGTTGCGTGTGTGTGTGTGTGTGTGGGTGTGTGTGTTTGCGTGTGTATATGCCTATATTTAGCTAGCTAAAGAATCTGCCCGCACACACAAACCTACACACACACTCGTACACCCAAAGAAAGAACATAACAAGTTGCTCGACATTTAAATATAGCAACAATTTCAGAGTCCCAAAAATGAACACACAAACAATTGAAGCAACAACAACTGACAGACAGAGACAGAGACAGAGACAGACAACGAGACGGACTGGCCACTCACCGTTTTTTTCGGTGAATAAAAAAGCACTCATAAATAAAGAAAATAAAATGAAAAGCTAACTGCTGCTTAAATACACTTACTAATCTTAAGCACTCATTTCAAAGCATACTTACCAATTTTCAAAAATATATATTAGGAATGTTAGTTGGCACTCGCGAGTAGAATCAAACAAAAATGTAAATTTAAATAATAATAATAATAAATAATAATAATAAATCGTAAATGATTCTCAAAAATGAGTTGAGCTTCGATTCCAACTGTGATTTGAAATTACACTTCCGGTTAAAGCTGATTTAAGAAGAGTCAAGTCTCTTGTGAGCGCAGTAAGGTCAACCGTATTTCAAATGGCACAATAAAAGTAAGCATGTCCTAAATGTGCAAGGGTATGCATTCAAAGCAGCAGCAGCAGCAGCAGCAGCAGCAGCAGCCACTGGCTGTGAATGGAAATTGCGCCCAACAAGCAACCAGCTGCTTCAGCTGCAACAACAACATCAGCAACAAACTACCACAAAAATGACCCAGCCGAAAAAACAAAAAAAAAATGATGAACGAAATGAAAGAAGAATGAAGAAAGAGAAGCAGCAGCAGAAGCAGCAGCAGAAGCAGCAGCAGAAGCAGCAGCAGAAGCAGCAGACGCAGCAGAATCAGCAGCAGAATCAGCAGCAGAAACAGCAGCAGAAGCAGCAGCAGAAGCAGCAGCAGAAGCAGCAGCAGAAGCAGCAGCAGAAGCAGCAGCAGAAGCAGCAACAGAATCAGCAGCAGAATCAGCAGCAGAAGCAGCAGCAGAAGCAGCAGCAGAAGCAGCAGCAGAAGCAGAAGGCGAAGCTGAAAAAGAAACAGAAAATCCGCCTGCGACCCACTTAGATGCTTTTAAGTGCCAACGAAGCATTTTTCTTAGCCGAGTTTTTAACCTACATTTTTGGCAAATGAAACTTGCTGCCTTTTACCATTTAGGCAAAAGTATAAATTTGTATATAGTATTTATTGTTGTTGTTGTTGCTCAACGCTTAAATGATATATTAACTGTGCTGTTAGTTGTTGGCCTCTTCAGTTTCAAATGCCAAAAGCTGTAAAACAAAATTCACAATTAATGTCTTTGTTAAATCGCTTAAAGGAAGCTATTAAGAGATTATTAATTAATTAATGATTATAAAGAAGATTAATGCAAGTCGATAAAATACATGAAAAAAATAATATTTAAAACGTAAATTAATGGAAAATCAAATAATATACATTAAGTGTTGGTAAGCTGCGATTAAAATGCATTGAAATGCAGTTGACCTTAATTTCAAGCGAGTCTTAAATACACAGAATATAAAAAAAGTAAGCATTGAATTTTGCAGTGCACTGGCAACGCATTGTGGGTGTATTGTGGGTGTATTGTGGGTGTGTGGGCGAATAAACGAAACTTTTGCAAATAAATCTCAAGTTGACAACAATGGCCAAGCTGATGGGCGCTGATGGGTGTGGCACATGGTGACAAATAGTCAAAACTCAGACAAAAAAAACAAAAAACCGTCACAAACAAAACAAGCTAAAAAAAAGAAGCAGCTGCAATTGTTGGTTAGTGCAAACAAAAACTTGCTTTCAACTAAGGAACTAACAACTTAAACCCACACACCGATCTATTCACATCCTACATATACACATACATATATATATATTTCAAATGCGCAACGCGTGCAGCAATCAGTGGCAGATAGCAATTGTTGTTCTTGCCGTTTTCATTGTAGCTGCTGCTGGCTTTACTATCAACAGCAACAGGCACAAACAATGGCGGCATGTGCATTGGCCATGACACGCTATCGATAAGTGCGAGCAATCGATAACTTTATATATAGACTAGTAAATATGCAAATTCAAGACTTTCACTAAAAAAAAACCTGAAAAATGCCCCACTAGTGGATAAACCTGGTTATTCCTTGGGCATAGGCATGACAATAATTGAGTAAAATTTAAATATGGCATTCGGCTTCTCGTTTTAGTCATCTTAGGATTTATTTTTCAAGAAAGATTTTATTTTTCAAGAAATAATACGCCAACGAATAGAAAATGTTTTCTCTTTAAACAGTTGCTCTATTTCAGTATTATCTCTTGATTGCCTCTGTCTCTCTCTCCTTCTCTCTCTCTCTCTCTCTCTCTCTCTCTCTCTCTTTCGCACTCCTTTCTATCTTTTGTGATAACAGTTAGCTTGAGAAATTGCACTGCTCTGTATTCTGCCTGTTGGACTTGTTTACACAGCTTTATTATTCCCTATAAGCCCGTTTGTTGTGCGTACTGTGTGTTAGAGTACTTTACACAAGGTGTGTACCAAACTTTTCTAAAATGAAATGAAACGGGTTTTTAGCTTGCTTTTATCATTAAGATGAACATAAATGGAAAAAAACGAAAACTTATTTATGGGAAAAGTATAATTAAATAATAATTACAAGTCAAAGTGATAATTATTATTATTGGAATGTGAACCCATTGGGAAACCCTCGCCAATGTCTTCTCTCTCACTCTCTATCTCTGTCAGTCTGTCTGTCTGTCTATGCTTCGAAATGGCCACTTGAGGACGATGACAAGGACTTGGTCCGATATATGTTGCGTATTTTACATTTCAATGGCCGACCATTTGCATAGGCAGCCACTCATGTATGTATAGCCCCTGTAATTTCTTTTCTGACCCATCACCCCCCCCCCCCCGCCCCTCCCCACCCACTCCTCTACGACTACCAACCCCCGTCCCTTGTACTGTCTCTTTATGCCAGACAGCACACAGAATTTAGCCGTTAAGCGGCTTTCGCTTTTGCCTTCCTGCCATCGACAACGCAATAAATAAAAAATCAAAAAAAATACAAAAAAATCAAAAAAAAAATACAAAAAAATTCAACACCAAATTTACTACCAAAAAAAAAAAAAGACCCACAAAAAATGCAGTTAAAAATACCCAGCATTTTCGCACGATTTTCATTAATTGTCGCAGATATTTGTAATTTTCGTAAATATTAACACAATAATCGTAAATTGAAGGCTAATTAAACAATCTGATGTTAATCGAGATGTACATGTAATAATGGCTTCCCTGGATCACTGTGCCTAGCAAATGGAGCAATATCCTGTTTTTATTTATGCTACATTTGCTTGACAACAAAACTTGTTAATAATGTAACAGAAACTAAAAAATATTGTATGAATTTCAAATGCTAAAAATCTTTTTAGTTTATGTTTTTGCATTGGTGTCAAACCGAAACGTATTTCAGTGCCACATCCGCTTCCGCATCCGATACAAAAAGTGCATATGTTCTGGTTAACGCTAGGCATTACAAATAACGGATCTCGCAACTGACTCTAAAAAAATGTGAAATTTCAGTTCTAAATTTCAGTCGGTCAAACTGCGATTTCAGCTTGAAACCTTGTCGACAAAAGCGTTGCAATGAGACAACAATTAAGAATGTTCGTGATGTATTTAGCTGTCAGCGGAGTGTGGTTCGAACACCCACACACACACCCACACCAACACACACACACACACACTCATACACACACATACACACCCAGGCACCTTGTTTGCTGCTCTTCTTTGTCACGGAATGAAAAACACAACTTGTCAGTTTCTTATTCGCCAGTTTGGCAGTTGCTGCTGTGGCAAATTGCAAGTTGCAAGTTGTTGTTGTTGATTTCCTTGAGGTGTTGACGTTGCTAAGCTTTTTCCCGAGTAACTTCAGCGAGGGAGGGGGCGGTTGGGCGGTTGTGTTTAAGTTCCTTCTCGCTTGTTGACTTGACAATGAATTTAGATAAACTTACGAAATTCGAAATGCAAACAGCATTCGCATTTGCATAAATTTATAGCGCTAAACCGCAATGCATACCCAACGCACAACCCCCTACTACCGCGCATCCATTCCATACATACACCTCCACCCCCCCCCTACACCATCACATCACTTTAGTCCCGCCGCTAGTTTCTTTGGAGATTTTGCATTCGGAGAATGCTGCCAAGGATGACGAACAAATTTGTGCAGCAACTTTAACGAGCCCTCAAGCCAGATCGAAACCATATCCCCTCCCTCCCTCCCTCCCTCCCCCCTTCCCCACAAACCCCTTTGCCGCACCCACCATCGGTAAGTGCAAGTTTGGTGCGCAGCAAAGCGCAGAGCAAACTTTATGCTACTTTTGTACTTCAAAAAGCTTAAATTGAACACTTTTCAAAGTCCTTAAGGGGTCTCTTTCTCTCTCTCTCTCTCTCTCTCTCTCTCTCTCTCTCTCTCTCTCTCTCTTCCTCTCTCTCTCTTTCTCTTTCTCTCGCACCTTACTTTAATTATATTTGCAACAACAACGTGTTGGTTTGGTAGAGGGTGCGGGGGTGAATAGTTGCTGCTGGCAATAGCAAAGGCTTCGCTGCCTCTTTGCAGGCAGACAAATCGGGTTGCGTTCGAGTTGCGCTTTTACCTTTAGTCGTACCCTCCCTGCCCCTCTCACCCCTTCTAACCGCTTGCTGCTGCTGTTGCTGCTGCTGCTGCCACAGCTGCTAGCCACATTAAAGCATCAAATGCGATTTGGCTTAATAGCGGGCAAAATTAAAATTGCTCTGCCTTCCCCTCTCTTTCTCTCTCTCTCTCTTTCTCTTTCTCTTTCTCGCTGTTTCGTTTGTTGCCAGCAATGCTTTAGTTACTATTTAGAAAACCCCTCATCTCCTGCACTCCTCTGCTGCCCGCCCGAAGATGAATCAGCGCAGACACTTCATTTAATTAGCCAAATTGAGAGACAATCTCAGATGCAGCTAAATGGACTCAAGGAGAATAACAAAAGGATAACTGTAAAGAATAAGACAGGTGTCGAGGAAGAACAAAAGGAGTGACGGGCGGAGGGGGAGGGGCAGAGGGAGTGGGAGTGGGAGAGGAGTTGGCAGTTTCAATAATTGACCAAAGAATTTCTCGATTGAGGTGTTGGCAAACAAATTTATCTGTGTGTTTGTGTGTGTGTGTGTGAGAGTGTGCGAGTGTGTGTGCTTGTGTATGTATGTATGTATGTGTGTGTGTGAAATTGCAGTTGACAGCACTTAAAACGTTTAGTTCACAAAATTATACTCACGGAGAGCACAGTAAAAGCAAAATGAAATGCAGAATGCACGACTGCTAGATACCCATTAATAAAATGACAATCATCAACTATAATTAATTAATAATGTTAATTTAAGTCTAGAGGATTGAGGACTGCTCAAAATAACAATTACAATGCCAAAGAATATAGGAAAGTTGGGCAAAAGTATTTAGTAAGTATTATTCTTGATCAAAATCAGGATCAACAGTTGAGTGAATTGAGATTTTGCCCCATATTATACGTTGATTACAAATGTGATTCATTTGAACAATAACTTTTCACGTCTCGCGACTATCGATACAATTCAATTTGCGATATCAATAAAAAGTGAAATGTTAAAGACACGTCTCTCGAATCGCCTATGTTGATATAATCTCCATTATCTACTACATAAAAATCTGTTATGAAAATAGAATCAATATATTCATATATTTATTTTCGAGTTGTCTCGAAAAGACCCTCCTTAGCTATTTAATAAAGGAACTTTATACAACAGTTTGGATCTATTTTTACTATATGTTTTTATTATATTATATCTAGTTTGGTATTGATGGGTGTTTTGAATGGACTCTTGCAGATGTATGCTATAACACGTGAAGCGAATTTATTGAGTCGTCTGGGAGATTTGGAATGCTTGATATTACTGGTGTCCTGCATTTGCCACGACCTCGATCATCCTGGCTATAACAACATATATCAGATCAATGCACGCACAGAACTGGCACTCAGGTATGACTTCTCTTTGCAGCTGATATCTGGCTATATGTGCATATTATACATATATATATATATATACATATATATATATATATATATATATATATATGTTGTTTTCATTCTTATCACGTAGATATAATGACATCTCGCCGCTGGAGAATCATCATTGCTCGATTGCATTCCGCTTGCTGGAGCATCCCGAGTGCAATATATTCAAAAACTTTAACCGGGAAACATTCAAGTGAGTAGAATATTATCTGCATTTTTCAGTTTTCAGTAAATGTGGCTCACAATTCGACAAACCCATAAGAAAATAAATAATTGACTACCAATTAAGGCAATTCTTAAATCGAGTGAATATATTTCATTTCGCTTTTTATAGTTTATCTACCAATGATTTTAAAAAAAAAACATTAGGTAAACTTCCCCAATGAAACTATTAAGTTAAATTTAAAACAGCTGTGATAATCACTTTTTTAATTACAAATAAATTAAACAAAAAAACTACCCAAATTAAATTTTAATTGTATTCGAATCCATTTCGAAACATAAACTCAATTTGCGATATATTTAATTACGTTTGGTTTATTTGGTATGGCCACACAATTTTACACAATTCTTAAAACTTGGTCTGGCACCATGCTGAAATTGAAGTGTGCTCTTCATGCTTATTTCCTGTGAAGGACAACGGCAACTGCACAGAAAGGGGCGTCACCAGCACTTTAAGGAGCGCTGGCAAACTGGTTTGGTTTTGGTGTTGGTTTCTGTTTCGGTTTTGGTTTCGGCTTGTGCCTCGGCTTCGCTCTGGTTCTTGCTCGGATTGGGGATTGTGGATGGGGTTTTGGTGTTTAAGGTTTGAAGTTGGTGTTTGTGTTGGCTGGCATTTAATTGGCAAGATGGCTTGACGCTATTTTATGCGCGGCACGTACAAAATGATGTTGCATTAAACGACGTACAGCCCGCTGGCCTCTAATTAACACCCAACACTTGCAATCGCTACGGCTACGACTACGGCTACGGCTACGGCTACGGTTAAAGCTACCCCTGCGCATACCCCTACCCCCAGCCGCACAGCCAGTCTGTGCCGTGGCAGGCAGCCGTATCGATTTGGTGCAAGAGTTAAACCCATTTAATGAGTTGTCCTTGCAATTTTGCTGCCACTGGACTCCATCCTTTGTCCTTTGGCCAAGCACTAACGACCCATGAGTCGGGTTTGGAATCAACAGGCAAATGAACAACAACAACAACAACAACATCAGAGCAAAAATAAGCAGCAGAAGATTAGTTTTAGGAGCAGTACAATTATAAATATTGCTCGCAAATTGAGGACGAACAGTTTTTGTTAGTTGAGATATTTCAGATATTGCGCACATCCCGTTAATCTGCTCGGAATGAAAATATAATATATGTGGATTATTATATATAATTGAAAACATAATAATCACTTGGAGATCAACTATGAATGCACTTTTGATTTGTGTATCTAGTTAACACTGACAATCTAAATAGAAAAGTAAAATCGATGCTAATTCCAAGAATTACCCTGGGTGAACAGCAAATTAAGCTTGCTTGGAAAACTGCTATTTAGCTCAGCTATTTTGCTATTTTGCTATTTACATTTGATATGTTTTTTGTTGTTGTTCGAGTCTCTGTATTATGTTGAGAAATATTTCAAATATTTATTTCAAAATACAGCAAGCAAAACATTAATTAGATCAGCTGATGGAAATATATTTTATTTTTCTCGTTTATTTATTTTTGTTGTGGTTTTTCTTGGAATTTTTTGCACACGTTCAAATTGCTAAAGCGTCTGGCATTATTATTCGTAACATCAAACCCACCATTATCTTCATCATAGTCATCATCATCATCATCATCATTATCAATATCAGGGTGGTATGCCCCAAAGACAAGCCACACACCCCACACCCCTCAGCACACACACTCAAACTTGCCACTTGCTGTTACATTCCATTCCCGAGCGAACCACGTGGGGCGCCTTCACGATATTTTGCTGCCAAGTTTGCGTGCATAAACTGCTGCAACACTTTTGGGAGTTTTTGATGGCAAAACTTGCCACATGCACAATATGCTTGTAAATGTGTTGCACTAACAACAACAACAAGAAGAGCAACAATAACAGCCGTCAAAGCGGCAAAAAGCTGCCAGAAACGTTGCCACACAATGCTCACTCTATTTCTCTCTCTCTCTCTCTCTCTCTCTCTCTCTCTCTCTCTCTCGCTAAGCGTGCATAAGCCAGCATGTAATACATGCAAATATTCTTCACACATAAAGCACAGAGAGAAATAATCCAGTTGCCAAGGTTGAAGAATCCGCACATTTCTCAAGAACTTTCTTGTTCTACTTGTGAAATGATTGCTTGCTCGTTTTAATCTCAAATTTCACTTTAACTAATTTCAAATACAAAAATGCTCAAGTTAAGTATTTCATGCTCGAATTATGATAATATAACGCCACCAAACCAACATTTTAAATTTTGTTTATTTCTCTGAGTACTATCATCTGATGATGATGGTGTGCTTGTGTGTGTGTGTGTGTGTGTGTGTGTATTTTCTTTGAACTATGCAACAATATTGCCACAAGTAGGCAGCCAAGCAACGACTATCAAAATTGTGTCGCTTTTTACGGCATTCCTCAGGGCTCAAATATCATTTGCCAGCATTGAAACATTCAAATGTGCTTAGTCACAATCCGAGGGCGCTTTGCAACACTAAATGTCTTGCATGCCTTACGTTGAGTGGCACCTCAAAATATGTAGAGAAATTCCACGTCCCTTAGTCATATATCAAATAGTGATTAATCGATAATATTTAAATCCATATCCAAAATTAGGAGTGCAGAATGAAATTTAGGAAATGCAATTCCAGCTCGTTTTTAGTTGAAAAAATTCTCACTCCTTTTAACTTTTCAAAATCACAACTTTTTTTTTGATAATGGTTTGACTTTGTCTTAATTACAGCATTCATATGCGAATTATACCCTGTAAAGTGTTCCAAGCTATGAGTCAAAAGTTTCTAAGGGGCCAGACCTTTGTTAGAACTTAAACGACTTTCTATAACCAGGGCTTGACTTCTGCTTTTTTTACTCTTGCCAATTTTGTAAATTTAAATTTAATTTCAAATTTTAAAATAAATATTTCGTCGCTTAGTAAACAGACATCAATTTCGCCTGTGATGAGGCTATTAATATATTTCATGTCTACTTTAGCTAACAGCAGTGTGTGTGTGTGTGTGTGTGTGTGTGCGTGTGTGTGTGTGTCGCACAAGCAAACAATTACTGCCAACAGTTTGCATTTTATTTGAATTTTTTATATTACTTTTGCGTATTTGCAGCAACTTTTACAACTTTCCCAATAAAAATATAATATTTAAGTTTTTAAAGAAACTTTTTCTTTAATAAACTTTGATGGTTGATACACATTTGAATAAACTAGAGAGAGATAGATGGATTCGATTACTCTCTCTCTCTCTCTCTCTCTCTCTCTCGCTCGCTCGCTCGCTCGCTCGCTCTCCCTCGATCAGCAGTTGACTTTACCAGATGCGACATTTCTCCGACGGATGCATCAAGCTGCCCGCCTTGCACTCAAAGGCCTCGGCAAATTCCGGAAAATTACCGAGCACATTGTTGACTCTCTCCTGATGATTTGCATGCTGTTCCTGCACCTTGCTGCTCCTAAAGCGTGCTGCAACATTGTTTCCACACCAATTCTGCGCGAATGCCACAAAAAATTGACGATTCGCAGAAGTCGGGATTCCATTAGCATTATTATGAATTCTTGACTGCTGCTGCTGCTGCTGCTGTTGCAACTGGCTAAATGCCTCATAGGCCAGACGCAATCCCTCGCTATCGGCAATATTCTCATTAAGGGTCAGTGTGGCATTGTTGTAGCGTGCCCCCAAATAGCAACGGGCACGCAGCCCAAATCGAATTATCGCCCGCGCCGGCCATTGGCCACCGGCCATGTGACCGGCATCATCATAGTTTATGCCATCATAGTCAAAGCCATGGGACATCTCGTGTCCCAGCATATAGCCCAATCCGCCCAGCAGACGCGCAGCTGCCTCCTGATCCAGTTCAGCCAGTGTTGCTCCTCCTTCTCCAACTCCAAGTTGAGCTGGCAGCAAAGGCGGACTCAGCATTCCCAATGGCAATTCAACTGCATTCAACTTGAGCCTATAGTAAACATTCACATCCAGCGCATCCAGCGGACGCTGGCCGCCGTCCGTCCAGCTGTCACTTGTGCCACACGGCAATTGCAGGCAGTCCAAAGCTGACTTAAATTGTGCCACAGACTGTGCCTCCGATAGATTCAACAGATACGTATCGTAACTCTGCTCCGGCTGCACTAAGTGTTGGTGTTGCTGCTCCTCCACTTCTGTGGGAAGGACAACGTTTGGCATGAGGAGACGCATTGCACGCAACTTTTGCAAGGCGAGCGTTTGTGTTGCAGCATTCTTTTCGAATATGGACGTGGCATTCAACAGTTGCTCGAACTGCAATTTGAGCGAATCGAACAGTTGCCGCAGCCGTTGCTGTTGCCGCTTTAGATATGTGGCTGCTGCCGCATTGCTGCCATGCTGCAAGCGGAGCAGTAGCTGTGTCAACTGTTGTGGCAGCAGCGAGTTCACTTGTTGCAAGCAGTGCTTGCGTTGCACATTCAAAGCGGTATCCTCGTGCAGGTGCAGCTCAAAGTGGGCGGGCAGCTGCAACAGCAGCCACGTGGACACGACAAGTGGATCGGCGGTCTGCAACAGGCGCTCCATTGCCACCAGATAAGTGGTATCTGCCACAAGCAGCAGCTGCTGCGTAAATTTATCGCCCAGCAATTGACGAAAGTACGCGTTGAGCTGCAATTGTGGCAATTGTTCTGACAACTGTTGCAACGTCTGCGGCGTGTGCAACACGTGCTGTGTCGCCATCGTCTCCATCGTCGCCGGCAACAGATCCTTCAGCGAGCGCTCAAAGCTCACCAGCCGTGTGGCAAATGCCGCAGCGCGTCGCACCCGCAAGCCCAACTCAAGCAGCAGATATTTGAAATATCGCTGGTAGAGAAATTCGCTCTCCTCGCTGCTGCCCAGCAGCTCGAAGCTGGGTGGCAGCAGATAGAAGATGTTCTGCTCCCCCGACTGCCAGTTGGGCTGCACCAGCAGGCGCCACAGGCCATCGGCGCCAAGGCGACGCACAGCCGCATTTCCACGCGCCCAATCGAACTGATCGGTGGCATTGTTGAGCAGCGGCCAATTTGCCCATTGTTGCATCAATGCATCCATATAAACGTGCAACGACTGACGGTCCCTCAAGCAGCTGTTGTACAAGGAGTTAAGTAGCTGCTGCTGCTGCTGCTGCTGCTGCTGCTCCTCTCCAGCATTGCTTGCCTCAAAGTGTCGCACGAGCAGCAGTTTGTTCAACGCACGCATCTGCGTTCGCCGATCGTGTGCCCCCAACGATTGCAGCTGATATTTGACATACCAATTGCCGCAAGCGTACTCGTGAAAATTGTCGCATGGCGATTTTGTTGAATCTACCGCATCCATGGCCTCAATGCCAAGGTCAGCCTGCCACACAGCCGATGCCCCGTGGCAGCCACCACTGCCGAGCAACAGCAGCATCGCCAGCCACCTTAGAATGTTGTTCATTTTCGGCACGTTTCCCACAATCAACTGAAACTGACAGCATCAAGTCGAGCCAGTCTGAGCTGAGCTGAGCTGAGCTGAGCTGACCTGCGTTCAAGTACACTGAGCCAAACAAAACACATTTCATCTGAAATATTTACAACATATAAAACATATATGCTAAACTTGATTTATATTTAAATGATTTACTTAAAGAAATGCATTTATTTTTAATTTAAAAAAAAATCTTTTTCTAAAAGCATAAAATATTTGTACATAATATATAAATATGTTTTTTTTTTCAATTATTTTCAATGCACATCTCTCTGACGGAAGTGCTTTTTTTTCTCTCAGTGCAGCTGATAAGCAACTGATAAAGCGTTGACTTTGAGCTTTAAGCAATGCCAAAAGTCTTGAGATTTTGTTAGAACTGCATATGGACAAGGTTGTTGTTGTTGTTGTTGTTGCTGTTGTCGTTGTTGAAATTTGAATCGTCAATATTAAATGACTATATAATATTTATATATATATATATTTGTTATTATTATTCAGTTGTGTCTAATGTTTTAAATTATAAGCTAAAGCTGAAAGCTAAAATATATTATTATTGTAGTTGCTGTTGTAGCGAGGGCTGGTTATAAAGTTTTTACAGAGCTAAGCCTTAAACTTATCCGTATATATATATATCATATATACATATATATATATATATATATATATATCATATATACATATATATATATATATATATCATTTTTTAAATAAATTTAACAAGCAGCGAATGCCAAGTTAAATAATCGAGTAGCGCAAGTAAATTGCCACGTAATGTGGCATGCAATTTGAGCTATTTTTAACCAGATTATAGAAATTAGATATATGCATAAATCAAAGAGCAACACTTGTCAAAAGTTATCAAAAATCTATAAAATATATTTTCTAAAACAGGCAAATAAAAATACTAAAGCAAAGCGAGAACTTTACAGTGACAGCATCAAGTGAAGTTTGATCTGCTGCTTTGGCAGGTGTTGAAAATCCTATGGACAAACCCAAGTGGCATGCCACCAAACACCCTCCTCTTAATGCTTTCCTCTCCACCCACTTGACACGACAAAATTCAATTTTCTGCTCGTATATCACACAACTTTTTTACAATATTTGTTGTTATTTTTTTTTTTTTTTGTTCTTTTATCTTTATCTCTTTTGCTAAAAATAAACATATCTAAACCGAATTGCAATTTAATATTTACGGGAGCCGTATTCTTCGCTACGGTGGCAAGGGGAAAGGGGGCGGCCATCTCCCATTTCAGTATATTTTTTTTCTATCTTTAGCTGTCTGCTGTGAATGTCAAAATATATCTTTTCCGAGCTTTTTCTCGCACGTGAGCCCAAGAAAGTCGCGTATACGCAATGTGCAACGAATAGGGAAACTGGATAGGGTTAGGGGAGGGGGGGTGGGGTGGGGCTTTGAGGGAGTGTTTAGTTGGAGATTTGCTGCAGCCAGCACATCTGGCCCACGAATAAGCCCGGCAACTTGTGGCAAGGCTAAGCACGTTTAAAGTATGTTTCTTCTCCGTGTCGCTGGAAATTCCAGTTGCAATAAATTTAATAAAATATTTTTGTTTCTTTCTGAATTGGTTCATTTCAGTTAACAGTTTCGGATTTAACCCAATATTTCTTCAGAAAATAAAAAAATTTCATTATATGTATTGCAACTGGAATTTCTATTATAACACATCATTCAACCAGCCAGTTAGTCATCAATCATTCACTCAGTCATCAATCAGACATATTTATTAATCAATTAGTCTGTCAGTCAGTCTATGAATCACTCTGTCTTTAGTCTGGCAATCAGCCAGCCAGTCTATCAATTACGCCATCAATCAAACAGTCAGTCAGTAAGTCAGTCAATTCAATCAATTATCAATCAGTTTGATATTTAGTCTGTCAATTAATTAGTCAATTGGACTGTCAGTCAGTATGCCAATTATTGTGGCAATGAGTCCGTCAATCAGTCAATTAGTCCTCAATCAGTCAGCCAGACTGGCAATTAGGCTATCAATCAGTCATCAATCATTAAGTCAGTCAATTGTATAAATTAGTCTTTCATTTAGTATGTTAATCATTTTGTCTGTGCCGAAACAGTCCGTCAATCAGTCAGTCTATCAATCAGTCAGTCTATCAATCATTCACTCTGTCAATCAGTCTCTCTCGATTTGATGGTTTTATTTTTGTATAATTTTCATTGGCTCTTCTTGTTATTGATGTATGTATGTTGTGTGGATGTTTGTGCTTGCAGCAACATTCGGGAGGGCATCATCCGATGCATCCTGGCCACCGATATGGCTCGCCACAACGAGATCCTTACGCAGTTCATTGAGATAACGCCCACCTTCGACTACAACAATCGTGCGCACATCAATCTGGTAAGCGGATAGTTTAAGCACCGCTCGACTCCAACCGTCTCCAGCATCTCATTCTTGTACTTTCTGTTTATATTATAGCTGTGCATGATACTGATCAAGGTGGCGGACATTTCGAACGAGGCCAGGCCAATGGATGTGGCCGAGCCGTGGCTGGATCGGCTGCTGCAGGAGTTCTTTGCCCAGAGTGCCGCCGAGAAGTCTGAGGGATTGCCGGTGACGCCATTTATGGATCCCGATAAAGTAAGCAAGCCGGGCTCCCAGGTGCGATTCATCGGACTCGTCCTGTTGCCCCTCTTCGAGGCACTTGGCGAACTGGTGCCCGAACTCACCGAATTGATCATTATTCCAGTGCGCATTGCTCTCGAGTATTACAGGTGAGTTGCATAGTCCAGCAATCCTCAGATCATCTCAACTTAACAATCCTAATCTGATCTGTGTCTTTTGCGTAGGCGCCTCAACGATGCGCAGACAAAGACACGCAAATCTGTGGCAGATAGCAATGCGTCTGCCACATCCGACAGCAACAGCGGCAACCTGGACTCAAATGCTGCCCTGATCGCAACGGGCAACAGCAATGCCGATAAACTGGACAAACAGCAGGCAGCATCCGGCGGACAGACTCAGCTAAGCGGCACAGGTGGTGCTGGTGCAGCCGGCGGCGGTGGAGGATCTGCTGGCGGAGGTGGAGGAAGCTCACCACAAATGGCACGCTCCAACTCCGGAGTGAGCGCAAAGTCGCGCCGCAGCATCCCATCGCAGAAATCCTCATCGCGCACCTCCGTCGATGAGCCCGGCGGAATGGCCGCCGAGCTGCACGATCTGCCCGAGGGCAGTGAAAGCGGTGACTCCGAAACGGCCACAGAGGTTGATGTAAGTGTTATGTTGCACGTTGCAGATTGCAACTGGTGGCAAGCGTATAATAAAGTAGTGGAAACGCATGCAACAGACAGAAGGAAGCATCTCCCAGCCCATAATATATATATATATATTCTTGATCAGAATCAAAAGTAGAGTCGACCAAGCTAAAAGATCTCAATTTTGGAATACTACTTTCATTATATATCGATAACTCTTCTTCTTTCGATTGGCAGGTGGCTGAGATGACATCCAAGTTCAAAGTGGACACCGAGGGCTGCAGCAATCGCAGTAAGTCATCGCATTCGACCTCGAGAAAATCGTCAAGGGAGAAGCGCCCCTCGATGATAGGGGAGCTGTGCAGCAGCGGGGGCGGGCAGCGGATGCGCAACTCGTATGGCAACATTGGACAGGCGAATCGCTGCCACTTTGGCAGCAATCGGGCAGTCAGCCTGGACCAGTACAGCACCAACAATCGCCGCTTGTCCGACGGACTGCCTCAAGTCATCTCCGACAGCAATGTTTTCTACGGGCGACAGACTCAGACCCAGACCCAGATCCAGACCCAGACTCAGACCCGGTCATATGGCGCTGGTGATTTGAATATGAATGTGAATCAGGCGACACCCGTTGTCCAACAGCCGCACTTGCAGCAACAGGCGGCACAAATGCTGCTGCTGTTGCCAGCGACAACAACAACGGCAACACCAACAACAGCAGCAACAGCAGCAGCACCAGCAGCATCAGCTGCAGCAGCAACAACAGCAACGGTTGCCGGTGCGGCCACTTCGAATGGGAATGTATCGCCCACGCTCAATCAGACCAGCAATGGCAGCGCAACAGCAGCAACTGTTGTTGCTACGAATGCACAACAACAGCAGCAGCAGCAGCAGCAGCCGGGTGGCAGCAGCACCAGTACCAGCAACTCTTGGAAGTCACGTTGGCGTCAATTCTCCGATTATTTAAGCTTCAGCTTTGACAAGAGCAACAAACGTTTTGGCAGCACACGCAGCAGTCCATCGTGTGGCACACGCAGTGGCAACAACAATGCCGGCAACAACGTGGCCGATAATGCTGATGATGCGGATACTGCTGGCTCAGCGGCAATCTGTTGCAGCAACATTTCGAATAGTCTACCCTCACCGGGCGTTATCCAAAGGCAGGGGGGCATAGCTAGCACCGGTGGTGCTGGTGGTGGCATTGCCAGAGGCGGAGGCGGTGGCGGTGGCGGTGGCGAAGGCATGGCTCGACTGCGTGCTTACAGCCTGGATGTGCCTGGCAGTCGGCATATATCATACCCATACTCGTCGGGCGACAGCAGCAGCCGATGTGGCAACATGAGCAACAACAGCAACAATACGCTGCATAGCAGCAGCGGCGGCATCGTTGCCACACGCATTGGCAGCACTGAAGATGGTGCCAGCAATCCAACAGCAACTGTTGCCTCTGCTACTGCCGCTGCTGCTGCTGGAACATCTGATGGGGTTACGGCTGCTGCTGCTGCTGCTGCTGCGGCTCCAGTATTGCTGGTGCCGAGTCTTAGCGCTGAGCTTGGCCCGGGCCTGGGCAGTGTCTCCTTGTCGGAGACGCCGCCACAAATTTGACAAGAGGCGAGCTCCGACACGACGACCAACAACAGCAACAACACCAACAACACCAACACCAACGATTCAATGTGCAATCAGGCCATATTTCACTCAGCCGAAGCGGAGGCGATTATCAATGACATCGATAACGGCAACGACTCGGATGGCGATGGCAGCGATGCAGATGCACTGCACCTGGACACATCCAGTTGCGAGATTTCCTCAATGTCAATGACAGTCTGGTCAGCCATTGGCCACCGGCTCAATGCGCTCGTCTGTCACTGCTGTGACCGCAAATTGCCGGAACCGGAGAATGTGTAAACAGTAATCAGTAATCAGTAAGCAGTAAACAGTAGTCAGTAGTTAGTAGCTGAGGAGTACGAGGTACGATGTGTGCACCAATTAGGAATTACAAACACACACACATACACACAACCACAACTAGACACGTGCAACACGAAGAAGGAGCAGCATGCACATTGCCGGCATCTATCGGTAATCGATAACAAACTACAAAAAGAGCCCTTTACTCATGCCCCACACCATGTATATCATTGTTTATTCGTAATTGTTTAATTGCTATCGATATCGATAACGATAACAGCTGATGCGCCGCTCTTCAAGTTGCCACAATTCTTATGCAATTTTTCTGTTTTTTCTTTTTTTTTTTTTTTTTTGTCTAGCAATTATTTTAAATCAATTAGACACAACCACAATTAATATGTTAATTATTATTATTATTATTTTTGCTGAATGTATATCTATATATATAGATATATATATTTAAATATTATTTATCGATATATATATATTATTATGCCTATACACAATTTATATTTTGATTACAAATCGGGCGTATTATTGAAATAATTTAACAGCTGTTGGATGCATAAATTATTGGTATTGCACATGTGGCAATTGCCACATTCTGTTGCCTTGCACAAGCAATTGTCGATTGTCAATTGTCATTCCAGATAGGGGGCACTGATTAGTTCAAAGTCGGTTTCTAGCTGCCCCCTTAACCTGCAGCACGTAGCTCATTACGGTGCCACACACAGACACGTGCTGTTGCATGGCCAAAATGCGTTTCGCTTTGCAATAACAAAATTTTTGTATTTTGCATACGCAAATCGGTGCCACAGTGCAATCAGCGTGCCACAAGTTGCCTACCACATGCACTGAGGAAAAATATTAAGTGCATTTTGAACTCAAATTAAGAACAATGAAATGTTCCACAACAGTGAACAAATATTTTTACTCTCGATATTTTTATTTTGAAATTCGATACTTTTAAAAAGTTGATAATTAAATTAAATATTTATGTGTTAAGTTTTCAATTTCTTAAATCAATGCTGATAAATATAATATTGAACTTGAGCTTTTAAATACCTTTTAGTATAAGTTTTTAAATAAAACTGAGTTCACTTGAATTATGAATTTAAGTTCTTCATTTTTTTCATTTCATTACACTTATTTTCAGTACACAAATGCTTAAGAATTTGTATTCTCTCTCGTGATGAATTTTTAGTTGAAGTTGGTAGAGCGTTTTTTCGCTGAGTGCACTGTGTAAAACTTGCATGCATGTGGTCCACCTAATTCCATTCGCTTTTCTGGGCCACGGCGGGAGCTGCACACACGTCCTGTGCTGTGGGGATGGGGATGGGGACAGTGATGGTGATGGTGATGGCGGTAATAGTGCTGCTGCTTCGGCCTGCCTGGCCTCAATGGACGGACTATTTCGAGTATTTTAGGTTTTGAAAGCTGATTTCACCTTTATTGAAAATTATCATGCGGCAAAATTGGATTTGCCAGCAGTTGGTTGCTGTTGCCATAGATGCAACTGCTTGTGGCACTCAATTTAGAGCCAGCGAATGCAATTGGCATCCTCTTTGGGAGCACATCCAGCCGGTATATCCTGGCAATGTGTGTAATCTATTTAGCTGGTTTTTGAAATCGATTCCCAATTGCTGCAACACTCGTATCTCTGCCAACATATATTTTTTAGTTTTGCCAGCTGCACTCTACGAGTCAGTTAATAAACCATTCATTAGTGGTTCCTTCTTTCTAAACTTGCCTGGCACTTGACACAGCCGCTAGTTGATTGGCTGATCTGGAGTTTTATTGATGGATCCTTGGTTGAAAGGCCCACAGTTTGAATAAACACGGCCAAATGCGTAAAATTTGTTTGTTTGAATTTTGATTTTCGATTTAGTTTCTTTTCTTAGATCACCACAATTTGCAGTGTGTGTTTTTAGTTTTATTGTTGTTTTTTTTTTTTGTACTTCATAGAGAGCAGTCGACTGCTCCTTCAAACAACCACAAGCCACACCCACAGACACACACTCACACACAATAATTACTGCGGTATAGAAGTGCAGATGTCTGGCCCGATGTGAATGAACCAACTAATTGGAAAGAGCCCACACACATAAGAAGAAAAAAATTCAGAAATTTACAAAATATAAAAATGTAAAGAAAACTATCAAGATTATTACATATCCCCAGACAGGATATTAAACACAATGCAAGTCACCAAAATTAGAATGAACAACTTAGAAAGGGCAAATCAAGTCCAAGCTAAGAAAAAAAAGAAACAAAATATAAAATGGAAAAACAAATAATTCGAACTATTATTATAAATATCAATGTAAATTTCTGTATGTAATTATGTTAAATGTACTATTAACACACACAGCACACACAGCACACCGACATGCAGATGCATTTGTTTTGCATACTTTTTAGCGCCTCGGTGGACTTGAGAGATGTTTAATAAACATAGAAAAAGGAGAATATGAAAAAAATGAAATATCAAAGAGATATTCAATTGAACCAAGCTGGAACTTGGCCAACACACAAACACACACACACACACAGCACACACATACACATATTTATGTAATATAGATGTAAATGTAACTGTTACTTCAAATAGGGCTTTGTTTTTCTTTTGTCTAGTTTTTTTTTTTTTGAGTTGCGTTTGAACTTAAGCAGAAATATGCAAATTAAATGGAGCAAAAAAAGAAACAAAAGAAAACAAAGGAAAATCTGTAAACTTAAGATTAGAGACACAACTACAAAGCAAACATATAAAAGAAGCAAAGAAAATGGAAAATGTGTGAAAACGTTTTTCCTTTTTTTTTTTTTTTTTTTTGATATCTTTTAAATGTCTAGCAGAGAAATTAAAATATGAATAATCAGATATATATGTGTATGTAAATTGATCAGATATATACGTATAAATTTGTGTATGTTCAATGTAAGTGTAATACATACCATAATTAATTTAAATAATTATTTTTTTATGGTTTTAAGTGTCGTCATTGTCATCATCGTCGTTGTTGTTGTTGTTGCTGTTAGTATTATTGCTGTTGTTGTTGTTTTGGGTAGGCAAAGCATTGAATTGGCATAGACAACACTTAGAAAAATTAATGTGTTAACTAAACTAACCACAAATACTCTTTATGCATGTCTGTAATCAACAACAACATCATCTAGAACAAAAAAAAAAAAAAAAACCATTTGCTTGAAATCGATGTCTATTTTTGCTCTAGTTAGACAGAGCTGTAATTAGCACACACACATACATACACACACACAAACACATATATCGCGAAAAAGTAGAGTAGATTAATCTTCGATTTGTAGATATACACGATGTGTATGTAGTTTAACTTAAGTAATGCTTTTAACATCTGGAATACTCTTGATTTCCAGATAATGTTGCTGTTGCTGTTGTTGTTGTTGTTGTTGCCTTACTTGCGACGCCCATGTTGGACTGTGTGTGTGTGTGTGTGTGTGTGTGTGTGTGTGTGTGTATGTGAAGACCCTTGACTTGTGTATATGTGTGTATTTGGTTCAAAATGCCACAACTTCCCTTGTTTAATGAAAAACATAAAGACTAATACTTGAATTTACAAACCTTTCCAAACCAAAAACAAAACAAATTTAAACTATGTATCTTTAAAGTAAACTTACAAGAAAAGACAAAACTCTAGGTGTTTTACAAATGTATAAAAATTTAAATAAAAATGTTGAAAAAAAAAAAACAAAACGAATAAAAAAAAATACATTTTAAGCATAATATAACTAGTCTAGACTTAAAGAAAAAAAACAAAAGAAACAATGAAAATCACAAACAAAAAAAATGCTTTTCGATGTACAATTTAAATGTTAGTCAACATTTTGGCAGTCAATTAAAGGAAATACAAAACACGCTTTCTCCTTAACCCGCAAACACAACCCACCCTCCCCGTTCCCCCTACAAAAATAAAGTAATAATAATAATGCAAAACGAAAAGACGACGAAAAGTTCAGAATTTAGTAGAGAAAAAAGTGCAAAAAAGTTTGAAATATTTTCAAGAAAACACAAAAGATAAGGAAAATAGTAAAAATTGAAATTTGAATTGGAGATGATTTGGGAATTTGTGCAAATAATTATTAACGAAAGGAATACGAATAGTTAAGAAACAAAAAAATGTTAAAACATTAGCAATTTGGACCAAAACTAACCAAAACTAACTTCATTTGACTAGCAAACCTAACACATGCACTGAGAAAAACGAAACAAGAAAAAAACTGTAAACATATATATATATTTATATATATATTAGTACTTTCTGGTACTTTTACTTGACAAATAGGTGAATTTAACCTGTAAAAGAGAAAAGCATAGTGAGAAAAAAGTATATGTTTACACAGATGTATCTCTGAACAACACAACTACCTGTCTGCCTAATTAACTAACTAACTAACCGATCCTATATTGCCTATTGTCGATCGTTGATCGTATATCGTCTATCGAGTATTGATTTGGTCAATTTTATCATCTATTTGAATACTCTTTCAACTCAAGTGGCATGGCAAAACAAAACTCCAAAAAAAAAAAAACCCCCTTTCATACACTCAGCAAAAAAAATATATGTGACAGCATTTAGAAAACTTGTTTTCATGTTTGTTATTACACTGTCGAAAAACAAGCGACCAGCAAAACCATAAATTGTATTCCCCGTAGTCAAAGGGAGAAAAATCACAAGCATATAACAGGCCAAAGAAGCCATCTCTGATCCAAAATGAGTTTATAGAAAATATATATTCTTGGTCAGAATCAACAGCCGAAATGATTTACCAATGTTCGCTTGTCCGTCTCCTTAAATAACCCGAGTTCTCAGAGATAATAAAATATAACATATAAAGATCCAGATTATTATATTTTTGTAATACCTGACTTCGTTTTGCGAATTTTGATATAAATCATTTTTCAAATGGATTATTGTATTTTATAATATAGCCTGATATATTACTGACATTTAAAGAAACTTGAATTGAAAAATTGTAGGCTGCCTTCTTTATTCCGAAGCATATATTTTTAATCTGAGTACATCATAAACAAACTTTAATAGAGAAACATACACAATTTACATCTCTATCAGGCAGTAGAGTTTTGACAATTCACATAACCAAATACCGAGCTCTAAAAGCGTCTCAATAACCACCGATAACGGACCAGAGTAGTGCATCAGACGCGCTTCCCCAAGATCATTCATTATCGTTATCGTTATCGTTATCGGTACATTATACTACCTAGTATCGATAATGCTATAGAACTTGTAGCTGTGTTGCCTGAGACACCAGTAAATAAATACTTTCCTCGTCTTTATATTGTTATTTTGTATCCATAACTTTATCTATCTGTCTCTATCTCTGTTTCTCTCTCTCTCTCGCACCGACACACATGCACACAGAAAGCATAGTGCACACAAGCTATTAGAGGAAAATACATTTAAGTGCATAGACTATATTCTAAGTACTATATACAGACTATATATATATATATATATATATATATATATATATATATCTAGAGACCCTCCTGAACTTAAAGAAAACCAAAAGCCTTTAACTCAAAAATAAAAACAAAGAGACTACATTTTATTATACAAAAAATAAACGAGATTTAACACAAAACTAGGGACACGGACGATCCGAATACTACAATGCAAACATTTTCATTCGAGTATCCGTGTGAATCGTTGATATGAATACAACAACTACGAGTACTACTCACACTTATTCATATACTCATTTGTGTATGTTATTAAAGCATTCTTCGGCAGGCCGAAGCTTTAATGCTCCAACGATATCTCTCTCTCTATCTCTCTCTCTCTCTCTGTCTCTCTCTCTTTTCACATACACACACTTACAAATATCAGGTAAGAAGTTTCAAAATACATTCAATTACTAAAAGTATGCAAAAAAAAAAACAAAACGAAAAGACAAAGAAATACATATGTTAAAAACGTAAGAAAATCGCCGATTTTTCTTTCAGTGGATTCAGAAGAACTCTATATACATAATGCTATAAGTATTTTCAAATTGAATGTCAATGAAACCAATCTATTAACATATATGTATACACATATTGAATAGAAATATAAAAGAATATATAAATATTAAAAATAATAAATATATTTATTTGTATATATATATATACATATATATATATATATATATATATATAAAGAAAGAAATATCTATTATGCTTAAGGAAAAATTTATAAAAGACAAAAACAGAAAACACAAAACTGATTGTTGAACAAAAAATACTAAGAACAAAATGCTAAAATGATCAAGAAAATTATGTGGAATCAATTATATGGAATACCTATACAAAAATAAATGTGGTTGCAACTAGCGCGAATTTTGTCCTTAACCATTTAAATATTTACACACACCCACATCAACACATACAAAAATAAGCAAAAAAAAAATACGAAATTATACACATTACATAGAAAAAATACTGAAACTTTCCGTGCACAACGCGTTGTTTAAGTGACAAACACACATACTTATTAGCAGCAACACTTTTAATATGTGTAAAATACCATATAAATACCCGAAAAATAATGAAAATATAAACAAAAAACACATCTCTATTTCAGCTTACCATTCGAAATACTAAAAACGAAATAAATAAAAAATACTATGAAACACCGGTTGGAAACTATTTACAAGCGGCTTGAAAAGTGGAAAAGTTTAAAAATGGCTAATGAAAAGCATACCTAATAAAAGAACAAAAACTACAAGTCTAACTTGTTACGAAAAATCAAACCCAAAGAATCTCATTTCAAATGAATACATATTAATATATAAATGCATACGATAAATAAATACAAAAAAAAAAAAAAAACAAAACAAAAAAAAAAGACGTGGAAATAAATATTTATGTGTACATTGAATGAACTTTAATGCATTAGCGACAACAATAAATGTTTTAAGTACTACAAACAAAAAAACATACATAAATATCAACTCTTAGCTACAACAACAACACACACTCACACAATTAAAAACAAAAGAAAAAAAATATATATATATATGTGTATTACAAAATATGTGTTTACTTGGAAAAATAACCAAACATGCAAAACTTCTCCCAACAAGCAGCAAAGCAAAACTTGACAAACATTAAACACACAAGAGTGAAAAAAAAACAAAACAAATTAAAAAACAACAATAAAATACTTAAAATAACATGAACAAAAACTATAACAAAAAGTTTACCAGTACTTTTCTGAAATGCATTTAAATGGAAATATTCAAAAGTAAAAAAAATTGTTTTTAAAATTTAAGTCAAATGTCCAAAAACACGACTTTTTTGGACAAATGTGAGTTCGAGTCTGAGTTCGAATACAAGCATCGAGTGTACTCGTTCTGCAATCGAGTGTACTCGTTCTGCAATCGAGTGTACTCATTCAATTCACTCACTCACTCACAAACACAAACACACAAGCAGACAGACAGACAGACACGCACACACACACACACACAAAAACTCACACACACTCACACACATATATACACACATTTTTGTGTAAGAGTTTAAAGAGCAGAAAATATGAACTACTGATTAATATGAAATATATTGAAATAAAATAAATTTCCAAACTAATACAAAAAAAGTTTTTGCAAGAAAAGAGAAGGATAAGCCATAACTTGGCCATATTTCTAAGGATCTTCACAGAATTTAGCTCACAAAAATATTCACGGATGTCCTTTACGTAAATTAAATTGACTTTGACCTGCAAATTTAAATAAAACACTTAACAAAATTGGTGAAATAACGGTATTTTTAACATTAAATCATAAAATTGCTCTTGGCTTTCGTAAAGATCCTTATGGCCGAAAACATTCCTTTCTGGCATCGACTCTTATCCTTACGCACTGCCAGTGAAATTTTAGTAATTAGAGTACTTAGCTGCCCCCAAAAACTTTCGATAGGGGAGCTTCTTGGAATTCTAATGCTGCACATCCTTTAAATAACCGCTAAAGATATATACGGATTGGAGGCTTTTCCGCTTGTCCCCATTGATGCTTTTTTAGCTTGAAAGCGATTTAGCCTAGACAGCAACCTATTTTCGTATAACTGGCGCATGAACCTGCTATCTTCAAAATAAATCTGCTAAAAACACGATGCTTAGGGGAAATAAATTTTACATTTTTAACAAAACAAGCACAACTTAACTTTCTGTCTTAAATGCGTTGTTGACTTCATTTTAAATAGTTACCCTTAGGTTTAAAAAGCTCTTTGCTTTTATAACAAGTCCTCAGGTCTAAAAGCTGCACGTTGACAGCTTTCAAAGCTTTGTCCTGCAACCCGCTACAAGCATGTTCGAATGCTCGAGTTTGATGATTGATAGCACTTGTTAAATGCATTTTTCTAAATGTCTTCCATAGTCACTAAAAATTGTATGTAACGAAATCGTACTTAACAAAAACTAACGTTTTTTACATTATAACAAATTAATGTTAAGCGCAAAAGTGAAGTACATATTGGTTCCTTTCGGTTACAACAGGTTCGTGTTCGACTCGGTTACAAGTTGCCGTTCGCACTGGCATTGACGTCGCAGTCTCAAAAAAAAGAACGCCAAACGTATTTCAGTTGACATTTACAAACGCGACGCTGCAGTAGCTGGCGACGCTCGACTCAATCAGTCTCTCTCTCTCTAAGCTCGCACTCGGCTCGGTTCGTCGCTGAACAGTTTGGCAGTAGGCAGTAGCAGTAGCAGTCGCAGAACAAAAGCAACAATAGTCGTAAAAGTTGTTGGTTGTAACAGTTGCTGTTGCTGCCGTTATTTTTTTTTACAACAGTTGTGTTTTCATTCGCTTTATTCCATTTCAAACTCAACGTGCGTTTCTCGCTTTTCTCTCTCTCATTTTTGTTTTCTTTCAAGTGTGTGTGTGTGTGTGCGTGTTAGGGTGTGAGTGTGGGTGAAGAATTTTTTGTACTGTTTGTTGTTGTTATTGAAATTGTATTTTTAGTGCTCGCGTGCGAATTTCGGCGTCAAAAAATGAAACAATTTAACGTGAGAGATGTGAGCAGAAGAAGAAGAAGGCCTTGAAATGTCCTGAAACAGGCCAAAACAAATGAAAGGCAGAAAAACAACAACAAACAACAACAAATAACAGAAAATCAATTTACCAGTGCGTATGTGTGTCCGTGTGAGTTTGTTTGTGTGCGAGTGTATGTAAGTCGAAAGAAAATCCATAAAGCGCGCTGCTAAACTCTTCGACGCAGTCGAGCTATGCGAATAATTTATAAGATTGAAATTAAAGACACAAAAAAGTGCTTGCTTTGGTGCTCGCTTGCACTCTCGCCAATTCTCTCTCGCTCTCTCTGTACCAACCTTAAGAGGCTAAAAGAAGACACATGCATATTGCATACATACATACATATACAAAGAATTTCTTGGCAGCCCAAAATGCCGAAATGCCGCACGGTATTCCCCTTCCCCTACCCCCACCACCAACACTTCTACCTTTTGGGAACGCTGCAAAAATGTTGTAAACATGCGAGGCCAATGCTGACGTCGCTGCTAACAGCGACGCTGGCAGAGGCACAGACTTCGGAACAGCTGATACGCCTTGGGGCAACTCACACAAGCACCCAAAATTAAAGAGATTGTGTTTGTATGCGATTGTGTGTGGAGTTTGGCAACACTGCACCAAATTCTTGTGCAAAAAATTCGAAGCAGCAAGTAAAAGTAAATGGCGAGTGCATTTATCAAGATGAAAATGGTCGAATGCAACTCTGAATATAGAAATCATCTAATATATATAATTTTTGCCGATATTTTTTCAACTTCTCAAATTAAAAGGCAAGCAAAGAGAGTGTGGGTCGAGAGGATGAGTTTAACAACACTGCAGCTAAATACTATAAGTAAAAATAAAAAGCGAGGAAAAATAAATTTCGAGTGAAATTATTAAGTTAAAAATGACCGAATGCAACTACAAATATATGTCATAATAAATTATTTCTATAGACTCCCCAAAAAAAAAAAATTTCAGCTCAAATTAAAATAATAGTTTAGAACATAGTTTTTGTTAGAGTGTAGTAATTGCAATTTTTCACAAACAACATTTTTCAACATTCAAATCAAAATAGAAATCATTATTGAATATAACAACAAGGCTTTTTAAGAGTGCTTAACTTAAAAATAGAACACAATCTTAAATTAAATATTTAGAACAGAGAATTTTCACATATTTTCTATATCCATTTAACAAGATACAAATTTAAAAATTTATACCCAAATATACAAATTTAAAAGTAGAATTTAGATCGAAGTATTTTGTAGGAATATAATAAATAAAATTTTTCAAAATTGACGTATGATAAATTCTTTTTATATAACGAAATTTGAAGAGTATAATAACGAGTATATTAAAGAAATTAATTTAAGGAATTTACTAAAAACTACCTTATATATATTTCACTTTATATAGTGTATTTTCAACTGACACTTTAAGCATATTTCACTCACCTTAATTGACATTCCAAAGCTTTAATTAAATTAACATATTTTGCCACGTTGGAGCCAAATATTTCTTGACACTTTCTTGCTGTACTCGATTTAAGCAGCTTTCAGAAATGTTTAGTGCAGCCAACGTGAAAGTGCCTATTACACTCAGCGAATACGGGGTGAAAAAAGATTCATTATGTTATTTAAAAATTCGTAATGCTCATTTTTCCAGTTCCCCATATAAAAATATCGATTTCTGTAACTGTAAGAAAATGTTGAATTTAGGTTACGATTATGAAATGAAATCGGTTCAAGCTTTTGGTTTTTGATTTATTTTTGTCGTTTCGCTATGTGTAAATGCAACTGAAGGCCAAACAACGAGAGAGAGAGAGAGAGAGAGAGCGAGAAAGAGAAAGGGAGCAAGAAAGATAGAAAGAAAGTTGAGACAATCAAACTTATCTATATTGAGCTTCTTTTGCACAGTGTGGCGAAAACTCCAACAACAGCAACAACAATTGCCGCTCAATTTTCAGACAGTGTAGGAGGCGGAGCTGCAAGAGGAAGAGAGGATTAGGCAGTGGCAGAGTAGGAGGACAAGGTGCAGCTGCAGCTGCCAAGTTCAAAATCAACGCCTGACAATGACAAAGCGCTCCGCTGGGCGACAAGCAACAACAAGAGCAGCAATAACAGCAACAGCAATAGCAACAGCAACGTGTCGCCCGCCAGCAACAACATCAGCAATCAGAGCAACAACAGCAACAACAATCAATGAGCGCAGCACGAGCTGGCGTCGACGCTGCGCAACAACAACAACAGGAACAACAACAGGAACAACAACTGGAACAACAACTGGAACAGCAACAACAGCAATGCAGCTGAGCCGCGCATCGTTTTACTCATCGCTGCCGGCTTGTGGCATGTCCTGGCTGCTGTTCGTTCTATGTCTGCTCGGCTGTCTGTGTTGTTGCACAGGTAATTATCGTGGCCGTGGCGGCATGCCCCACACATATTTAACACTTGATTCTCATGACAACCCCTGAACCCCAATCTGATCCATCTGCTAGGCACACAGAGTGCCTTATTTAGGGCACATAAACGCTTCACACGGATCAGCCATTAGCTCGGTGGTTATGCGTTCTTACGTTTTTACGTTATGCATTACGTTACTAAGTGACAGTTTACGCAAAATTATATACTATTATAGTTTTTTCTAAGTATGTAATAATATAAAATATCCCAATATGTTTTTGTAAGGTGACGTAGTTCATTACGTTATTACGTTATAGGTTAATTTTTACCAATTCAGCTTTCATCACGTAATATTTGGGAAAGCATTACGTTACTGCAAATCAATTTTAGCAATTCATCTTCCATTACATTATTATATTATATTAGATATGCCCAAACGTGCATTACGCAGCGTGTTCCAAAACTTAAGATTGAATACATCCGACAACGTAAAGTGTAACATTTGTGTTGCAGATTATATATTGATTCCAATATTGTTACCGTACTTTTGTAAAAACTAAGATGTTTTGGTTTAGAATTACATCAGTTACGGTTGCGCTTTTTACAAAAACTTTTGAATTCCGAGTTTGATTTCGGTTCTGCATTTCAACGGGCTTATTTTGCTTAAGGGTTGTGGTTTCGGTTACCATTGGACACTAGTGTATTTAGTACTAGAGATAAGTGTTATTTACGTCTCGCTTATGGCCAAGAGTCTCTTTTAGCGATTGTGCGCTGAGATTACAGAGTCGCTGGCCTTATATGGTCCTTCAAAGCCCAGCAGAGTCAAATAATAAATAATGCCCGAAAACAATTGGCCCGACAATAAATGCAAAAGGTCATTCGAGTATGCGGCTAGGAGTGGGCGGAGCAGGCGTACCAGACAAACCAGGCACAAACCATAGACGACACTGGCCTTGACATTGCAGCCAACATGCAAAGCTATTTTAATTTTGGTATTTTTGTTTAGTTGCCATGTCGCCATGGCTGAAACACCTGACAAAAAGTGGGCTTTAGCGAAAGCCGTGGCACTCTCAACATTTTCAGCAATTGTGCAACTTCAATGCAACAACGGCAACAATAGCAACTTAGTGCGCGCAACAAAATTACAAAAAATTTTGACCATATTCTTCTGGCCGTAAAAAAACAGAAAAATATAAAAAGTTTTTATTATAGAAACGAACACACAAATGCACACAACACAGACAACATAAGCAGATGACATCTTTTCGATGGCTAAGCACAAAGAACAGCAGAACGGATAATCCATAACTCCAGTTTTTTGATACCCTTTCTGATTTCTAGCGAACACTTACAAAACTTGACGCATTTTCCTTATATTTTACTATATTGCTTTGAGACTTCTTTTCACTGGGGAAACCTCTAAGAGCGCTTGCTTGATTAATCTTACCATATTCCCCAAGCTCAGAGATATACATATATTTTCCTTATTCTATGTCTAACATATGGGGATATCTTTCTCTATGCCTGACGTCTTTTATTTCCCTTAAATAAAGTAAATATTGGACCATTTTACATGTGAATACCAACAGATTTATTTATTACGTTCCTTATCTTTATTATAGATCTCCTTTGTCTAATTAAAAAAAAAACCCTTTAAAAACTGTGTATATAAATATTATAAACGAATTTATATATTTAATATTTAAAACTTAGAGCTTAGCTAAAACTAGCTGCGTGTGTGAAATAGCTTTAAAAATGTACAAAAAATAATTGCAGACAACTTTAAGTTAAAATATATCTTGAGGTATATAGAAAAATAACTTTAAATATATATAAATATTCAGAGTAGTCAATTTTAAATATTAATTAGCTGTGAAGGGTATAAAAATGTCGCATGCAAATTGAACTTTTGCCAGTTTCTTGTTGTTATTGACGCACATGGGAAAAGTTTTTGGCAAACTATTTATTTGTGGTGGTCCTGGTGGGAAGTAACGAGTTGTCGAGTTGTCGAGTTGTCGAGTTGTTGAGTTGTTGTCAAGTTGTTGTTGTTGTTGTTGTTGTTGTATCTCCCACAAGGCAGCAATCTCAAGTTGTGACCATTTCTCTGCCTCTTCCGCTTGGCAGCAAGTTTGCAATCTTCTCTCTGCATAAAGCCAGCATTTTATTGGCAAGTTATGCACAGCTGAGTTATGGAAAATCATTAGACAAGGATGTCAAGGCGCAAGATGTCGAGTCCTTATATCCATACCCATCATACAATGTACAGAATTGAACACAATGAATAACAAAAAAAATAGGAAGAATTTCACTCTCTTGCACATATCTGGCTGAATCAAGCAAACGAGTCCTTTACTGAGACTTTTCACACTTATTTCAAGTACAAATATGCTTCCGGCAGAATTTGAAATTTGCTCGCTTAATTATGCAACGTTTAGTGCAGCGATTGATCCAAGTGCACTTTCATCCACTTATGACTAACTCATTAGTTGGATTATGGCCAACTGCTATCAACCGTAGCTAACAGATTACATCAAGATTTGCTCAGCTGGGCCATACGACCAGCGACAAGCGGCAGGAGACAGGCGACACAATTCAGTCACAGGACATCAGATGTCAAAGGACGGACAAGAAATCGAGTCGAGTCATTGCGGATCGATATTTGGCTACTGGGTTTTGCAAGTGCACCAGCTGCTAATAACGCAGTCCACACAACAATCGGAAAGTGCGACACACGATACACCCACACAGGCGCACACACACAAGCACAAACACACACACTCACACTCCATTATATACAATTTGCAACTGGTAATTGACAACGATAATTGTGTTGATTGACTAACAATCAAAGTCGTTTCAAATTCAAATTGAATGCATTTAGTTTACGTGTCGAAATGTGTGAGAATTTTAAATTGGCCTTTTGCATGAAAGTGTCGAATAACGATACAAATCGACGATGGGCAACAACAGAGCAGCAGATTATCCCATTCCGCTAAAGGCAATTAATTGGTTTAACATTATTATCGGTATTTGTTGCCATTATATTTATTTATGGGTAATTAATAATGCTTTCATTTAATTGGCAATTGATACTCGAAAAAAATTCTTTTAAATAATCTGCGAATAGTTTAATTAAGCCCTAAACATTAACAGATTAAGCTCGATCTTTTGGGTTTTTTAACAAAACAAATCAAATAACTATCAAAACAAAATCACCGTAATTATAAATAATTGTAAGGATTCCTGCAGTAAACTCTCTTTAAAATCATATTAAAACCGAAACGCAATCCAATTTGCAACTTCAACGATTGGAATTCTTGATCGGAACCGCAATTCATCATTTTTATGGTGCAGTTGCAGGAACCATTAGTAGTAGTTAATATAGTACCACAACGGAATCAAATACCGAACAACATTTTCAACTACTAACTTAAAACTGCGTTTTTCGTTTGGCAAGAGCCATGGCATTTTTTTTTCGCGTTAGTCCAAGGATTCTTGTAGGGGGCTTAGAACGGGCAGGACTTTCTATGAGAACTTAGGCAGAAGGGTCGTCAGCCCACTTTGCCTTGCCAGGCCGGCTCACAAGCCACACGCCACTTGCCACATGCGACACACGTTGACAGTACGCGTCAGCAGAGAACGAGAAAGAAACAGCGAAAGACAGAAAGAGAGAAAGAGAGAGACTGAGAATTTACATTAGGCATTTGACGTTTCACTAATTGCATTGCACAAACCATTCCAAAATGGTTTTATAATCTTTGCTTCCGTTAACAATTCAACGGCAACAACAAAAACAACAAACAGCAAAAAAAAAAAAGAAAAAAAAAACCTGCACTTTCCTTCAAGCTATTTTCCGCAGCACACACACACAAAATCTCATTAGCGAAGACCAATAATTGCCAACACACACAAACACACAGACACACAGACACAGTGACAACCACTGTGGCACTCGGTGTTAGCCACAAGCTGCAAAGTTGACGGCTGCAACTTTCTCAACGTCACAGAGCCCTGACACTGCCTGACATGCCACTACCCACCTTCCCCTCCTCCACCTTCCCATATTCCTACCACACCTCACTTTCACTTACCCACAAGCACTTTGGCATTGCCATTGCGTGTTTGTGTTTGTGTTAGTGTTTGTGTGGGTTGTGTTTCATACCACAACAATTCTAACCACTAATGAACTCTCTGCTAAATGCTAACATTTTGATGGCTCAAATTTCCGTAACTCAAATTGACGTTGGAATTAAAACTGAAATTGAAATTGAAGATTCATGTGTGAATTAATATTAATTTAAAATGAACACTCAACACGTCAACTTTATAATGAATTCGAAAATGTACTTAGAGAAGAACTAAAATGACGCAGATATTAGCTAAAACAGTTAACATAAAAATAGAAGAAATAAATGCTATCTGAGGCCAAGAACACAAAACCAACACATGTTTTTTTTTTTTTAAATACATGTAATATATGTAAATTGGCCAGAGTCATAGAAAATCGACATACTTTTGGCGACAAGGTTAACTCAGCATATTTTTCAGGAAGTATTTTTCGGCTAAATTGGTGGAGGGGCTGAGTCCAAAGGTCATTTTGCCGGCAGGTGTTTTTTATTTTGGAATACAAGGACAGCTGCTCTTAACCTTCTTGCATTTTAAATGATACTAAATTTGTTGAAAATATGTAATCAAGTCCAATTCAAATGGGATGAGTGCCAAAATTGATTTTCTACACAAATAGAACACTGCGGAGTCCGCGTACTTAATCAGATTTAGCCCCATCTCAGCAACCAGCAACCCGACCTCGGGACCCGAGGGACAGGTGCTTGAGCTTGACGGAACACTAAGAGAAAAATTCTGTCTGATATTTGATCTTGAATATTACATTACTCCTAAATATGTATAATTCTTATCCTTAAAAACACGATTTCTTAATTGAACTACAAAATAATCATCAAATGAAGATTAATCTACACACATAATTCAAGAATTTGAGTATTACAAATACTTTTTTATTATTCTCTGGATTTTTTACCTTGACCTTGAATTGATACAATGTTTACACTTGATTTGAGTAACAAATTTTCAGTATTTTTTTTTTTGTGAGTGTATTTATGGCTGCCTTGTGAGGAGGTCACCAGCTAAATGTCATAACAAAAGCTATTTATAAGTGAGCCGCTTGGATGCACATAATCGACGATACCCCCACACCCCACCCACCATCTGAGCTGAGATTTGGTAAGTTGGTATCAGGTGGGTCAGAGGGAGCAGACAGGAAAGCCACGCATGCCAAAAGGGACATTAAAAAGTAATAAGCATAATTGTGAAACGTTGCCAAAAAAAAAAAATAGAGTAAGAGATTGAGAAAGGAAGAGGAAGGGTGTGTGTGAGGGTCAGGGTGAGGGGAATACCAGTCATAAAATGCAAACAGCAAGCGAACAAAAAAACGCCACTTGACAGAAAATAATACTAAATTAGAATTAAAGTAGCGTTGTTCTATTAAAATATTTACATTTTTATTAGGCAATATGGGAAATGCACTGTTCAAAAAATAAAACAATTCGCACTGACAATAATTTCTAGCGTAGCGCGTTAGGCTGAGGTGAGATTGTGGCATGTAAGGAAGCGTGACGTATACGATACGTTGGCCCAACTTTGACCCAGGGCAGCTAAACTGTTTGGTCGACAGATGGCGCACAAGTTGAGCGCTTGTTTTTAATTATTCAGCAATCTCAAAAGGACCCCAGCTCGAGACGTCGACAGCACAAAGGCCACAGCACAAAAAAGTACCCGTAGCCAAACATAACGAAACCAAAGCAATGTGAAAAGGACTGAACAAAACAAGGCGTACAAACAACTGCAACTGGATTGCTGCAGCCGACCAATTGTCGCCAGCAACCCAACGCAACCCTTTGTCAATTGCCTGACTAGCAAAAAAAAAAATTACAAAAAATAATTTGAAAAAACTTGCATGCAAAGAGTTTACGGCACTTTCGGCGACGTCGACGTCTACGCCGATGCCGACGCCTAACGCTGTTTGGCGGTTGCCAAAGTTCGTTCAGTCGTCCGGAAGTTGCTTACAACTTCGAACTATGTTTCAAGTGCCCAAAAGCACCCAGTGCGACACCAACTGCAACTGCTACTGCAACTGTAAATGCACTTAGCAATGTGCTCGTTCGGGAGGGGGAGTGGGAGGGTTGTGCTCTAAGGTCGAGGCCCATTTAAATTCGCATCGACTCAAACATGCGCTATATGGTTTGATGCTAAAAGCTCACTGCAACGAACCTGCGTCGCAACATGCAACATATCTGCTGCTGCACTAGCACACAAACTAAAATGCATGAATCGAACCCACCCAAACAAGTCCATTTCAATATCTAACCATCAATCTAGATGCTAGCATCCAAAATCCTTGACTTGTGCAACTCTCATCATAAAATAGTATAGTAAAATATAACTAGTTTCTGTTTGCAGTTATACAGCTGCAGTCAGAATAAAAGTATTGCACACACATAGTAATTATGAACATTTGAGCAGTCAATCAATTAAATGTTGGCAATGCTATAAAACTTATTTAAAACCCAAATCAAATTCGCTAAATTTATTATTTTTATATGTATTTGATATACATTTTTATTAAAAATATTATTGAAATTCATTATTTTAATAGTACTGACTTGCTCTGCGTTAAAAACTAAATTTGAAGGATGGTTATATTTTTCTACATTTAATTTTTCAAAATAATAGTATCTTAAAACCTTCTCAGATGAGAACTAAACATTTTTGGCTTTGCCGAATTCAATTTTTTTTTATTTTATATAACCATAAATTATTAATTTTTTTGGCGGCTACTGTCCATATTTAAAATATGCTTGGATTCTTTCTTTTACATAAATAGTTGCTCTCGAGGAGGATTGCGTAGACTTTCAGGGAAATAAGGTGAATCATGGGATGCTCTATGTGCCCGGACCAGGCGTTTGTAGTCTATGCGTTTGCTATCATTCGGAGCCGCTGTGGTGCAAGGCCATTTACTGTGATCCGCCCTACGTAAGCATTAATACTACTCTCTTAATATACATAATTATGTTCAAATTTGCTCATGGTTTTTCTCTGTGTAGTTCTGCAAAAACTTCAGAGTGGGCGAACGCTGCTGCGAATTCGAGTGTTTGGATCCGCCCGGCGAGGACAAGCTTTATCAGGTGAGCGATGTGAAGTTTGTTAAAGATTTCAAAAAATCTTCATTTATTAGTTTTCATTATTATGTTCTTTTGTTTATTATTATATATTTAATTATTAGTACCAACTAAACCTCAACATGACTTACTCTTAGACTCTCTTCGAGTGAGAGGATTGCAAAATCTCTTCAGTCTGATAACTCGGGCAACGATCCCTGCTTTGAGATCCAACCCAGATCTGCCAGTCATTTAATTTATTTGAATTTTCATATAATAACATATACGCTACATATCTTATGTATATATATTAAAATATTTGTGGTATTTTATTTGCAGGAACGGATGCGTAAACGGGCCGAGATATTAGCCGGAAATAGTACCGCCAGTCACATGCAGATACAGGTAGCACCTTTGGCCGTATCCACAATGATGCTCAGTTATTTGGGCAACACTTTTCTCAACTTATAACTTGAAGGGGAGAAGAAGAGTAACGGCGTTTAGCTTTAAGTCAATCAATTCCCAAAATCCAAAGTCCAATATCCCAATACCCAAGAGCCCAGATCTTAAGTAGATAGTGGGAAAGTTCGTTTTTGTTAACAATTCCCCTCCGTCGGCCCCGCTCCACACCTCCCTCAAAAATGGATACTTATTACAATGTAATAACAGCAACTAACAACATTTACAAATACACTTAAGTGCATTCAACAGATATGAAATATATCTATATAAAAAATTATGTAAACAAAACAACAACAAAAAAAAACAAAAAAAAATTAAGGAAGTACTACAGAAAAAAAGTAGGTTTTCAACTTATATATATATGTGTACTACTATTATATCCCTAGTCTTATGTAGGTACAAAATACCAATAATACCATCATCTAAATCATATATATATACAATATAATGCCAACCGACATTTTTTATTCGAGAAAAGTCGGCAAAAAAAGACCGAATCAGCCGTATAATATTAAAAAAAAAAAACAAAAAACCAAAATAACACTCATGAAGCGAACGTAAAAGACAGTCTTTAATTAGCCAATAAGTCAAGTATAGTATATAGATTATATATACAATTATATATATATACATATACATAACTTGTTTATACGCGGATCAAAACTTGTTGATTAGTGTTTAGCTAAAGGCGTCAAGTACTATGATAATAGTTGATAATACCATATATACTATAAAACTATATCAGATATTTAATTGATATAACTTTCTTTTAATAACTCACACACATACACACCCAGTAACACCTACACATACAATGCTCGATGAAATGCATGGGATCTCGAGTTCGAACACCTAGTGAAATTTTCTTCCTAGTCGAGCAATCTCGACTAGAGCAGTCCTCTTTTTTTCCTCCATAGATAGTACCTAAGACATTTTGATTGCAATTACATAATTGTAGTAAATTACACATATCATAAAATACACAGACAAACACTCACTCACATGGAATCATGGTATATATAAAAATATAAAATATATTTTTTGCATTGGTGCTATTTTTATTGTAAATTCAACTTGATTCAGACACACACACACAGACAGTCACACACACACACACACCCGCACACACATCATATTGTTGATTCCTAATCAAAGCCCATATCTTAAAATTATATATATATATATCCTACTTACAAACCTAAAAAAAAATTAACCTTCAAAAAGTTGTACATTTTTTTGTTTTTATTTTTATCAGCCCATAAGAATCAAATAAATAAAAGAAAATGAAAAAAAAAAACTTTACAATTAAAACTTTAAAAAAATTCAGAAAATTCAACAAAATTTCCTAAGTAACAATTTTAATAGCAGTAAAAAAAATTAAAAACTTAAAAAAAACATAAACTAATGCTTATAGTTGAAATTTGTTTGGAACTCATAGTACTTAGGAACTTAAGCAAGTAAAAATCCCGTCTCTTTCGATAAAACAAAAAAAAAAACACATATTTAAAAAAAACAGTACTACTAGGTAAAAATTGTAGTTCTAGTTCTAGGCATCTATTGCAGGACCAGCTAAAGCAAAAGTCAATCTAACAAATGCATTCAAAAAATATAAGTAAAATCAACAAATTAAACAAAAAATACCACAACTAATGGGAATACTTTCTTAGACATATGTATATATGAATATGATATACTAAGGAGTACGGCTGTGACAAATTTGTTGTTTTCATTTGCTTCAAACGCAAGTAACACAACTGTAAATATAATATATATACGTATATATGATATATATATATATATATATATATATATTTATATTCATTTGCAATTCAATATTAAAAAACAGAGCATAAAAAGCGAGAAGAAAACGTATTCTCAGATAACCGAAAAGTATTTTAATAACAAGAATTAAATATGAAATTGACGGCAATGTCGTCAGATACCTTTGCAGTCTATATATGCATAGAGTAATATGATCTGAAAAGGCAGCTATAGTTGAACATATATATATATAGTGATCCGACATATATATACTATAGTCTAGTATAAAATATTCACTACAGAGGTACAAAAAAAATATTAAAAATAACAACACAATGAAGCAGCAACAATAAAAAAATGATTCGAACTGAATGTACAATTCAAATGCCACAATATATAATATATATATTATATATATATACATATATATATATATATATATATATATATAAATATATATCTGACCAATATGCAAATGTATGTATATACAAATATATAGATTGAATATATATTTATGCATAAATAAAACTCATAAATTAATTATGTGTATTTTTAAAATGAAAAATTTTAATAGAATCCAAAAACTTAATATAAAAGTACTATGCTAACATAAAGCGCTTCTAAACCAGATTACTACTAAATAAATCAATAAAAATCAAATTTATAGAGAAACTCAATAACAAAATCGCAAAATTGGCTTTAAAAACAATGTTAATACAAATATAATATATAAATCATTTAAGAAGGATATTTAAACAAGATGAAGTTAAATTAATAATAATAATAATAATAATATTAATGAAACAAATCGCTTAAGACATATAAGTATTTCAACATTTACCTTGAGGACGTCACGTCTAGCTCATTTATAAAATGATACGAGTCGGTATTTTTACTCCAATGTTTCGGTTCGTAGATAGATCCAAAATAATTAATAAAAAAAAAAAACAAACACTTACATATAGAACTTAAATCAAACAAATAATAATAATAAACCAGTCTAAAAAAGCTTTGCCTCTAAACGAACAAAAAAACAAAACCTCGATTAAACATTTTATAAGAGCACTAGCAGCCAGAGTATGTATCTGGAATACCCTTTCCATTAGCCCTCTTTCCCTGTACGGTATGACATGGCATTAATAGCAAAACTCTTACTCTGTATTTAAAAGTAGTACACACACACAAAAATACACACACACACACACACACAGACACACACACAAAGATAAATGTTATGTAATGTATTTTATTGCAAGAGCAACATCACTGATATAAAAACATTGAAAAAGTTCTTAACACAATGCGAAATAAACTCTATTTAAAATGTCATAAAAGTTCAAAGGATCCCCTAACCAACCAACATATTGAATTTATTATAATTCCAATTTCATTTATCAAAAGGATTTCAAATCATGTATGCATATATAACAAAAAAACCAAAAAAAAAAAAAAAAAAAAATATGCATATTCCAAAGTACCAGATAATTTTAACATAAAATAAAAATAAAAAAAAATATTTTCACAATAGCTTAAAAAACCAAATCTTTCATTTTAAGCAGTTACTACAAAAAATGTTGTAAGTAAAAGTGAAGCGAGAAGAAACACACTCATATATTGGATAATGTTCAGATATGAATGGATCCAAAGTTGGGTTAATTTTTACTCTGATGCAGAAGGCATAACGCACACTCCCGAAATTGTAGAGCTAAATCGATGAAGTTATATCAAAGTTTGTAAGAAACATCTTTCTTATGGAGAATACATATAACCTGACTGAATGCCGATAAAATTCCAATTACGATAACAACAGAAGCATAATTTTATGGATAGATATTTTTATCGAGATTACCTTGATAGCCTCTACAGTTTTCAGCAAGATCGGTCACGAAATCTCAATTTCATATTTAAGGCGAGTATTTCGGCATCGATTATTTTCGCCAAGACGAGCTCGCTCGACTAGGGGGTTCTTACCCTCCCTACTCACCTTAACATCTCAATACTTTCTCTCTGGAAAAGGACGAAAAGGTAAATAAAACAGCACAAAAGCCAATTTTCCATATTCACATTTATTAAACACTAAAGTGGTAAGGTTTTTGTATTTTTGTTCAGCCATAGCGATTAAAAAAAAAAAATTAGGTATCGAATTTCCAAAAAAAAATGTTTGTTTATGTTCGACGCTTAAACCTAAGCATATAAAAAAAAAAGATATATGCTTATTTTTAAAAATACATATATATATATATATATATTGTTAAATTTCTTAAAAATTTCACAATTAGATGTAGCTTGTAGGCTGTGCTTGTCATCATTTTCGCCTACATATAGTATATATATACATATATATTCACTTGTTGGTCTAACTCTCTCTGTAGCATAAGGTATGTGTATATGTCTGAGTGTGTGTGTGTGTGTTTTAAAACCGATTCACATTACTTTTAGTACTATATAAATTACGAATAGTTAAAAAAAAAAAATGGATGCGTTAATCTAATAATAATAATGATCATAATATAGTTAATTTAATATTAATGTATATTACATTAGTTAGATGTTTATGCATTTAATTAAGATATTGGTGTTTTAACTATATTATGTAAATTTCTCATGATGATTTGCGTATTGCTGATTGATGGAAAATACTTTATAAATATATACATATATTTATAGATATAAATAAATATATATATATATATATATATATGTATATATATATGCCATAGTTCGTATTTCATTATTTGTTCCATTCAGTTGAACTTTAGAGACTTACGTGGCTACGAAATTTGTCTTAGAGATTTAATAGTAGCATTTACAATTAGTAATTTTTATATTTTTTTTTCGACTTTTTGCTTAATTGTTGGCATACCTATATAGTAAATAATATTGCTTAGATTAAATTAGCTTAGTTTTGTGTTCTTTTAAATCATTATCATACAAGTGGCCTTACAAATTTTAAACTACAATAAAATTACAAATACAAACTAAGACAGACGATGGAGTGGGGCCGGGGCGGTCAAAGGGAGGGGTCATCTATAAATCACGAACTTCGCCATTATAATAATCAAATGCGTGGAAATGTTGATCCCAAGAGCAAGAAGAAATTGATGGACCTAATGAAAGCCAAAATGGACCCGCAGACGGGCGGCTTGGATGGTTTGAGAACAATAATCAGATATTTATTGTTAATGCCTAAAGAAACAATCAAAACAGTTCAGAATTAATCACTTCCTAATTCTAAACTTTCATCTACCTCAGACGAAAATCTGAATTGTTTCAATGATTGATCTTTCATCCGATCAGCATCTTCAGGCATTTTCTTCTGCTTAACATTTAATACATGATGATTTTTCATAAACCATCCAAGCCAGCCTGCAAGTCAATTTTTGATGCCTTGAGGAAATTCGTCTTGTTAAATTCTTGTTCTTGGAATCAACAATTCGAGAGTATCGTGATTTATACTGGGAATGAATGGCAAACTTCAGGCGGCGGCGGCGGCTGCTGCTGCTGCTGCTGCTACTGTGAATCACATTCACTTTGCAACGCTGGTTTGACCAGGCTCCGCTGCAATGCGGTTGCGCAACACAGGCGAATAGATTGGCGGCGTTACTGAATACGATGGCGACAACATCGAAATAGGGCTGCCAAGGCTGCTGCTGCTGCTACTGCTGTTGCCGCTGCTGTTGCCGCTACTGCTGCTGTTGCTCCTGGCTGTACTCCTGCTGCTGTTGATGTTGTTGTTGCTGCTGCTGCTGCTGCTGCTGCTGCTGCTGCTGCTGCTACTGCTGCTGCTGCTGCAGCAGCTGGGCTTAGTTATGCACTATTGCGTGGCGAGCGTTTCCTTGGCGGCATCGTTAAGTGCCTGCAATGCCGCTGCCGCTGCCACCTCCTTCATCGATTCGACTTTGGCAACGATTTTGAGTGCGGGGCCCAGTTTCATGCCCATTGCATTGACCAAATGATTCTCTTTGAGCAGCAACAATGCCTGCCCATCGATCTCCTGCTGCACAAAGTCATCCACATAGTCCTGGCAGCCGGGCAGCTTGCGTATAAACTCGCTCACCTCTTCCACACTCCAGCTACAGATTGAGGGACTGCTGCTAGTTGCTGCTACAACAACAGCTGCTGCTGCTGCTGTGGGTGTTGCAACTGTTGCTGCTGGCACTGGAACTGCTGCAACTGCAACTGTTGTTGCTGCTGCTGCTGGCAACTCCGCGACAAGCATTGCTGTTTGCTCCGCAGCGGCTGCTGCTGCCGCTGCTGCTGCGGCTTCTGCTGCATCGGATAGCATTTTCTCCTCGGCCAGTGATTCATCCAGCTTGTCAGCCAGCGCCAGAGCATCGGCAGCAACCATGCCCACGGCACTGCCGTTGCTATTACCGCCTATGCCTCCCACTGCTGATCCGCCGTTTTTAGCCAGACGCGCACAGCCCGGCGAGCAATAACGCTTCCGCTTCAGCTTGCTGCGATGCTCCGGTTTGCCACACTGTTCACACGCAACCATATCCGCTGGCAGTGTTGCAATGCTCATCAATGTGTTGCCACCAGCACCAGCAGCAGCAGTAACTGCAGCAACAGTTGCTGTTGTCGTTGTTGTTCCAGCTGTTGCTGCTGCTCCGGTTGCATGTGCTGCTACTGCTGTTGCTGCTGTGACGCCTGCTTTGATATCTGGTTCCTGCATTGCTTGTTTTTTCTCTGCAAAAAAAAAAACAATTAATCGATTAATTTAGTTGGTGCAAAAGTAAATTATTAGTAAATATATAACTAAATATATAAATTGTTGGTGCACTCACTTGGCGGCTCATCGTTGTTGCCATCCTTGTCCGCATAGCGTTGCCGTGTGACTGGAAATGGTTCGTTCGCCTCCTGTATGATGAAGCCATCGATGACATGGGTCAAAACATTTGGCTTAATCATTGCCTTGGGCAGATCTTTGCCAGTGCTGTTGCTGCTGCTGTTGTTGCTGCTGCTGTTGTTGCTATTGCTGTTGCTATTACTGCTACTGTTGGTGGTTGTAATTGTGGTTGTTGCTGTGCTGCTGCTGCTGGTGGTGGTACAGCTGTTGTTGTTGTTGGCACGCAAAGCATTGCTAGCAATGCCATTTATTGCCGCTGTGCTGCTGACAGTGCCACTGTTGCTGTTGCTGTTGCTGCTGCAATTCTTGTCATCTTTACTGCTGCTGCTGGGCAGCACAACATTACTTTGCTTGACAATGCCAGCAGCAACTGTTGTTGTTGTGGGCAACTTAGCCTCTCCACCCGCATCACCATTGAGTAGCGTTTCCGTTGTGGAGCTGCTTGCCTCAACGCTCGTTTGCAGTGGTGAATCGATGGGCACCAGAGTTGCAATTGTTGGAAGATGCATTTGCTGCTGCTGTTGCAATTGCTGTTTGTTTGCTTCTGCAACTGCTGCTGCTGCTCCCACTGCTGCTGTTGTGGTTGCCTTTGTGGGCGTGGCTGGTTGTGAGCTAATGTTATTGGCGTTGCTGTTGCTGAGCGCCACCAGCGCCGAGCTAACAAGAGCGGGCGATGTTGTTGCTGCTGCTGCTGTTGGTAATCCAACTGTTGCATTCATCATCGAAGTCATGGCTAATATGGGATTCTGTGTCGGCGGTGTACTTGGCAACTGTTGCTGTTGTTGCTGCTGTTGTTGTTGCTGCTGCTGTTGCTGCTGTTGCTGTTGCTGCTGTTGTTGCTGTTGCTGTTGTTGCTGTTGTTGTTGTTGCTGCTGCTGCTGTTGTTGCTGTGTAGCCGCTGCAATGCTGGCTGAAATGAGTTGTTGATGCTGTTGTTGATGAGCCTGCTGCTGCTGTTGCAACTGTTGCGCCTGTTGCTGCAGTGTTGTCACCGTGCTGCTAGTGACTAGCGGTCCGGCGCTTGGATTGCTGATGCTGACAATGCTGCTGCTGGGCAGTGAGTTGTTCGTCTTTGCTCCCGTCTGAAAGACGGCGCCAGAAGCAGTTAATGCTGCCTGCAACGCACTGGATGTGGCAATGCCAGCGGGTGTTGTTGTTGAGCTAACTGAGAATGGAACGCCGCTTAGCTGCAACTGTTGCTGCTGCTGTTGTTGAACCTGTTGCTGCTGCTGCTGCTGTTGTTGTTGTTGTTGCTGCTGCTGTTGCTGTTGTTGCTGTTGTTGTGCCTGTTGTTGCTGCGTTGCCGTTTGTTGCACCACAATTTGTTGTATGATATTTTGTTGTTGCTCGCGTTGCTGCTGCTGTTGCTGTTGAACCTGCTGCAGCTGATGTTGCAGCAGTTGATTGTGCAACTGTTGCTGTTGCTGCTGCGCCTGTTGCTGGACCTGTTGTTGTTGCTGCACCTGTTGTTGTTGTTGCTGCTGCTGTTGTTGTGCCTGCTGCGAGGCTATAAATGCATTGGGCGCCACTTGCAATATTTGCTGAGCTGTTGCATTTGTCAGCGTCGGTTGCTGCTGTGTCTGCTGCTGCTGTTGCACCTGCTGTTGTTGTTGCTGCTGTTGTTGTTGCTGCTGCTGCTGCTGTTGCTGCTGCTGCTGCTGTTGCTGTTGTATTTGCATCTGTAATTGAAGCTGCAAGTGTTGTTGAAACATCTGCTGGTTCTTCATCAGCTGCAACTGTTGCTGTTGCTGCTGATGCTGCTGTTGCTGCTGTTGCTGTTGCTGCTGCTGCTTATCGACGCCCGTCTGCAATGTCTGGCCATTCTGCAGCGTTATTGGCGTGCCCGAAGCGCTCATCACGACCATTCTGAAAGGAAAACGCACACATCAATAACAAGCCAATTTCGATAAATGAAAACCACTCGGAAAAGCAGTGAAATAATCAGTGAAACTCACTTGTTGCCAGCCGAGGTGACAACCTGATGCAAATTGGCGGCTGCCTGTTGCTGTTGCACAGCAAGATGCTGACTGAGGGCCGTTGCTGTCACATTGCTGTTGGCCGCCTTAACCGTAGCAGCAACCGTTTGCCCATTCTCCGTTTTGAGCGTTGGCAATGCTGGCCGCACCGGTTGCTGTTTGTTCCTCATCTTCGCCTTGAGCAGACTCTGATTCTGTGCTGTTTGTGTCGACACGGAGCTGGCGGGACGTACTTGTGTCCCATTGTGTGGCAAGATGGGTGCACCGCTGCGATGCAACTGTGCGGTCAACTGTTGCTGCTGCAATTGTGCGGTTGCCACTGCCACCGCCTGCTGTTGCTGCTGTGTCGCCAGTTGCTGTTGCGCATTTGCCTGTTGCTGTTGCTGTTGCTGCTGCTGCTGTTGCTGTTGCTGTTGCTGTTGCTGTTGTTGTTGTTGTTGTTGCTGCTGCTGCTGCTGTTGCTGCGTCTGCTGCTGTTGCTTGGGCGCCAGTGCGTCCAGTTGAGCGCGTGCCTTCGTCGGCGTCTGCGTCACATTGCACTGAATTATCTCTACAAAAGGAAATTATTATTAGCTTGGATTTCATATAGATATATTAATATATATAGACACACATCTGACTAAAAAGTCACCTCACAAAATTTGTTAAAACGAGAAGTTGCCAATGCACATCCTAGCAGAATGCATGGATACATTTCTTGAGATTCAAAGACAGAGAATCTAGCAACTCAGCAACGATTCCGGCTGGGGTTGATGAAGAAGCTATAGGCTCGGAAGGGAGCACAATAGACCTAATAGGTCGCAGTGCGGGTATCCCAACAATTGATAACGAATATATCATTCCAGAGATTCCAGAGAATTTTGCCGCATTTTCTGCTCCGTATTAAAGATGATCTGAACCAATGCGTAGTCGTGGATCATCTTTAAAGGACTTTACTGAATAATCTACTAGCTAACTTTTTATACCATTCAATTAACGGTTATTGATGAAGTTTTCCTTTCAAGGCGTTTTCTAAGAGATTTGTAAAGAATTTCCGATATTACTATGTAAAGTTTGTAATTTTAGCCTTAAGCTTACTTCTATACCAAATCTTCTAGGCTAAACCCTGTGTCCTTGGTCCATTTGATTTGATTTGATAGTTTACAATTTATTATAATCGACATATTCAAAACTTTGCTTTTGCGAACAGATGGGGAAGATAAAATGATCGTAAAATGTCAGTGGCCAGCTCAATGTGGACATTTAGCTATCTAAATTCAGAGACTTTTTTCCTGTTCAGATGTATGTTTATATATAGATAGATAGATGCACTTACGATTCTGTTGGGTTTGCAGCGCCTGATGCGTTGTCGGCTGCTGTATAAACATGCCGGATGTGGGATCCTGCGGATTGCGTAATATGATCTGATTCGGGCCAAAGTTGGACCAGAAGGTCCAAGGAGCACCCTGCAATGGACTAATTAGTTGGGCCGCCTGGGCGGCACTCACGCCTGGCAGCGTCGATTGTGAGACCTGAACACATTGTTGGGTTGTCGTCTGTTGCTGCTGCTGCTGTTGTTGCTGCTGCTGCTGCTGCTGTTGGGCGTTGGCGGCAACCGTTGCATTGGTCGCCGCTTGCACCGTATTCGTTGTCGTTGTCACCTTCTGTACGACCTTCTGTTGCAATTTATTGCCCTGTGCATCGGTTAGATTAACGCCAACGCCCACATTGACGCCCACATTGACGCCTACTTTGGAGACGGCCAAGGCGGCCGCTTGTTGGGCAGCCGTCAACTGTTGCTGCTGTGTCAATTGCTGTTGCTGCTGCTGTGACAATTGCTGTTGTTGCTGTTGTGTCAGCTGCTGTTGTTGTTGCTGCTGTTGCTGTTGTTGCTGTTGCTGCTGCTGTTGTTGCTGCTGTGCTGCCGCCGCCATCGATTGCAAGAGATTCTGCTGCTGCGGCGAATGCGAAATCACATTCACCGGCGATATAAGCAACGTTTGCGGAGACTGACTCGATGGTATCGTATAGGTATTGCCCGCAAACCCCGCCTGTCCCCCAATCATCTGCTTGGCATTCTGTGTGGTTGTCGTTATCATCTGTGGTCCACTGTTCTGGAAGTGCTTGCTGGCGGCAATCACCTGTATCGGCTGCTGTCCCAGCCCGGGATTCAACAGATTCCCAGACACGATCATTTGGGGATAGAGGAAACCTGTGTGTGAACATCAAATAGGTCCATTAATATTGATTGATTGACTGATGGGTCAATAACGTTAAGACTGTTTTAGTTTGTGATTCGAGTTTTGATTGATTGCGATTACAATTTTGCTGATTGATTGATTAATAACGCTAAGACTGGGTTAGTTTGTAGTATTAATTGTACTGATTGATTGTGAAAATAGTTTATAACTATTGACTGCTTGATTGATTGATTGATGAATAATATTAGCACTGATCAAGGCTGTTTTTTGGTTTGTAAGTAATTTCAGTTCAGCTATCGTGTAATATTGTTTTTTGATATTTATAAATTTTTCGATAGTTATCGTTAACTGTAATTAGCAATTAGCTTTGCCTACCTGCTGATGGCTGCATCAGTTGCACGGCGCGTCCGTTTGCCCAATCCGGTACGCCACTGCCAGCCAATTGCATTGGTGACATTGTGCTGATTGCTGTCGTGTGTTGCTGTTGTGTTGAGTGCTGCTGTTGTTGCTGCTGCTGTTGCTGGAGTGCATTTTGTTGAGCATTCGCTGGACTGGCAGCAGCAACAGCTACAGCGCCACTTGTATCACCCGCCGTCAGCTGCTGCAGCTGCAACTGTTGCAATTGTGTCGTCTGTGTTGCATCTAATAAATTGATTGCATGTTTTAGCTCATTGTTAATGCTAGTTGTGGTATTGTTGTTGTTGTTGTTGTTGTTGAATATTTGATTGTTACCACTGTTATTGGGATTGCTGTTGGCGCCAGTGTTAGGATTGTTGTTGTGCCCACCGCTGTTGCTGTTGTTGGCATTTGGGAACTCCTGTTTAACCTGTATCGCCGCATATGGATTGCTTGCATAGAACTGCTGCAATTGTTCCGGTGAGATTTGCAGTGGCACCGCCGCAGCGGATGCCACCTGTTGGGCGGGGCTCTGTGATTTCTCCAGTGTGCCACTGACAGCAACTGTTGCTGCCGCTGCTATTGTAACTGCTGCTGTTGCTGCTGCTGCTGCTGTTGCTGCTGCTGCTGTTGCTGTTGCTGCTGCTGCTGCTGTTGCTGCTGCTGCTGCTGTTGCTGCTGCTGTTGCACGTGAGGTGGGCGTGCTCGAACGTGAGCGAGAACGTGACACGCTCCGTGAACGTGCCGCGTTGTTGTTGCAACTATTGCTATTGGGTGTTGTTGTTGCTGCTATGCGTCGTGCTGTTGGTGGCGTGTGTGCACCAACTGTTGTTGTGGCGGTTGTTGTTGATGCAGTTACTGGCACGTTTTTGTTCAATTGCGTGCTATTGTTATTATTATTGTTATTATTATTGTTATTATTATTGTTATTATTATTGTTATTATTATTATTATTATTATTATTATAACTGTTGTTGTTGTTGCTGGTTGGCGTGCTGGGATTTACACCCGGATGCGGCGGACTAGCAAAATCGTATTTCTCGTCAAAAGTGATGCCCGCCTTTTGTGCCAATGTCTCCAAGCACTTTAAGGGCCGCTCAACGCTTTGTTGCTGCTGCTGTTTGTGTTGCTGTTGTAGCTGTTGCTGTTGCAAATTCTGCTGCTGCTGCTGTTGTGTTGCTGGCTGCAACTTGTCGCTGCTGTTGCTGCTGGTGCTCCGTATATTCGAGTTGTCCTTTAAGGGTAGCGCAGTTGTTGTTGTTGTGGTTGTTGTTGTTGTTGTCACAGTTGCTGTCACAGTTGTTGCCAAAGCTGTTGCTGCTGTTGTCAAAGTGCTGATTGTGGTTGCTGCTGCTGTTGTTGTTGTTGCTGTTGTATCGCTTTCAGTGTCCGCTCTGCATTGGTAAGAAAGAGAAGACAGACAGTGAGCCAAAATAGTTGCACGAGATGAAATCAAAAAACAAAACACACACAAAAAAAAACACGCAAAACACACTTGGAGCGTTTGCGTCGGCCTGCGGCATGCAGCATTTTGGAAGTTGCAAACAACAAAATTAAATAAAACAAACAGCGCAGTCAAATAGCAAGCGATATTAAAAACAGAACAAAATTAAATGAAATTGCAGTAAAAGAACGCAGAAAAAGTAATGCAAGGCAAACTTTTTGGCAGACAGATTGGCAGCTCTGATCGCATACAAAACAGCATACAACAGCATAAATAAGGTCAGCTGGAGATGAAAGCTTTGCAAACAGACACTTAGTGGGGAAAAGAGAGAAATGAAAAGAGAGAACAACAAGCAGAGATGGAATTAATGCAGCGAGAGTTCCTGCCAAGATCATTCATTCATTTATTCATATTTCTTAGTAGAGAGTTATTAATTAATAATTAATAGCCAATAATTTAAAAAGTGATCAAGATCAATATGTGAAAATATTTAACTTTAACATCAAATCAAAATATATAAGTATAAGTAGTTTTTAAAAATCTATCTATAGATAAATTTAGTACAATACAAATATTTAAACGGAAATGTAATATTTAAAATACAATAATAATGCACAAATTTAGTAAGAGAAGGATATTCAAATATAAAGGAAATTTTAAAGTTTATAATATTATTTACGGACAAATTTATTAAACTTAGAGACGATTTTCAAGAGACCGCTGACTAATATGTAGTTTAAAGTTTTTTGTACAATTCCAGTTTTCACATTTTATAGATTTAATAAAGGTTTTTGGCGGACAACTCAGCGACTCGTAATTGACCCACATAATACCAAATATGTGCTACATATTATTTCATACACACACATATATATGCTCTTGCATGAGTAACTAACGGTAACATCGAAGGAGGTTATTTTAAAGGAGAGCAGGAGAGCAAATTTCCATGAATATATAAATGGATTTGTATGTATGCATATACATCAATGCATTTACTTCACATATTAATGTCAAACGGTAAACAACAGTAAACAGCAGCAGCCGGAGTTGTGAGCATAAATTAAGAGATGTAGTTAGCCAGCATGCGTGGGAGAATAAGAGCAGCCCACGCACCTACGGAGGCAGCCAGAGAGGTTGGGCAAGCGTGAGTGTTTGTGCACGGAAGGGATGCATGCAATTTTGCAGTTATAAAAATGAAACAGAAAGAATGCATGCCAAAAACAGAGAGAGATTAAAGCACAAATAACAGTTATGAATAAATTCATTCCAAAACAAGTTAAAAAATTGAAGGATTGTTATGAAATTTGACTGCTGGATGCATATCGATGTCGCATATCTTAAAATATAATTTAAGTTAAGATTGAATAAAAAGAAGCAACTAATTCTTACCCTTAAAGCATAATACATATACAAATATAAGTAATAGGAACCACATACAAAATATTCGAGATTTTCAGACGGGGACATACCCTGTATTAGAATAATTGTAATGTATAAAGTCGATTGTAAAATGTTTTGTATTAAAAAATTTTTTTGATCTTATTTTGACAGTGAACGTAAAATGAAAGCATTAATTTCGAATAGTCAACGTTTAATGTACAAGAATATATATGTTAATTTCTGCGGAGCATATTGAATCAGATATGTCTGCTCTTGTCATACCCACTTCATGTTTTTATAATGCCTACAGAGTATGAGAACAGAGGGAAACTACAAGCGAAACGAGGCAACGGCTATTGGAGACGGCCCAGCATTAGGGTTAACCCCTAGTAACAAACGGTTCAAAGCAGAGGGTGGTGCATGGTGGGTTAGTGGATGTTTTGTGTGTGTCTATGTGCGTGGGTGTATGTGTGGAGTTCAATTCAATTGCAGAAAAACAGTGGGCGGGTTTTTTTTTTTGCATGGTATTGCATGCAATCGGTCAGGGGTGTCTCATGCCATGATTGCCTGCGACAGGGTTGCAGCTGGGTATGCAAAGGTCGCACACACGCACGCCCCCCTCCTCCACCACTACCAACGAAGCACCAAACAAACGGCAAACAGCAAGCGAAAGCTGCTACAAAAAAATTAACAGGGAGAAAGACAAAACTGACGACTAGACATGTTGCCAGACTCAGGAAGCATGGAGCAGGCAGCAGTAATAGCATCCTTTTCAACGTCAAACAACAAAAACATCTTGCAGCTTAAGACTGGTTTGTGTTGCTTGTGTGTATGTATGTAAGCAAAAGAGAGATAGAGACATGTTGTTGACTTTTTTTTATGCTAGCCTGCGGGATGCCGCATCAGTGTCATTAACAATAAAAAAAAAAATGATGAAGAACAACAAGACTGCCACACAGCGAACATTAATTTTATATTCGCTTCTAACCAAATTAAGTTGCAAGGAGCAAGATTGATAACAATGCCAACACGCAAACCAAACGAGCATGCGTCGAAACGAGCTAGCAAAAAAGAGTGAGTGAGAGAATGACTGTGTATATGTTTTATTTGTGTGTGCGAGCGAGATAATGTTAGGGAGAGCGCGTAGAGCTAGATGACAAGGGAAAAAAGAGATAGAGCGACAAAACAGCATCAAGGCAAAAGAACATTAAATTCTAATTTGTTTGCAAGAAACATGCGTGCAAAATTTCCTTTTTGGTGGTTGTTTTTGGGGTATTAAACCTGCACGGTCTTCTTTTTTCTCTTTTTTTTTTGAGGACGGGGTAATGGATCGAAAATAGATGACTACATATTGATTATACGAACGGGTTTTATTTCTGCATGCCAGCCACAGCCAACAACAACTCACATACATACACACAAACACACACCCATGTCCATGCGAATACAAAACAATTGAGAGAGAACGCTTTTGTCGCTATTGTGTCGCCCCTGTCGGTCTCGGTGCCGAACGCTCAAAAGTGTGAGCGAGTCAGCAATGCTTGCTTGGTCAAATGACGAGCGCAGCTCAAACGCACACACACGCACAGGCACTCACACACAACTGCATGAGAGCGCAAGCATGTAAAAATAGAGTTGCCAACCGACTGTTAAATAAATGCATAAATTTTCATTAATAAAATAACGATAAATATTTTGCAGAAAAGCATAGAAATTAGTTAATGAAAATATATGTATGTACATAAATATGCACACATGTAATTCGCGTATCAATTACATGGCAGCAATGAGCAATGTTGAAATGCATTAAGAGAATATATTTACTTATTAAATAACAGATGGCAACACTATGCATCCGCCTCGAATTTTGTTTACTTCGAATTGTTTTTGGGATCCCACGCGCGCGCTATTGAGAGCACAAGCGAACGAGCAAGAGAGAAAGAGAGGGAGAGCGTGCGCCGCTTTCTCATTGTTATTCTTGCTATTTATGCTTCTTCTTCTCGTATTCTGCTTTTGGTACGCTGCTTCTGCGAAATGTTGCTTGCAGTTTTGGGTTCGGAAAAAACATGTTACTTTTGGCTTAGAACTTTTGCTTTTCAATAGTGCGAAAAGTAAAAGAAAAATCAACCACCAAAAAAAAAATTACAAAGGCACACATGATATGCATTGCGAAATTTCACTGTTGTATGAGTGTGTTTTTTGAGACTCTCGACTGCAGTGTTGCAAAGCAGATGGGGAAAAAAAACTCGTTTGAGACTTGTGAATTTTGCTCTGTACATGAGAAGCAGAGAAGAGCATTTTAAGTACAAGTACGATTTTGATGCGACTTCAAACAAGAGTGTTTATATAAAAATAGATGTATATACATAGATATAAGCATATCCTTAGAATTTGTGGACATTTGTCATTTTTAGACAGTGTTGAAGAGCGCAGCATAATTAAAGTTCGCGCCAAAGTTTAATGCTGCAATGAACTATAAAATGTAATGGAAGAGCGGAATAAGAAACATGCGTATATTTGTGTGAATTCAGAATATTCCCAGTGTCAACGACGGTCACGACGGATCTAAGACGCGGTTTCATATAATAATAACAATATACATAAATAGCAGAGAGTGCATACACATACACAGAGTGAGAGTAAATGGGAGAAAAAAGAGCAAAACAAATAATAATAATATATTTTTTTGTAATAAGCAATAATAAACGCGAGTGCATTGACACACATATGCATGTAAGTGTGCGTACATATGCAGTCATACACACACACGCGCAACTGCGATATTGTGAATTAAAACTAAAACAAAACCAAAAACGAAAAAAATAATACCTTTTTTGCATAAACTTCAATGCACGACGATCCATTATTCAAAATAAAAACAATTTGTATAATAAATTAATAGTATGCATGCGACGACGTCAGCGGCGGCGGCGACGACGACGACGGCAGCGATGTTCTCTTGCTTTTTGCTATTACTTTTACGGCGACGTTGACTGCGACTGCGCTGCTACTGCGGCTGCTGTTTAGACTGCTGTTTGTTTTTATTGTTGTTGGCAGCATATTGCTGCTGCTGCGTTTGATTTTTTTTTAATTTAGTTTAAATTCTGTTTGTTTTTCTTGTTGTACATTTAATAAGATACATACACCACAATATATCTATATTTATATATACAAACAGGCAAAATAACGTAAAACACAACAAACAACACAAGAAAACATACATAAAAATGTACACAACAACAACAACGGAAAAAGTGTCTCGCCGAGCGTCAGCCTCAGTGTCAGTGTCGTTGAATGCGTGCGTGATTGTGCGTGATTGTGTGTGTATCATGTGTGTGTACATGTATATTTGTGTTTGCGTGTGTGTCTGTGTGAGACTGAGACTGCGACTGAGGCGTGTAAATTGAGCGTTTCGTGCAGGAGAGCAATAATTAGTACATACTCCACTCGACTGCAGCAATTGCGTCCGACGATGACGACGGTTCAAACTTGAGTTTTTTTTTAAATATTTATTTTAAACTTTATTATTTATTAAGCACCTGTACACATGATAGGTGAGGGATTGGGGGCGGAGGAAGAGTTGAGTTTTTTTTGCTTCGGCTTACATAAAACGCGGCGGCAACTCTAGCAACATATATTTTGTTAAGCGGCACAAATTCACTGCGCGTCGCTGTGGCAGCAACGGCGACTGCGACGCCGGCAGCATAACTTTTCACTTTGCAGCATGTATCTTTTTAGCTCTTTTTTTGGCTTTTTTTTTGCAACTTTTAAACACAAATATAAAAAATATATATTAAATATTCGCAGATGTTAATCCGATCACGATTTGTCTTGCGTGTGTGTATATATGTGTCTAGATCGGCGCGAGTTGGCAAGCGGGTTCGGACTCAACACAATCCGTACGCTGCCAAGTTAAATTTAAGACTGAAAGTCGCGCAGACGGCGGCAACTCTGCCGAAACAAAATGAAGCAGCCAGCGCGCATGTGTGCGTGTGTTTGTGTGAAAGAGAGAATGATTAAAGAGGGTTGGTAGGCAGCTGGACGAGGAAAACCAGTTTTTTTGTACACCGACATACGAAAATTTCTCTATAACGAAATGCGGGCGTGCGAATGCAATGCCAATAGCGAATCGTATCCAATTGATAATAGGTGCGAATGCGATAGGAATAGCCACACTGCGTGTGCTGTTGTGTTTCGTTTGATGGGCATTGGTGGTGTGTGCGAACGAAAGAAAAAATGTACGTGTACGAGCAGCAACAAAATATACAAAAAAAAACGAAATGTACAAGAACAAAAACGAGGCTACACAGCTGGCGGGCATGTGTGTGTGTGTTGCTTTTGCTTTCGCGCCCGCTGTAAAGTATTTGTGTGTGTGTATGTATAACTCTGTATGCGCGCTGTCAACCACCCTGCCTGCTGTCGATTGCCCTTTGCTCTGAACACCGCCGTCCTCGTCCACGAGCAAAAGACCAGTTTTTGGTTTTCTCTACACTCAAATGTCGTCGTTGTGGTTGTTGTTGCTGCCTGCCTGCTTGCTAGCGTGCTATACTTCATCTTCTTTTTTCGATTTCGCATTTGCCACCACCACCACCATTAAATACAGTCAAACATATACAGATACATACATACATACAGAAATACAGACACACAGACGTACCTGAACTGACTGGCAATCGACACAGCGGCTTTATTTTATTATTAGTTTTTGCTTGTCGGCCTCAGAATGGGTCCGTTGTTGCTTGTCGAGAGAGAGGGTGGGTGTGGGCAGAGCGCAATCGTTTGCTTTCGCTTGTTCGTTCGTTTATTCGTACAGTGGTCTGCGTTTCATTATTATTATTTGAATTGCATGTTCTTCGCGTTTCATCTCTTTTTTTCTAGTTAGTTAATGCTGTTATTGTTGTTGTTTTCTCATTTCCATTTGCAATGCAATGTCCCGCTGCTGTATTGAGATCCACTGTTGCATTTTTTGTGTTGCTCAAGTTGCCGTGGTCTTTGCTTTTGACATGCACGCACAGTGATCTACTGTTATTGATAAGTGGTGATTTTATTTAATGAAGATTTTGAATTTATGAAAATCGAATTTAACAAAAAACACTACTTTTATATTTGCATATCTTTCTATGATTTGATACGTATTTCGATAAATTTAATATACGTCTAAGAACATAGTTAATAGTAATATATATTTTAATTTCAAATTTCAAAAAAATAATTATTTAAATGTATTGTGTCCTTTGTAAACATATTCAATAAATAGTGTGTATATATAATATTTAAAATATGTATAAATATAAATAATAAATAAAAAAAAAGTTAGTCTTAACATAGACTAAGAACTATGCATATTATATACATTTTTAATAACGTAATGAATTACCAAAAATAATATATTAAATGACTTTATTTATACAAAATTACACTTGATTCAAATAACTCATTTTAAAATATATATTTTATTTGTGCACAAATATAACGCAATTGCACCACTGTGCTTTGTCAGATGCTCTGGCATTCCATTTTTCATTTTGTTGTTGTGCATGCCTGCCTGCCCCCGTGTATTTATTTGTACAAATGTGTGTGTGCGCCGCTTTGGGCTGTTCTTTTATCCGACATTCACAAATGCTCATCATTATGCTTTTGTGGATGTATGTTTGTCCCATTGTTGCTTCTGGCAATGACAGGCAACGTTGTTGTTGATGTGAGATTCGTTGCTCGAACCGACCGAATGAACGAAGGCACAAAACATTTTCGTGTATCGTTCGTACGTTTTTTTTTTTTGCTGTTGCCGCCATATTATTTTTACGCTTGTTAAGTGTTTTTGCCTGCTGTTTCTCTCTTCTCTATTATGCCTTTTATTCGATCCGTCTGGGTGTGTGTGCGTGCACTGATCCGGCTTCATCTTTGGCTATGCCACTTGTGTGTTTGTATATGTGTATTGGATTTTTTATGGTTGGACTTTTGAATGTGTTTTTGTTGTTTTTTTTCTTCATTTTTCTGTTTGCTTTATATTGTATACGTAGTTTTTTCTTATTAGTTGCGGCACTCTTCTTCGTGCTGTTTGTCATATAATATTCAACTGTACAAAAATGCCATGCGGAGCATGCGCTCTTTTTTTATCGTCTCGACTTATTAACTAAAACTCGCTTTGGTCTTCGACTCTTGTTGTTATTGTTGGGGGTCGTTGTCGTTTTGCGCCGCAGTGTGAGCGAGCGCACGAGTGTGTGTCCCATGCGTCTGTGTTTCTGTGTTCGTGTGCTTTAGTATATTTCAAACAAAAATGACAAATGTATAATCAGCGTAAATTGCTTTGCGCGTGCTTTTTTCCACTGGCGTCAATTTGCTTGCTTGGCTGTCTCACTTGCGCTCATTAGCACATAGCGTGCATGAGCATATATATGTGTGTATGTGTGTTGTAATTGCCTCACACTCACACACATTAGCGCCTATCATTGTTATCGCAGTTCGCTTGGTGTTTGCTGTTGCTTTTGTAATTGTTAGAATTTCCTACACCATTTTTGAAAAAAAGAACCTGGGAATTATCAACATTTGCATGCACACACATACAAAAACATGCCTGAATGGGGTGTCGTTTGCTCTTTGTATGTGTGTGTTTTGATTCAACTATCAAAATGGATTGCTTTATTTTTGCCTTGCCCCTGTAATGAACCCAAAGGCGTGGTCAGCTTACCACCACCTGTTCCATTAATATTTAATGAATTTAATAAAACTACTCAATGACATTAACAGCGTAAAGCGTAGCCCTTCCACTTGAAAAAATTTGCATTCTTTTTCGCGTATCTTTTATCGCTTTTTAATCTCTCTCGTATTTCAAACACATTCACATAATACCCACGACTAATGCCATTGCCAACGAACCCTCGACGAGAAAGTTTCCTTCGGGTTCAGCATCCTTCTCTCGGAGTAGCTGCGTGTAGCGCACTCACGCAGTCGTTGTTTATAGTTTGCTCGTTCGTTCGTTCGTTCGCTTGCTCGCTCGCACGCATTATGAATTCGGACTCAGGTTTCAATTTTGTGTTTGATTTTCGTGTTTAGCAGTCGGCCAGGGTGAGCCTTGCATGCGCTGCAACTGATAACGGTTTCAACAATACTCAAACTTGGTTCAGTTGACAAATTAAAAAGCGAACCAATTTGTATATCAAAGATGTAAACAATTTTGAAAAAATTATACCTAAAATATACCACAATTTGGTTTATATTATTTATTATATATTCATACATGACACTATATTTCAATTCCACGAAAACATTATAAAATAAAACATTATCAATATATAAAGTTATTACCTTCAGACTTATATAGGAATATTGCTTAATCTCAAAAATTAATATAATAATATACAAATAATTGATTAAATAATAATACATATAGAAACTTAAACACCTCCAAACTACAAAAAAAACGAAGTATGTCGCTTCACGTCTTTAAAAATCACAACAAAAAAAGAGAAAACCCTCTTGAGAATATATGAAAACCCATCCAGGGACATGTACGAACTGTACTACGAGCTAACGGTCTACCCGGATACTGCCCAGTAGGAAGGGTAGTTTCTTCAGTAAGTTAGTCAAGAGTCAGAGAGCCTTTGGGCCATTCCGTAAAGGGTTGAACTTTGACACACGGGGAACGGGGCTGCAGTTGTGCCGACCCTTAATTTACGAAAATCCCGGCACCCCGACAACACGACACCCCATTACCATTTCCGTTTCCAGCAGACACAACGCACACCCTTTTCCTATTTTTTTGCTCGTTGTTCGTTGTTGTTTTTGTGTCTCCATTTTACGCACCGTTTTACGAATGCATTTGCAAAGCAAATATTCAACAATTACCCCCAAAATTGCAGCGATTAAGTGGACCCTGTGTGTGTGTGTGTGTGTGTGTGCGAATTCAACCCCTAACAACTAGTTAAGGGCTGTTTTGCTCAGCTGAGCTCGTCGACACAGGAGCTATTCCAACAAAGGCAACGATCTTTTTTGCTGTGCCATCATTTAAGGGTGGGGGACAGCAAGGACTACCACCCAAGGGTGGGCAATTTGACCTTGCGATCCTTGGAGGAAACAACAAACCCAGAGCCATCCAATGACAAAACCATATTTACATATTTATTCATATACATGTTATCTATATATATATATATATATATATATTTTGGGGAATCTTGATCAAAACACACTCATACAAATACTTAAGAGACTTGTACTTAATTCGAGTAGAAAGGACGTCAAAATCCCCAACAGCAGTTTTATCAGCTACGCGAAACAATTCTGTAAGTTCTTCAATTAAAAACTTAAATTATTTATTTCAAAAATGCTTGTAATTAGAATTTCACTCTTGATTTGAGAATTTGTATATTTGGAACCCATTAAAAATGCTTTATAATGGGTACAATGGCGTTATGCAAAAGTATGTCTCAGGCCAAAGGAAGCATCTTCCACCCCATAAGGTAAATATTCCTAAACAACATCAACAGTCGAGTAGAACCAGCCATGTCTGTCTATATGTAGAAGTCGATTTTAGATACTATTATCATGCGCATATCAAACATATTCAAATCGATACAAATCGATTTTTGATAGGCATAAATTCCATTTATTAATCAACTATAAATATTTGAATTTAAGCTCGCAACTCCCTAGAAAAAAACCTTTTTAACTTATAAATTTTTTTTGTTGATTTTCTTAATGTTGAAGATATCTAGAAAAAAATTACAAATTTTATAAATCAAAGCGTATTTTTCCCCTGTCTGTGAAAATTATTTAACAACAAACTGATCTAAAAATTTAATATTAATCTCCAAATAAAAATTAACATTACATTTATATTTTGCCACCATTTTGAAGTCATCTTCGAGATAGAAACAATAAAGAAAAGTTGATTCAAAATAAAATTTTACTAAATTTAAGATTTAAAATATATATTTTTTTTCGCAAATCCAATCTGACTCAGGTATATAAGTACTATATTTTGATGTTTTTAATGTAGATTTTCATTTCTGTAAAATCCAACTACTATTGAACTACAGTTTTACTGAGTATTCCATATTTTATACTGCGAAGCTGTAGAGCTTTTCCACTTGAGCTAATATTAATGTAGTTTTACCAGAGTATCAGAATCGGAACCAAAACCGGAACCGGAGCTACTACTTTTCCGATTAAAATTCAGAGCCTCGTTAAAAATGCCAAAGCAGGACCCGAAAAAAATTGTGTAATAATTCAAAACACTTATCGGAATCTTTACAATTTTTGTACTGAATCCGGAACCAAATCCGCAATTTAAGAGCTATGGTTCCCAAACTTGAAGGGAAGATTACTAAAAACCCTCTGAATACGTTTTTAAGCCTTGTCCTCTCCTGTCCCCTAAATCCCTAATCTCCCATATCTCTGGTAATTTAAGAGCTATAGTCAAAATTCGAAGGAAGGCTACTAACTTTTATCGACCCTGATATTTCTCAATCGGTAACGCCCGACTGCAACGTTCTCTCTTCGTTTATAATTGTATATCAAGAAACAGAAAGTTGGTTCGATTTTGTATAAATTTTCAAAATGGGTATTTTAGTTTTGTCGTATAGTTTGTAAACCCATAAAGCACATAAATCAGAAGCTGAGCCGATCTGGCCATGACGTTCGTCTAGCTGCTCTTAAGTGAACTAGTTTATCAGTTTTGAAACTGACTTCATGAAGTTTGGCATATATCCGTCTTTTCTGCAGGAGCCGACCGGATTGATTAACCATGTCATAGAGCTGTCATAGGAACTATCGTTTGTGTAAAAACATTTTTTGACTAATAGTTTTAATGATAACTCCGACCAAACTCGGATTTCAGAATCCGAAATTTATTTTAATACGCTTAGTAAAAAAAATGGTGTTAAGATTCCGGTATTCTACAAAACTTTATTCTAATTATATATATATATTTATATATATATATATATATATAAATATATATATTTCCTTGTTCAGGATAAACAGATATAGATAACCACAGGTAACGGTTTCTTTTATTTTTTTGTTCCGATACGTTCATTTCGGTACAAATAATAGAAAATTTTGAAAACACATTAAGTTCACGATTCTTAATTTCAATCGTTGAAAGCGCGATTCCGAATACGATTTGACACTCTATATAATCTTTATAGTAAAAAGATAATGTTAACGGAGACATTTTCGTCCGGCTAATGTATATATATTCTTGACCATCACTTTCGATATGTCCTATTCCAAAATTATTTGTTTATTTTTAAAAGTGATGCAACTTGCAATATATACATCTATGTGTTGCATGCAGTATGGGATCTCTGTCGCAATTATCGGCAGGAATATAATTCCTTTAAAACTAAACCGATTTTCAAAAGCAATATCTTTTGGATATTGTACATATCTTAAATATAATATTTTTGTTTTTTTTCGGTTGCCAAAATCTTAACTTAAGTAAAAAATGTACTTAAATTGGCAACTGAAATTGTGCTTACTTAATGATCGTCCAATGCTCTAGACTTTTCAAATGCAAATTCTAAAAAAAACAAAATAAAATAATACGTAAATCGGATCAAAAAACTAATTTTTCTTTAGTAATTACAATACGTTATTTAGTAATTCAATACTTATTCAAAATAACATTTTCCTAGTTGTAAAAGGTAGAAAGAAATAAATTGAAAAATTTGAGAAAATATTTTAACTTACTTAAATTATAAAGTTTTTCGTTACATTTCCGAATTCAGCTCTTCGAAAATTATCAATTACCGATTAAAATATTTAATGAAAAAGTTTTTATTACTTACATATAAAATGCACAATTAATTTGACTCAAGTTGTTTTTCAGATAGAAGTGTGCATGCAATTTAACCAATCGCGTGTATTTGATTTGCTTGTTGTGCTGTAAAAACAGTTAACTAAAACAAATAGACACGCGAGACGCCATTTTGTTTTGTTTAACTGTTCGCCGCGTCGCTGTCGCTGTCCGCTTTCTAATTGCAGTTTGGCATCGGCGGCTGCGTCCAATACAAAATGCCGACGGCGAAAAATGGGCGCACCACTCGCTCATTTTGGGGTGGGTGTTAGCTTAAGCCAACAACAACAACAGCAGCAGCAAAACATCAACAGCCTATCGTTAGACAAGTGGCGTGAGTGAGATGGCCATACGTACATGGTGCTGCCACTGCTGCTGCTGCTGTTGGTGGTGTTTTCGCCAAACGATGGGCGTTGCCCGTGGTGAGTTTAGTATAACAGTTGAAACTGTGAAATTTAATGAAATTACAATATTTTCTGCTTAATTACATGAAATTAAAATAATTAAAAAAATAATAAAATATATATGTAATAATAATATATATAATATTATTATTTACATAAATATTATTGCATTTTATATATATTAATCGACAAAATTTATTTTAAAATATATTATTATAATTATTATATTATTAATTAATTATAAAAGATGAATAATGGTTGAATTAATTAAATTTTTTTAGTGATAATTTTTTTGTAATGTTATGTCTAACATCAGAAAGAAATATATTAAAACAATACTTTTTTATATAAATTATTAAGGATAAAATAATATATTAGATTTATAATTAGAAAAATATATTATTTGAATGCATTAAATTTATTCATAAATATTTAGAAAATAATATAAAATACGATAGAATTTATATGTTATATATATATTTATTCATCTCAGATAGAGTATTATTTCGTCGTATATATACAAATAACTAGTCAAATAAAGTTTGTTTAAATTTTGTTGAGTTGGTTTTTTAGTATAAAATTGATAAATTTTGATGTAGTCCACATTTTTGGCGTATCTAAAAAAAGACAATTGATTAATTCAATTTATTTAATTAAACTAAAAACCTTTTTTTGTTGTGATAATTCTGAATTAAATGAATTTCACTAATGAAAATGGAAATAAAAACTCTCTGTTACAGTTGAAAAGCCATTGCCTTGGTGTAGTAAAACGAAAGCACGTAAAGCGCAACAGCTGATCGGAGCGAAGCTAAAAGCTTTTCCGCTCAATAGCTTTGCTAACGCTCGTTCGCTCTTTGTCTCACTCGTCTTCTTTGCGGGCTTCGCTGGTTGTTTCGTTTCTTCGTTTTAGTTGTTGTTTTGTTTTGATTGCCTTTAGTGCTTAAAACGCGCTACAGATACCTGCAGGTATGTCTTCTCATGTATTATTGATAAGAAACAGTAAAAAATAAAAATGCATACAAAATTAAGTGTATCTTTGCGCGTGCACTGTCTGTGGGTGTGTGTGTTTGTGTGGGCGCACATTTGTTTCTCTGATTTGAATGCGTGGAAGGCGCGTGTATACCAAGTGACGCCATTGAATACATATAAATCTAACACGCATACATATCTGTTTTGCGCAGTTGCCGCCTATCAAATTTACATATATATGTATTTACACACACACACACACTGCATTTGGTACACGGAAAATGTAAACAAAAACAAAAAATAGTTCTGCTAGCACGCAAGAGCTCATTGCTTGCTGCCGCTAGCTTTAATTTGTACTTCAGACATGTTTGTCATGCATTCATACACAGATCGGCGACCGAAGAAGGCAGCGCGTCACATGCGATTGAGTGAGACAGAGCTGTGCTACAGTTGTCTTTGTTAAGTTCGCAGCGAACACTTGCCAACATGTTGGGCATACGCCAAGTTTGAATGTGCTTGTGTGGAGCAGTTTGAGATTGACAAGTCTAAAATGTAAATAAAACTATAAAACTTTTGCACAATTTCGTGACTTTTGTACCTTCTCCCACTTGGCCTCTCTCTTTTTCTATTCAGTTTCAGCCTAAAAACCCACAAAAGGTCGACCAAAACAATTGCCAAAACCGATGCAGGTAAAACGGTTGATGAAAGATTGTCGTAAATGAGTTTATGATTATGCACTTTCTTCTTCTTCTGCATTTACCTTAATACCTGGAATACCTTTTGAACACACACACACACGCATGCTTGTGTGCTTATGCATATAGACAAAGTAATCCCAGTCGCTGTCATAAAAATATTGACTTTAACTGGACATTTTTTGTTGTTTTTTTTGTTTACTTGAATCTGGACCGTGGGATCGTGTTTGCCATTGCTTCTGCCACTCACCTTCACCCTCCCATACCTAAATAATCTCCACCATCCCAAGAGATTCGTTAAAACAATAAGTAACTTTGCCAAAAGCATATTATTTAAATAAAAATAACATTTTGCACTTAGCATTCATCATAAACTTGTCAATATTAAGGCTGAGCTTAAAGCTCGATAGAGATCAAAGTGTTTATTTTAAGAGGGGCTTTTATTACCTATATATCCAAATGATACGAGTTGTCTGACTTACTTCTTCCCAAACAAAATTAAAAATTTTGAGAATTTAGTTTTATTTCAATTACATCGAATAAAACTAAATCAACTTAAGTTCAACTTTCAAGCAAACCTTAGCTTACCTTGGCTCATGGATCAAATTTGACCTTTTGATTATTCAACTGGATGTGGAACTTGCAAGTCGTTCAAATTTCAGAATCGAAACCATAAGGGAAATTAAAATTTTTCAATGAGACAGAGTCAATATCGGGATAACAAATGTGAACCAGTTAAAGTCGTATCTGCTGTCGGGCACTTTTTAGCTTTACTGATTTTTTTTTTTTTGTCTATTCCAAGTTTGTAGATATACTATATACCCTATATATATTCAGATGGATAGATACATATATAGTATTGGGTTCCATCTGGATGCTATCTATTAGTGCCGCCCGAGCTTTGTGCCACACAAGACTACAATTTGTGAAATAAAAAAAAAGAAAAGAAAATTTTATGAGGGAAAATAGAATGAGGATAACAATAAGCTTCAGATTGTGATTTTATATTGTTCATAAATTTGAATTAGTTTTGTAAACATTTCCATTGCTGTAAATGTTTGATTTATTATACAGAAAGTTAACATATATAGGCAGAAAATAAAAATCGTATAAAAAGAAATGCAATCAGCTTAAAAATGTTTTCAAAATCATAGTCAGTCGATTTAGTCATGATCGTCTATAAATTGTTGATCGATTATAAAAATTGCATTAATACCGTAAATTTTTTACATTTATACTGACCAAATTATTTTGAATAACTCTCTTTATGAGCTTGATGCAGGGTATCTGGTAGTCGAACACTCTAACTGTTATTTCTTCTTCGTTACAGCTTACCCAAAAACGGCACCATCGAGCTTGAACTAGTTTTAACTGCCGTCTTCCCCACACCACAACAGATTACAAGACAGTTACAGCCGAAGTCACCTCAGTCACGATGCGTTTACAGGGACTCGCACAGTTGCGCAGATATGCGACGATGATTGCCGGCACACTCAGGCACACGCACACAAACACCAACACAGTTGTGCGCACGCTGGCGAGCAGCGCATCGCCGCTGCCCGAATTCACTCAGGTAAAAGGGAGGAATAGAGACAGAGACAGGGACAGAGGCAGAGACAGAGAGAGTTGTGTCTGTGGTGAATTTGTGTCATTGTTGCCAGTGCTCAGCGGCCCAATCGCTGCCGACGAAAAAACAACATGCTTTATTTTTTTGTACATTTTTTTTCATTGCAAATGGTGGTTGGTTGAACATTTTGATGTTTTGCTTTCACCATTTTAAACTGATTTAGGGATTGATTGAAGATTGTGATGCATTTTTAGTAGGTTTTAATTATAAACATTGATAAATTTTGCCAAGAAGTGGTAGTTCAATTTAAAGTATTTCAAAATCAAAAGTCACATTTCCATTTTCCCCGTCCACAGAAAACGGACAAGGTGCAGCGTGGCAATTACGCCCAGCTAAATGATAAGGATGTGACGCACTTTGAGCAGCTATTGGGCAAGAATCATGTCCTTACCGAGGATCTAGATGCCTACAATTTATGCTTCCAAAAGCGCATACGCGGTAAGTATTTTAAGTTATTAAGTTCAGTTCAAAAGCTTAATTAACTTTAATTAAATTTAAATTTACTTAAATTAAACTTATTTGTAATTTCAAGCAGGAAATCAAAACGAATTCTCAAAGTTTTGGCTTCCGTTCTGCGTTTGAGAAGAGAGTTTTAGTAATTAAATATTTATTTACGTTATTTCAATAAAAATAAAATATAATCAAAAGTTTGCGAGAAATGTATTTAATTGAAATTTATAAAATCAGATACAAGTAAATAAATTATTAAATTACTTAACCAGAAGTAATGAAATTTTAATTATTTTGATATGCATTTACAACAGGAAAATTAAATTCCATTTAGTAGTTATATATAAATAAATGAAATTCATGGATAAGCAATACACTTAATTGTTTTAAGTAATTAAATCAATTCGCTTATGAAATTAATTCGATGGTAATCAAATGCATACCAAGAGTAATTAAGCTGAATAACTAATTATATTTTAATCTATGACAGGCAACAGCAAACTGGTACTCAAGCCGGGAACTGCCGACGAGGTCGCCGCCATTCTGCGCCACTGCAACGAGCGACTACTGGCTGTGGTGCCACAGGGTGGCAACACCGGGCTGGTCGGCGGATCTGTGCCGATTTGTGACGAGATTGTGCTGTCGCTGCAGCGACTCAATAAGGTTTTATCTGTGGATGAGGTGACCGGTATTGCCATCGTTGAGGCCGGTTGCATTTTGGAGAACTTTGATCAACGTGCACGAGATGTGGGTCTGACCGTGCCCCTCGATCTCGGCGCCAAGGCCAGCTGCCACATTGGTGGCAATGTTTCGACAAATGCGGGTGGTGTTCGCGTTGTTCGCTATGGCAATTTGCATGGATCGGTGCTGGGCGTGGAGGCTGTGCTGGCCAATGGCCAGGTCCTTGATCTAATGTCGAATTTCAAAAAGGACAACACCGGCTATCACATGAAGCATCTGTTCATCGGTTCCGAGGGCACCTTGGGTGTTATCACAAAGCTGGCGATGCTCTGTCCCCATGCCTCAAAGTCGGTGAATGTTGCCTTCATTGGCCTCAATTCCTTCGACGATGTCCTCAAGACATTCGTCAGTGCCAAGCGCAATCTTGGCGAGATACTCAGCTCCTGCGAACTCATCGATCACCATGCTCTCAACAATGCCCTCGATCACTACAAGTTTCTCAAGTGAGTATCCTATATTCTTAGGCACTTAAGACCCGAAGGGTTTAAAGGTAGAAACATTGTCAAAATTATGATCAGGAGCAAAATTCAAATTTCGAGCAGATTCTTCTGGGAAACCAATATTTAATGGGGGTAAAACGCCTTTGGAATATGTTGAGTTTGATGGTTTTTATATCTCTCAGTTCTTGCATATAATAAAGCACTCGGTTTCTTAGATATGGCAACAAAGTTCTTGAGCCAATCCTGCTATCATCTTAAATAAGATGAACAAAAAGGTTCATTATGAGAATTATATTTTGCAATTATTTTTGCTTTCATTTATAGAATTTCACTTAAAAACTGATCTATACTTATTGAAGAAGACTTTTATAAATTGTTAAAAATTTAAGTCCGGCTTTCTCCGAGTGTAGTTAGAAATAAACGAAAAACTGATTTTGAATAAAAATTTCTAATGATGTTAAATCTTCTATTATCTCGAGTATATTTTAATTGTTGATCATCCATTCTGTGTGTATTCGTAGCTCCCCAATTACTGGATACCCGTTCTACATGCTGATCGAGACGTCGGGCAGCAATGCAACGCACGACGAGGAGAAGATCAATCAGTTCCTTAACGAGGGCATGGAACGAGGCGAGATTATCGATGGCACCGTAACCGGTGATCCCGGCAAGATGCAGGGTATATGGAAAATCCGCGAAATGGTTCCACTTGCCCTTATTGAGAAGAGTTTCTGCTTCAAATATGACATCTCGTTGCCTCTCCGTGACTTTTACAGCATTGTCGATGTGCTGCGAGAGCGATGCGGCCCCTTGGCGTCAATCGTGTGTGGCTATGGCCATTTGGGCGACTCCAATCTGCATCTGAATGTGTCCTGTCAACAGTTTAACGAAGACATTTACAACCGGGTCGAGCCATTCGTTTACCAGTACACCTCACAGCTGAAGGGCAGCATCAGTGCCGAGCATGGCATTGGTTTCCTCAAAAAGAATTATCTGCACTATTCCAAGAATCCCATTGCCATCGATTGGATGCGTGACATGAAGAAAATGTTTGATCCCAATGCCATACTCAATCCCTACAAAGTTCTTAATTAATAATCAAAAATTTGTGTGTATTTTCTTTTTGTTTTTTTGTGAAAATTTAAAGTGTAAATTTTTGTAATAAATTAATAATTGCAACTGTAAGCACAGCTTTTATTCAGCTATTGCCGCCATCTATCGTTGACAAGCTGCGTTATCGTTGCGCTCTCTATAGAGTGTAGAGGGCACAGCAAGGTGACGTCAAATGTCTCTCTGCTTTACACTTGCTGTTTGCATTTGCATTGCGTTGATCGCTAAAAGCTCAGTACCGCTAGAGCTGAGACAACGTGAACATAGCTGTTGATTTTTTGCAAACATATTTTGGTATGAGAATATAAGAGAGGATTTTGGTCTTGCGATTGCGTGACATGTATACTGCAGCTTACGTGACACGCGCTCATTTCTAACGAAAGCTTTTTGGTATTTTGTCATTTATCGCTTTTGCGTTGCTCACATTCAGATTCAGTTGTAGTCGGCAAACGCAGACAGCCAGAAGGCGATAGCGGAGTAACAGTAGCAGCAAAAATAATAAACGAGTTTTTCGTTAGCGTGAAATTTACAACCAAATCATTAATTTAAAGCAAATATGACCGGGTAAGCAAATTTTACATAGTGACCGACATAAATTTGGCAATTTTAGCATTTGCTCAATTTATGTTTGCTAAATTCGTTTTTTTTTTTTTTTGGTTTGTTTTATTGTGTTAAATGCAGGAAAGCTGATATTGCCCTTATTGGATTGGCTGTAATGGGTCAAAATCTAATACTAAATATGGACGAGAAGGGTTTTGTGGTGTGTGCGTATAATCGCACCGTATCGAAGGTTCAAGACTTTCTAAACAACGAGGCCAAAGGCACCAAAGTGATTGGCGCCGACTCATTGAAGGACATGGTCGATAAGCTGAAAACGCCACGCAAAATTATGTTGCTTGTCAAGGGTGAGTTTTTGTTGTTGTTTTGGAGTGGCGTGAACTGATCGCGCCATATGCGTGCCTGTGTGCATGTGAGTACGTGTGAGTACGTGTGAATACGTGTGAGTGTGTGGAAGTCAAAGCAAAGTCAAGCATAGACAAAAATTGCAACGTGCACGAACAAAAACAACAACGACAACCGTTAAAGAGAGACCTTAAACGTGATTTGATTTTGTTTACTGAAACGATAAGCGCAGATATCGATATTTATAAGTTATTGAATGTGCAATAATCGCTTAAGCCTAATCTTGATGTGCTCGATGTATGAAAAAAGTGTGCAAATTTTGATCAAGTCAAAGCTTTGTTTACGTTTTACATGGCTGGTATTCATGCACTTTGACATTCAATATAGGTCACATATGCTCTGTTTTTTTTTTTTGCCATTCGGATTATTAATGCTAGAGTGCAGAAATTAGCGATCGGGCGACTTTGGGCTAACCTTAGTTCAAGGTCAACCACAAGTAACACTTGAAATTAGAAATGAATGCGTGAAACGAAATAAAAAAGAGAAATGCTTGGCCTTGCTATCAGTCACGCATCCATCTCTAGCAACGACTTTCAAAACAAACTTTACATCTAATCAACTTGACCCAAACACGTTTTTCTGTTGCAGCTGGCAAGGCTGTGGACGATTTCATTGGGCAACTGGTGCCACTGTTGTCGCCCGGCGACGTCATCATCGATGGCGGCAACTCTGAATATCAGGACACATCGCGGCGCTGCGACGAACTGGAGAAGCTCGGCCTTCTCTTTGTGGGCTCCGGCGTCAGTGGCGGCGAGGAGGGTGCCCGTCACGGACCATCCCTAATGCCCGGCGGACATGCGGCCGCTTGGCCACTGATCCAGCCAATCTTCCAGGCGATCTGCGCCAAAGCGGACGGTGAGCCATGCTGCGAATGGGTTGGCGATGCGGGCGCCGGTCATTTTGTGAAAATGGTGCACAATGGCATCGAATACGGCGACATGCAACTGATCTGCGAGGCATATCATCTGATGCAATCATTGGGCCTAACAGCACCACAAATGTCCGAGGTGTTTGGCCAATGGAATGGCGAGGAGCTCGACTCGTTCCTCATCGAGATCACACGCGATATACTCAAATACAAGGACACCGATGGTTATCTGCTGGAGCGTATACGCGACACTGCCGGACAAAAGGGCACCGGCAAATGGACAGCGATTGCAGCCCTCCAATATGGTGTGCCCGTCACGCTAATCGGCGAGGCCGTCTTCTCACGCTGCCTATCCGCGCTCAAGGATGAACGGGTGCGGGCGAGCACTGTGCTCGATGGGCCCGCCCAAAACACGAGCTCCGTGGATAAGAAGAAATTCTTGAATAGCCTTAAGCATGCGCTGTACTGTGCCAAGATTGTCAGCTATGCGCAGGGCTTTATGCTGATGCGCGAAGCGGCCAGCGAGAATAAATGGAGCCTAAATTATGGTGGCATCGCATTGATGTGGCGCGGTGGTTGCATTATACGCAGCGTCTTTCTTGGTAACATCAAGGATGCGTACACCAGGCAGCCGAAGCTCTCCAATCTGCTGCTCGATGATTTCTTTAAGCGGGCCATCGCAGAGGGTCAAAATTCTTGGCGTGAGGTTGTCGCTAATGCATTCCTTTGGGGCATACCGGTGCCGGCTTTATCCACCGCACTCAGTTTCTATGATGGCTATCGCACGGCCAAGTTGCCGGCGAATCTTTTGCAAGCGCAACGCGACTACTTTGGTGCACACACCTACGAGCTGCTGGGCAAGGAGGGACAGTTTCATCATACCAATTGGACGGGCACCGGTGGCAACGTCTCTGCCAGCACCTATCAGGCATAGATATTATATACATATATATATACACATTAGAGCATACATTCCACACATATATGTTTATACGGTTTATTATTTTAATGCTAACAAATGTTTGCGTTTGTTGTTAAACTGGTTTTTATTTTCAATGTTTCTATTTTGGATTTTTTAAAATGTTTTTCATTTCATTTCGATTTCAATTAAGTTATCTCTATCGAGTTGCAGTTTCGCTTATATAATATAATTAATTGCATCTACCTGAAAGTTAAGTTTGAAATAAATAAGGAAATTTTTCCTCTTGATTTTGGTTTGTGTTTTAAAATGATCTCTTCTTTTTTTTAAATAAACTTTAATTAAATCCAGCCACTGTGTCTGTACAGTCTGTATACCTCTTTATATCCATTATACTCTTTCAGTCTACAATAATATTTTTGAAATACCCTTCTTTTTTTTAGTTTTGTGGTCGAGTAAGGCTAGCAGTATTTAGTTATACAATTTATATTTTAAAAAAATTATATATATACACGTGTATTTAGTTTTATATATATATTTATATTATTAAACTGGTGTTTTTTTGATTTTTGGTTTGTTTTTGTAGTTCAACAAGCGATATTCAAATTTAACAAACTTTTTCTAGTTGGAGGTTGCTATTGGCTAAGCCTTGGTGTATGTATATACGTATATATGTGCAAGTGTGTGAGTGTGTGGCCTAAAAAAGATGCAACTATGTCACTTGTCATCAGTCATCAGATGGTCGCAGAGTCTTTTTTTGCTCGATAACCAGCTTATCCGTTGTGTAAAGGTGGCCGATAATAACCTGCGTGTGCGAGAGGGTATAAATTTAGAAACAATGTGTTATCGTAATCAATGATGCCGTAAATTGCATTCACATGCATGCATACATACATACAGCAGATTTACAGCTGTTTGGCCAAGTTATTGACCCGGCAGCAACTAACAACTCAAAGCTTAAAACTCACCTGTCGACGTATTAGCTCGAGATTATCTTTGGCGCTGGCCATTTGTTGATCGATTTCCTTGAAATCTTTAAGCACCTTATTGGCACGAAATGTGTCACGTATCTTACGCACCGCATACATTCTGTATAAAAACAACAACAAATGGTTTTATTTATGTTGTGATATTTCACAACATGCTACACACAGCACACACCTGAAGTTATATGATGGTAGCTTCTCAGATTCACGTAACAGATTTCGATATAATGTGATGGCTTGGCGACGAGTCGACATCTTTGTGCTGAAGAAGGATAATTTACAATTTAACGTTGATTTTAATTGATAATAATCGTGTTGAGTATTCTGCGGCTAAACAGTACAATTTAGCGATGTTAACAAATCAAAATGGGAAATAAGATTGTATCGATTTTGGCTCTGCGCGATAATCGATAACAATATGTTCTTTGTCAGTATTTTATGCCAAAGAACTACTATATTTGGTCATTTTGTTGTTTAGTAGAATCGCAGAGTTGCCAACAGTCATTGTACCTATCGATATTTTTCGCTAGTGTGAGGAGATCACGTCAAAAGTTATATTGATGCGAAGTAAAACTTGTTAAGAAAAGCCGAGTGGATTCGGTTGTCATTTATCTGTTTGTGCTGTCAAACGAAACATTGAGCCGCTTTGGCACAATTTTTGTGAATAACAATCGAGAAGCAAGCATGTAAGTACAACCATATCACCGTAGTAGTTTCGATTTATTTGTACATTTTTGCAATTGTATCTCAAATGCATTTGTAGATGGCGTCGTTATTCCAGCTAAAATAGCTGTAGGTGGTCGCCTGCTGAGGTTTTAAATGTGCGCATTTCGATATACACATATACAATATATATAATGATCAAATATATATATATATAAATATATATATATATATATATATATATATATATAAATATATATATATATATAAATATATATATATATATATATATATATATATATATATATATATATAAATATATATATATATATAAATATATATATATAAATATATATATATATAAATATATATATATATATATATATGCGCTGCTCTCATTTGCAATACAATCTGTTGCTAACTACAGAAAAATGAAGTTGATTGTGTTGTTGGCCGCGGAGCACCGTTATTTAGAAAAGGCCGGCGTCCCACGACGTGGTGCGTGCCGCGTGTTGTTCGGAGGGATTCGCGTAGCAATATATAATGGCCTATATACATTAGTTGCATTCATGTCTGTAAGCGATTTAAAAGCGCTTCATAGTTTATGCTAAAAAAAAAAAAATACAGGCTAAGTGCGGCCAATCGAGAAATTTGTTGAGGTTAAATCCGAATTTCTGTGGGCAAAAAAAATTTGCGTCATGTTTCAGACATTGGCGCGTGTATTGGCGTCTGAGCGTGTATAAGTGTGTGTATCGGTTATTCGTGTTTGTGTGTGTGTTTGGGGCTGTGCGTTAAAATTCGTTATTTTTTTCTGTGTTTATTAATAAGACAAAATTGCATTCAGTGTTTTTATGTGAAAATATTTAGATTGTAGATTGCACTTGGCCTGTTCTTTGAATGTTTCGCATGCATTTTGGCGGGCTTTACATGCGTCTGCTGTGTGAGCAGCAACTGCCATTCTCTCTTACATTATTCGGACTGCTCGCTCGCACTTGCAGGTTGTTGTTATTTCACGCTTGTGCCAAAGCTACACACAAGATGCCATGCATTTGTGAGAGTGCTACTGTTCAGCTGTTAAACGCATTTTAATTATATCTGCAATTTTCTTCTCTTCTCTGCTTCTAGAATGTTACTTTTTATTTCACATTCGAATTGCATTAAATATTTATTTGTTATTTTTTTAATAATAAACATTTATTATTGTTTTAATCTAAATGAGATAAACAAAATATACGAAGTTGCAATGGTGAATTTGAAGGGTTGAATTTCGCAACAATAAATTCGTTTACATACAGTAAGTAGTGTAGTAGTAGTGATAGACAGAGAAGACAACAAGCACAACATGGTATCGCCGCATGCTACATGCATGTACACACATACACACTGTAGCAGCTGCACTTTTGCGCTCTCTTGCATTGAATGGGTATATATCGCTCTCTCGCTCTCGCTCTTGCTCTCAATAGTGTGTCGGAGGCTGGCAACAGCTGTTGTTGTCCTTTGGCGCGCTTTGCTCAGCCACCTTTGGCATTTACCTTCTTCCTTTTGCTGCTGACCTTTACCATTCTCGAGTTGCGTGCGCTCGCATTCACATTTGCATTCGCATTGCGCACGTTGCACATTGAGCAGCGCATTATTTTGCAAGACAACAATAAACAACAAGTTCAAAGGAAATTAAACTAAAATCAATTCTTAAAGCTCTTCAACAGCAGCAGCAGCAACAACACAACAACAAACATAAAGGGCATATATAAATAACAACAACAGCAGCAAAGATGGCACAGGAAGGACAGGATATGCCCACTTTTAAGTGCGTATTGGTTGGCGACGGTGGCACTGGAAAAACAACATTCGTCAAACGCCACATGACTGGTGAATTTGAGAAGAAATATGTGGCCACATTGGGCGTTGAGGTCCATCCATTGATCTTCCATACTAATCGTGGCGCCATTCGTTTCAATGTCTGGGATACGGCTGGCCAGGAGAAATTTGGCGGTTTACGCGATGGTTATTACATTCAGGGCCAGTGTGCCGTTATAATGTTCGACGTGACGTCCCGTGTCACATACAAGAATGTGCCAAACTGGCATCGTGATCTTGTCCGAGTCTGCGAGAACATTCCCATTGTCCTCTGTGGCAATAAGGTGGACATCAAGGACCGAAAGGTCAAGGCCAAAACCATCGTGTTCCACCGCAAGAAAAATTTACAGGTGAGTTTGAACAAGAGTCGTGAGTGTTTGGTGGGTGATAGGCATAAATGTATTAATAACGAATCAGACAGAGATAGACAGACATCGGATGAAAACGAATAGCGCAACAAAGAGAGAGAGAAAGATAGAGAGATGGATGTGCTACCTAATAACTGTTATCTTCTTTGCTTATAACTATAACTATAAATATATATTTATATTTCTCGTTTTGTTATATTCAAGTGGAGAGTGTAGACAATTAATCGGGTTATGTTTAGCTGCACAGGAACTTTTCCTTTTTTGGGTTTATTTAAAATTTAATGAATTCACCAAACACTGATTTCAAATTGTAGCATTAAATATTGATAATGTTTTGTATGGTTAACTAATTTATTGTTTTTATAGTACTATGACATCTCTGCTAAATCAAATTACAACTTTGAGAAACCCTTTCTTTGGCTCGCCCGCAAACTGGTCGGCGATCCAAACCTAGAGTTTGTGGCAATGCCGGCGCTACTGCCACCCGAGGTCAAAATGGACAGAGATTGGCAGCTGCAAATTGAGCGGGACTTGCAGGAGGCGCAGGCGACCGCCTTGCCCGATGAAGATGAGGATCTATAAGCATTAGTTTACATATAACACACAGTAAATAATACAAAAAAAAAAAACGTCAAAAACAACAATTAAGAAGAACTACAGAACTACAAAGGAGGTCTTAACAATAGAAGCAACAACAGCAATCGACTTGATTGTTCAGCTTGTTAAACATTTAACAAAATAAAAAAACCAACAAACAAAAAAACACAACAACTCTTACACTTACACAACACATTCATAGAGTTGCCCAAATTATTTTGTAAACCAATTTAATTGTTTTTTGTTTTTTTTTTTCTTTAATTTCTCTTGTTGATTAAGCCTAAATTGTAAAAATATATACTTGTAACAGAAAGATAAAACACTAAGAATGGAAAGTATACAAAATAACTAGGCAACTGCACACTTCTCTACAAGAAACTGTACACATAAACAACAACATTAACAGCAATAAGAACTTAAAATGGAAAATATTAATTAGCTAAGCATAAAGTGAAATAAAACAAAATGAAATGAATTACAATGTAAATCTAGTTGTAGTTTTCATTTTTATTATTAAATTGCTGTTTTTTTTTTAAATGTCTTGGTTTACTAGGCGCTAAGATTATGTTGATATTTTCTCATTATATATATTTGTATATTTGTGTAATATGCGATATATACGATTCATATAGTTGCTCCAGCAGGATTCTAGCATTTAATACAGCAGGCGGGAAAAACGCCTGTAAAACGCTGTTTGTTATGGCAGGTGATTTTTTGCTCAGCGCATCTATTTTAAAAAGAGAAGAAAAAATGTTAGTATTTAAACATATAGAGTGACCCATACAGATGTGCAGCGCCCATTTGGCTGTGATTATTATTAATATTATTGATAGGTCTTATGCAAAAAGTTTCTTGGTTACTTGGTGCTCTTCCATTAGTCGTAAAAGAAAAAAATCCATGTTTTCCTAGCATACTAAAAATATTTCTGGCACTGAGGATTGCTCTATATTTTCACAATGACGTAAAAGTCCACTGCTGATTGTACCTATTTTAGCTAGATGACTTCATAGCCTTGATAGTATTCCGGGTTTATTTTATTCCCATGTATATTACTTGACTAACTCGATTTTAATTATAGCTACCTGAGAGAAATTGTGATTGTTGTTGGTGCCTTAGAATATGATTCTGTTCCTACCTTATTTGAGTAAAGACACTTGGTTCTACGCAATCCTAAAAATACTCGACTCCTTAAATTTTTTAGTTTTGATAGTACTTACTCCTCGACAATGGTCCTGAACGTATCGGTGCAAATGGCGCGCTTTAGGCACTGACCCTCCTTGCCAAAGTCTACATAGTCCTGACCTTTCTTTAGCAATGGCAAATACTTGAGAAATATGGTCTCATCCTCCGCATTGCGATACGTGCAAACAGGCTCGCTAACTGAAGGATATTTTGTTAAATTTGAATAGATTCGATTAGATTATAAAACTCACCGCCCTCAGTTGTCCCAATCATGATGAACAACGCAATTGTTGCGATCAGTAAATATGAAAAGTTGTGCATCTTTTGGCAATCGATTTGTTCAACTGAAGCCAGCCCGCTGAACCAGTTTGCTATTTATACGAATACCTCGACCACGGCTATCCCGGCACAAGTCGAGCAAATTTGCAATTCAAATTCGAGAAATGTGAAATGTTAATGTGTCTGTTTGTGTTTCTTCATTCATTCAACTCGACTGTTTGCTGTATGCCCTACAGAACTAGTTGGGCTCATCCAGGTTGCCGCTAGCGTAGCGGATTCGTGGAGCCAAACAGCTCAGTTTGAATAAATGCTTTTTATTCGCATTTTAATTGCATAATTGTTCACTTGTTTAGCACAAGTTCTCAACTGTTTGGTTTTTTTTTTGCCTGCCTTGCTGATTGAGTTAATTACTATTTTCATCGTACAATCAAGCATCTTACTTTTAACTAGTATATGTTTATTTAGGTTCAACATTTCGACTTAGTTTCCAGCTCATATTATAAAACAATTTTATTTTTACGATCTTTGGTGAGCCATCAAATATTTGTGGTTTTAAGGCACCTAACAATCTCTACAATAGAGATGATAATAAAAAATATAGTTTTCTAATTTTGGTATTCTAGATTTTTTTTTTATTGAATTTTCGAATGCAATGAGATGCAAATTTAATACAATATAAAACAAGTTTGTACTCAAGATTAAGTTATAGTAATATATTTCGCTGGTTTCTTTCAACTTTTTTGCAGTTCACAAAAATAATGAAAAATTGTTTATAGTATATTTGACATGCTGTTTTAACTGAGTACAAAAGAACATATTTATATAGTAAATAGGGATTCCGGTTTTTTCTACTTGCCACCTGGCAAATCGTATAAATAAAAAACCCCAGATGGGTTATCGAAAAAGAAAGGTTATTTATAGATATTGGTATGGAGTTTTATATATACAGCGTTATGAATATGGCTAGATATCATTGCTCTCCGGCCCCTGGCAGATCAGCTTGGGACAACATTGGGGAAAAATGAGGCGCATATCGGAGCCAATTTTACAGTTCTTCGTAGGCACCAGATTGTGACGGCCACAGCTAAAACAAAATGCAAGATATATAACGGAATTATACAAATAAAAAAAATGTAAAAAAAAACCAGTTGAACTTTTCTAAATTTAGAAATAAAATTTAATACAGAACTTAAATTGAATTTCTAACTTAAACCAACTTTAAAGAAATAAAATATAGAAACTCTGGATAGATGCAAAATTCTAGTTAAGAAAACAAGAAAAAAAAAATGTTTTACCTAAATCCAAAACTGATATCAAAAACATGCTTATTATAAATACTCTTTTTGTGACTTTGAATCGAGTTGAAATCTTAATATTCTCTTATAGAGCAGTTCGAATATGGTTAAAGTTATAATATAGTAAAATTCAACTTACAAGCCAATCTCGAGAACATAGTCGGGTCGACAGAAGATGGACTTGCAGTGTCCCTCACGATTGATGGGTTTATATGACTGATTTTTGGGTATGGGCTGCTTCAGTTCCTCATAGTAACACTGTCCGGGATAATCTAGATGAAATCACAAATTAACTTTCTCTCTCTCTCTCTCTCTCTCTCTCTCTCTCTGTGAAACTTACCCGGATGTATGGCATTGCCACGATATCCCAAGTCCGCGGAGACACCAACGAAGATCAGGGCGAAGAGCAAGAGCATCGGCACTCCATATCCGTAACCAGGTCCAGCTTTAATTGGTATTATCCACATGACGAAATCTCTTGAAAATGCCTGAAAGAAACAGCTTGTTGTTGTGTCAACCTTGTTGCTTGAGCGTCGAACGTGCGACTGAGTCAATGACAATTAATTGATGTTGCTTTTATATAAAATTAATAATAATAAAGCAGTGTACACTGCACAAAAATCATGTACAAAGGCAACACTCGCAGTTGACCTAATTACTCGTCGCAAAACTCACATTTGGAATTTTATAAAAATTAAAGATTTCAATGCTGTTTTCCGGTTTAAAATTGAAGTTGAATTGAAACGTTTCTGTCAAGTTTATCTGCAACTCTCAGTGAGTGTTTTTGTATCTGTATCTGTATCTGTATCTTCATCGCTGTTTGTATCTCAAATATGGGGCATGTGCGTCGTTTCAGTTCAGTTTCATCGTTTTAGATCTAGTCTGTATTAATTAAGTCCATGCCAGCCCTGAAATCGAGAGTCTCCGTTGCGGCGGACAAAAAAAAAAAAAAATAACAGCAAAACCATGTGAAAATACTCGAGTCGAGAGAGCTCGATATACAGATACTCTTTATTTGGATATTAAGATACAGTATACACAATTATGATTATGATCTTGAGAAATTATTTACAGATTATCAATATTATGAGAAAGGAGATGTATCGGAAATCGATTTGTAATGCTATGCACAAGAGGAAAGCACTTACATTAACTAAACTTACTCTGCATATGTTATAAGAGTATTTATATATTCCATATTTGGAGCCCATGGCTCGTATAGTCTCTGAGATCAGCGAGTTTCTATAGTCAGACGCAAAATAGAGTCATCTGTTGATGCTTCTCAGGAATGTTTCCATATATAACTTATTGGCTCGCAGATGTTTCAATCTGCCTGATAACTATGCTTAATTTAATTAAATTCTAATAACCAATTTTCAACTGCAAATGGTGGCAATAAAAAATTCGGATAACATCTATCTCGGATTACATCTATTTCACCTTCATTCAAAGGTAATCAGAATCAATCAAATGATATATACTAAACTTATATGCTTATAGTCTATGATGGATAAATGGATATATCGATTCGATATAGATTAAACATATATACTTCATGGAGTCGGATACTTCTCCATCTCATCTCATCTTAAACACTTTATTAGAGAACACACAATGTAGAAAAAAAGTACCCCTAGTTTTATATTGAATATATTTTTACATGAATGAATTGAAAACACGTTTGGGGAATGTCGCCTGTCATTTATCATTTTGAATATCAAATTTAATTATATACCAACAGAAGAGTCTTTATTTCGTTGCTAAAAAATACAACTTAACTACACTTGAATACTCTACCGATATGGTATAGAATTGGGCTGATCTATTGGAATAAGAATAGAGAAAGTGTTTGGGTAAGGCAATACAAAATTATATATGGTACACGAATATATATATATATATAAATATATATATATATATATATATATATAATATATCTATTTTTTTAATGCCCTCTGATTGCTAACTTTTGTAGAGGGCATTAAAAAAATATAGATTTTCTTTGTTGACCTTCAAAATTAGATGTTGAGTTGCGACAAGCGATTCAAAAATGCCCCGCTGAGAACAAGATTTATATATATAAGTATTTATTTATATATGTAAAGAATTTACGTAAGTATATGAAACAAATATAAACAGACAAAAAAGGGAGCTGATATAAGTTGGGGTTCTCAGTTTGAGTAGCGTTTTCTTCAAAGCATTTGTGCAGCTCAGTCGAGAAACTAAAAATGTGTCGCGGAACACTTCTAATGTTTTGGGCATGGATCGGCTTGATAATGGCGGGCTCAGTGTTGGGTTTCACCACCCAATATCGTGGCAATACCAAACATCCAAGTAAGTCTCAAAACACAAAAAACAAAGAGTAAATATTATTTATATAAGAACAAAAACTAAAATGTTGTTAGTTTTTGACAGGGTATACAACCGAATCGAAAACTTTATTCACATATTTTTCAGTATTTCGTACAATAAAATCGATTCCTATAACTGAATGTTAAATAAATGTTGTTGCTTTTGTTTCTAAATTATAATCGGTAAAATCAGATTGGACATATTTTTGCTGTAGAATGAAGAAGAAGTCAAGATGAAGCTGAAAATTAAAAATAATACATATATTAATATATATCATACTAATCATCCATATCCCTGACATCAGCATTACCAGAGCATTGCTACTATGAGGAACTGAAGCTGGCTGTACGGATGAATGACACCTCATTTCCGGTCGATTTCCCGGACTTTTGTGCCAAAGTGTATTGTCGGGATGATTATGTGTTAATGATCAAGCGGTAAGTTAATCCATATATAGGAAAATTACAGACATGACTTTAACACATTAACCGATCCACAGCTGCGACCGCATGCAGTTGCCCAATGGCTGTGTTTTCACAAGCAACGACTTCTCGCTACCCTATCCGGACTGCTGTGTCAAACTTCAGTGCGAATAGTGATATTTTCCACTTTCATTCTGCATATGGATATATTTTTTCTTACTACTTTTTACATATACAAATGTATTGCGATTATATAGCATACATAATTTAATGTCAAAAGTCATATTATATTTGATATTTTGTTAATTTTGTATATTTTATTATGAATATTTTACATTTATATATATATTTTATATCCTGTTTTTACTTGGCTCGCTTTGTGTGTAATCCAATAATAAAATGTTTTACATATTCAACAATTTTGTTTAAATTTCCCTTCATTTTACATAGTTTGTTATCCAATAGTATAGCTGATCAATAAGCGCTAAAACTGAAATAAGTTTTATGTTATATATAATTAATTAATTTTTATTCGTAACCTTTAAATATTTATGATTTCGGGTTGTTTTCTAAGACTAGTAATCTTTCTACTATATAGAGCTGATTGGACTTAGATTTTAGTTTCTTTGAACGTTCAAACTCTCTCGCTCTCTCTTTCTCTCTCTCTCGCTTTCTCACAGTTCTCTCTTTCCATCTCTCTCTAATAGTCTATCTGATAACAGGTCTCATTTTTAAACAGCTTACGACACTGATATCCCCAAGTAATCTCCGGGAAATCGATGTGCTGGGCAAAAAGGTCATTTATAGACATCAAATCGCATTAGCTAAACATTCAGTCAGTCAGTATATATACAGAAGTCGCCGTTAGAGTCAGCATTCAGATTAATTTAGCTTGTTTTTGAGAAACGTTATTCAATTGCAATGAAGGCGGCAATATTTGTGCTCTGTGTGCTGCTGTTGAGCGTCCAGGCCCTGTTGGTACTGGGTGGTAAGTAATAAATTTATAAATTAATAAATAGGCATATATATATATATATATTTATATTTGTTGAAGGTGGTTAAGATTTGAATTTCAGAACATATTCAATCGTGCATCTCATAACGATCTATCTTGAGGTTTAAATCGATTAAAACATAAATTGTATGAAGATTTTATTTTTATAGATTATAAAGATTGTAAATATATATATATAGATTATAGAGATAGACTAACTCAAAATTATTATGTACCTTAATATTATATTTTAATTTATACATAATTCAACAGACTGTCAGCTTGCGGATCGCAAATTGAGCCCGGGTGAATCTTATCAGCCTCCAGGTCGATGTATTCTACAAACCTGCGGAGCGAGCGGAACTTTAATTGGCAAAACGTATGTATAATTGTATCTTATATGACTGCATTACATAAATATATACATATATATATATATATTAATCTATCTGATGTATTATATAGTTGCCCGTCTGTGAGCAGTTTGCAGCCCTGTAAAATGGTCGAGGATATGTCAAAGCCCTATCCAGAATGCTGTCCCCATTTCGATTGTAACACTAATAATCTAAAGCTATAATTAATTATGTGTTAAAAACAACAACAACAACAAAATTAATATCAATATACAATAATCAAGAACATTACATACCTGAGTAACTCACTTACATTATTCCGATGACAGCTATATATTGTTATAATATAAAAGCTTATCCTTTGAGCGATATTCTGATTCGAACAATCCAATTTTTTATATATATGTACTGTGTGCGGCAAAGAGTCGAATTGTGTTGCAAGTATCGCGTTTACTCCAAAAGATACACAGATTGATTTATAAAGACCAAAATATCTGTTTATTGGATTTTTTGGTTTGGTATACATGCTTGAACTTAGCCAATATACTCTTTTATATATATATATATATGTATAGAAGTGTATATACATATATATATTAGCTAGTATTTGTATATGTCTCTCAATTTGCATGGATTAACTAGACCTCTATATAACAACACATACGCAAATACAAATATATAGATATATATAAACTTTTATTCTTTCTTTTTTTTATATAGTTATCTAAAATAACTAATTGGTGCCTGCCATCGGGCACAGTATTCAATTGTTGTTCTCTTACCTAAATCGAGAATATTATATATATATATATATATATATGTATATATATATGGTATACATTGTGAGCTGATTGTTTTTTGGGAGCAGTGTCCTTAATAAAGCTGTACAACAACAATGTTTAGAACCCTTGCAAACACACAGCAAAAAAATTGACGCTTAAATGCGTCATGTATATATAGATATATATATCTACATATATGTATAAATAGGGCAGGTGCAACTTATCCTAAACTGTATATAAATACATATATAAATGTTTTATCTATGTCTATGAAATTGGAAGCTGTCATCTGGCTCGCTTCATATTTTTATGCATTATTGAAATATTCAAATACATATATATTTATGCATACATATACATTTATATATATATATATATATATATATATTACTTTTATAACCTGAGCTAGTCTAAACATTTTTTAACTATGGTCCGCCGGCACAAATTTGCCAATTTTTTTTTGTAAAAACCAAAAAAAAAAATTTAAGAAAACAAATCAATAGGAAAAACTGAAAATTAATACAATTCGCTATTGTTTAATTTACATATATACTTTATACTTATACTTTTACTTTATAAATAAATGAAAGCACAATTTAGTTGAAAGTGAACGTCGACACTCGCCTCTTATGTTTATATGTGTGGTGCATGGTGAAAGTAGAATGTGGCACTTAAGTACGCTTCCAATGAGAAAGGGATATATGTCTAAAATGTACCGCGATGGATCAACTAGAATATAGCTATATCATTTAAACTATGAATCATAACGCTATTGCTTAAATATTGGACAGATTTACGATCCTATATATATATATATATATATCGAGGCATTCATGTATTATTAATTTATTACTTACATTCCGACCGAAAACACACATCAGAAAAATAATTAAAGGTAAATTTTAAAAATTAAAGTTAAAATTATATATAAATGAAGCAAAAACATAAAATCTTTGCTTTGGCTTGTTGTATATTAAAATGAGACCTATATAAAAATTTTATAAAATAAAATAGCTATAGACATATGGAAGAACGAGAAGGAATGGGTGTCCGAATAATGAAGCGGAGACACCATAAGCCGCAAGGGACCAATGGATATATCAAGCATATCAATTAAATACAAATCAAGATGAAAGCAATTTGAAAATTAGAGTTTCGACTTAAATGCAACATTAACATTCACCATGCAACCTGATAATGGAGAGATGGAGAGTAGAGCCTAATCTGGCGATTTTAGATGCGGCATGCCGCACTCCTCCTCTCATTGGCGCGCTGCACGCTCCGTTTCCATGAGACACTCACGGACCAGGATACGGGCATGGACAATGCCACGCTTCAGTCGCTCCGTCGAGCTGCGCGATCCCGTATAAGTTGGCCGTATATCACGGCCCATCTCCTCAATGACGGCCAAGAGTTGAGCATATTTGGTCAAACCGTTGCCAACGGACAGACTGCCAACTGTTGGCAGATTGGCAGTGGAGGTCAGTGGCGTTGTTATATTCGCCGATGTTTGTGTTGTGACGATCGCCGGCGATGTTGACGGTGGGGGGTACTTTAGCTGCGATTGTGTGAGATTCAAGCCAAGATTGCTGCTGCTGCTGTTAATGTTGCTGCTGTTGTTCATGTTGTTGATGTTGATGCTGTTGCGTCCACCATTCGATGCGGCTGCAATGTTGGCCAGCGACAACGCTGCCGCTGCTGCAGCAGCCGCTGCTGATGCCGATGATGGTGTTGCCGTTGTATTCGATTGTTTTTGGAGCAGCGCCAGCTGTGCCTGCAGAAATTGTGGTGAGTACTGCAGGGCGGCCACGGCGGCTGCTGCCGCTGCTGTCGCTGCGGCGCTGCTCTGTGTAATGCTGTTTCGATCACGCTTACTTCCACCTCCGCCGCCAACACCTAAACCGCTGTTGTTACTGCTATTTGTGGCATAATCGGTAGCGACCATGTTATTATTGTTACTATTATTATTGTTGTTGCTGCCGGTGTTGCTGCTGCTGTTTGTCAAATTGTTGCTGCCTCGTGAATGATGTATGGCGGATATTTGGATTTGGGGCTGCTGTTCGCGCTGCTCGCGCTGCTGCTGATAATTATAGAAGTTTTGTACTTGCGAGCGTGGTATTGGTGTCACTGTGACGTCACTGAGCTTCGATTCGACAGCCTGTATGTCCATGATGTCCATTCTGCCTGCCTGCCGCATAATTCTGATTAATATATATATATATATATATATTTACATATTATTTGAATGAACTTACCAAATTCTCTTTTGCAAATTGTTCTTTATTTTGTCTTTTTTTTCCTTTTTTCTTCTACGCACAAACAAATTTAGTGCAACCACCACAAACACAAACACGCACACGAACACACACAGGGTTTGTCAGATGTGCTCTTTTATCGATCTATCGATATATTTATTTTGTTATGTACTTTTTAGGGGAAAATACCAAATGTATTTCTGAGTAAAGCAGCTGTTTTGCTTTGAGCTCATTGCACTAATTAGCGTTAGCCCCTGTCAATTTCAATGTCATTTATAGTGCTTGTTAAATTAAATTCAACGTCTGCTATTAAATGCAATTTTTGTGAGCTAAACACAAATTCACAAATTCATTTCAAATATGAAGCGTCGCCAACGGCGGCCGGCATAGTGTTTGCAGGTAGTGCTGTAAAGCGCGTACTGCCCTGACTGGCTGGCAGTGGCAGTCAAAAAAAAAAGAAATACAATGGCGAAGCAAACTCTAAACTAAAATTCTGTTGTTGACATCTGGTCGCTTTGTAAATTTCATTTTGAACACACTCTTGTGATAACTAGTTGTGATTTAATTCCAAAAATATTCAAACAAACAAAATATATAAAAAATTTTATTATTTAGTAATTGTATGTATTGTGCTATCAAATAGTTGGAATAGTCAGCAGCGCGAGTGTTCAAATCATCGAGTTTTCGAGTCGAGGTGAGCCTAAATACACGTATTTATTTTGACTGCCTGCAGCAGCAGATATTTGTAAAAATTCCCAGTTACATTTCCGCATATGCATATCTATATAAGTTTATGTGTGTGTGTAAAAGCCTTCATGCCTACGATACAAATCGCAAATGTCTTTGCCTGCCAGGCTGTGCATATGTGTGCATGTGTGTGTGTGTTTCTATGTGGGAGCCAAAGCCGTCAGCCACTCCATGACGTAAAGCGTAACAGCAGCGTAACAAACATATGCAAGTGTTTTCATCTGTGTGTGTATGTAATTAACAACGTAAAGCTTGCTGGCATTGATTAGCACTGTTTTTGGCACTTTTACACACACCTTATATGCACAAGCATATGTACATGTTTGCTTGTGCATTTTAGTCTGTGTGTGTGTGTGTGTGCATGTAACATATGTATGCAAGTGTGTGTGAGTTTTGTGACTGTCGCTATGTGCCGCATATGCGAAACAGTGTTGCACAGCGCGTCACTGTCGATGCATGCATGCAAAAAAAAAAAACAAAAAAACGGCGCACAAAATCACAATTGGGAAAAAGCGTTGCGAGCGGCGCGTCGCTTCAGCGTTTTATAAATATATTTACGGGTATTTTGAAGAAATTGTGTTATCGATAGCGCCAAACGACAGTTGGTGATTTAAATTTACACACACACACACGCAAAAACACGCTCTGAGCGACGCCGTTAGTAAGTGTTTTACTGTATTTTAGATTTTTTTTTTGGTTTTTTGTATTTTGCGACCTCGACATAGAAGAAGCCAAAGCCAGTCGTCGTCATTCCGTAGCAGCGGTAGCAACTTGAACGCCAGCCATTTTGTGGTATTGCTGTCTCGCTCTCTGTCGTTTGGACCGTTGTTATTTGTGATTTTTTTTTTTGTTGGAAACCAACACAACATATAAACATATATATATATGTTTTTTTTTTGTGTTTGAAATGTGAGTAAGCGTCGATTGCACTGACAGCTAGTATTTTTTTTTTATTTAGGTTTACATTTTTTTTGGCTAGCTCATTTCATTTATTAATCAAACGTGTAACGAGAACATAGCTTCGTCTCTCAAAATATAAAAAAGTTACTAGTAATTTTAATTCGATTTTTGGCGAAACATGTAAATTGCAAATTTTAGTAAATTTGGTTTGTTCTCTCTTTTCATCCAAACAGTTGCGGATATAAATACACTACAACACGGAGAAGAACTATTGGCGGAGATCAGGATACTGAATAGTAGAGACACACGCAGAGCGAGAGAGAGATAGACTCTGGCCAGCGTTTGCAAGTATTTACATAATAAAGCAAGCGAATAATGGATTCGATTAATATTGGTCAGAACGTTAAGATCAAACGCACCGATGGCAGGATCCATGGTGCCGTTGTATCCAAACTGAATCCATCCGCACTTTGCATCACTGTCGAGTGGTATGAACGTGGCGAGACTAAAGGCAAGGAGGTCGAACTGGACGCGATACTCTCCCTAAATCCCGATCTGGCGCCCAACAATGATCAACAGCCGCAGCAACAACAGCAGCAGCGACCTTTGCACAATTCTGCTGCAACAGCCGAGTCCAAAAAAGTGTCAGCCACAGCGCCCATAAATCTATCACGCAATCCCACGCAATCGGCCATCGGTGGAGGAGGAGGTGCCGGCGCTGGCACGCGCATGACCATGACCAGCATACCATGGAATAAAATTAGTGAACAACAGCAGCAGCCACCGTTGGGCAACAGTCAGAGCGTTGGCAACATGACCACCAACAACATCAACAGCACCACCAACAGCAACAACGGAGGATTGGGCATGGCTCGTCCACGTTATACGAATATCAATACACAGCAGACGCGTATTGCATCCGCAGTGCCCAACAACAGTTCGATAGTAACGACAGCAGCAGCAGCATCGGCAGCTTCATCATCGGTGGCAACAATGAATGCAGCCGCAGCAGCAACAGCAGCAGCGGCTGCCGCAGCCAGCACAAATAATTCAAATAATTCACAAGCAGCAGCCGCAGCTGGGGCACGTCGTTCGCATGCTTTAAAGGAGGTGGAACGCCTCAAGGAGAATCGCGAGAAGCGGCGTGCCCGCCAGGCTGAGATGAAGGAGGAGAAGGTGGCACTCATGAATCAGGATCCTGGCAATCCCAATTGGGAAACTGCACAAATGATCCGGGAATATCAAAATACGCTTGAGTTTGTCCCCCTTCTGGATGGTCAGGTCGTTGATGACCATCAGATTGCTGTGTGTGTGCGCAAGCGTCCGCTTAGCCGTAAGGAGATCAATCGCAAGGAGATTGATGTGATTTCTGTGCCGCGCAAAAATATGCTCATGGTCCATGAGCCGCGAAACAAAGTGGATCTAACGAAATTCCTCGAGAATCACAAATTTCGGTTCGACTATGCATTCAACGACTCATGCGACAACGCAATGGTCTATAAGTGAGTACATCTCCAACGAACTGATATTACTAATTATTTTTAGACTGCTAAATATATTCATATATATATTTATCAGAATCGAATATGCTTATTATACTCTTTTTAAACAAACTCCAAACATTGGCTCCGTGGCATGGGTCATTTGTAGTTCCAATTGTTAGAAACAAGGTTGAACTTAGAGCAATTTTATGTTTAAAGCATATTTTAAAACTAAATTTATTTGATGACCACTTATTGAATACATCGCATTTTACAAAAAGTCGTTTGAAGATTTCCAGATTTCCATCTATTTTCTCATAGATATCTTATCGCATAAATGTATCTTTTAAGCTTAAGATGTGTTTAGACTCTTGTTACTTCTGCAATAGAATATCAATATTTCTAGTGTTCTTCTAAATTCCAAATTCTTGAACTTTTAAACTAACTAACTAACAATCTTGTCATATGATCTGTTCTGTGATCGATTTACTTATCTAAGTGTTAATTGACATGATTAAACATGATAAGAGCAAATTATTTAGCACAAATACTAGCTTACTTCAAGTAGGTGCCAACATTTAGTGACTATGAAATCGAAATCTGATGTATTCTTAATTTTAAGTTGGAAACTTAAGAAAAGCTTAGAATTATTTGAGGAGAAAACTTTTAAGAAACGCAGCTTAAATGATATACACACATATACTTATATATACATACATATGCAAACAGCTGTGCACTTTTCTTGTTGTTGTTGCTTGTTGCTGCTGCTGTGTTGCTTTGGCGACGAACGAAATGCGCTTTAGCTTCGCTAACACTGACTCACACATACAACTTTCCAACATTGTGCGCAAGCTTAAAAGCATTCGCTCCCGAAATAGCCAAGATTTTCCTTTGTTGTTGTTTTAATTTGTGCTGCTGCTGTATGACTAAAAATGTAAAGTTGTTGTAAAGTTGATTTCTGTCAGTGTGTGTGTATATATTTTCTGTCTGTCTTTTGCCATCTTTTCGTTTATTTTGTGTTTCATCTCGTTTCGTTTTTCGAGTTCGCCTCAGTTAAATTGCCAGAGATATTGCTCAAGCCATTATTTCGATACCCTTGTCACGGCTTTTTAATTTTTGTATTTGTTTTTATTTTTCTCCAAGTGTGTAGCACTTATTTAAACTCGTTAACATGGACATATTTATGTAGATATTTTCTTGATTGGTAACAAACGCCTAGTAATAAGTATTTGGCAATCGCATTTCGTTATGGATTTGTATGGAAACTTCGGTCATTATTCGGTATCGTTACATTTTTTGCAAACAAGAAAAAATTTATTAATACATTGAAAATTGTGTAATAAATTATGTTTATTTAATAATTTTTTTTTTATTTTAATAATTACAACTTGCTAATATGTATTGTGAACTTTAACTGCAAAATGCGTTTAATTTTTCCTTTCTAATCGAATCTGAATCCGTTTCTCAACACAGGCACACCGCCAAGCCTCTGGTGGAGACCATCTTTGAGGGCGGCATGGCCACCTGCTTTGCTTATGGACAGACGGGGTCGGGCAAGACGCACACAATGGGTGGTGAATTTAACGGTGAGGTGCAGGACTGCAAGAACGGCATCTATGCGATGGCCGCCAAGGATGTATTTGTGCTACTGAATGGGTCACGGTATAGCTCCCTAAGCCTGGTTGTCTCCACGAGTTTCTTTGAGATTTACAACGGCAAAGTGAGATATATATATATATATATAAATATTCGTTCAGTACTAAATCGAATTGGTTTTTTAGGTGTTTGATTAGCTAGCCGACAAAAGCAGGCAAATGCTGCGCGTCCGCGATGATGGCAAGCAGCTGCTGGTCGTTGACCTCACCGAGCGCATCGTCGATGGTGTCGAGAAGGTCCTCAAGCTCATTCAGCATGGCAATGCAGCGCATACCTCTGGCCAAACATCGGCCAATTCACATTCATCGCGATCGCATGCCGTATTTCAAATTGTATTGTGACCAATGGGCAGCAGCAAAATTCATGGAAAATTCTCATTTATTGATTTGGCTGGCAATGAGCGGGGCGTGGACACATCCTCGGCGGATTGACAGACACGCATGGAGGGTGCCGAGATCAATAAATCACTGTTGGCCTTAAAGGAGTGCATTCATGCATTGGGCAAACAATCGGCACATTTACCATTCCGTGGATCCATGTCGACGAAGGTGCTGCGCGACTCGTTGATTGGTGAGAAGAGTAAGACTTGCATGATTGCGATGATCTCACCGGGATTGAGTGCTAAACATACATTGAACACGCTACGCTATGCGGATCGTGTCAAGGAGCTGGTCGTTAAGGATTTACACGAGATTGGCCATGGCGATGGCGATGTCATCGTTCATAAGATGTCATAAGTTCCCATTAGTTTATTCGAGTCGACTACTTTTTTTGACTTGGTCTTATTGTGTTGAAATAAAAAAATATACTAAAAATATAGTTAAAATGTTAGAAAAGTTTTTTTTGTACACATGCAATAAATATCGAACATAAGTAAATATTAAAAGAAAATTATAATGACTTTAAATTGAACAAAAAAAGAGAGCCGATCATATATGATAGAAAGTAAATAATAATAGCAGCTTTAATTTTTTAAAACCTAGATAGTTATATATCCCACGTTATTTTGTTATTTTGTGTGGTTTTTGGAAAATAGTGACTGTTCTTTTGCAGAATTGAATAAGAACTTGACGATTTTTGGAGAACTTAATTTACAGCAATGCAACGTTTGCTTTGTCCTATATTATTACCATAAAAATATTTGAATCAGTTACGTAAGTTTAATTGATTTGCGTTGAATCTATTTACACCTTAGATATTAATTTTTCTCTTGCTGGCTTCAAAATTAACACGCAACCCTCAAGATGAAGCTAAAAATTTAATTGTAAAATGGTCTCAACTGCCGTAAAAAGATGAAGAGTCCCAAAATGAAGATTAAAATAAAACTGGTGTTAAGCAAAATTTCGTGAACATAGCCTTACTGTTAAATTTGGCGACAATGTCATATTAGAAACTAATAAAATAAAATATTACTATACATAATAATTATGATAATAATAAAATATAGAAATGATGATAATAATATAGATATATATATAGTGACATATCCAGATCATGCAGATCTCTCATGTCCACACTCACTGCGACAACGCCAACGCCACGCGCAGATCCCTTACGCAAATGCGAGCTTTCATTTATCAAACCCAACCGAATATTCTAGCATAAACAAACGTAAGGTAAACAAAATGCATTCATAAGCCAATGATGAAATTCAATAATAAAATAAGACGCAAATTCGAGCTTTCATTTATCAAACCCAACCGAATATTCTAGCATAAACAAAGGTACGGTAAACAAAATGCATTCATAAGCCAATGATGAAATTCAATAATAAAATAAGACGCAAATGCGAGCTTTCATTATTGATTAAACCAGTAGCATAAGCAGAGTTACGTGAAACGTCATATACCTTTCAGGACAACGTACTAGTGTTCCACGAAAATCAACTGTTATCCGCATAAGGACCCCGTAATCCTTGTAAATCTTTTTTTTAAAAAAAAAAAAAAAAAAAAGAGTAAACATAAATTCGCGAAGCAGAAGAGGAATTTTCTTCTTGTGTACAGAAGAATCTTCAAACAAATTACAAAGAACTAAGCAAAAACGAAAGAAACATATTTATAAAAAACAAAACAACACACACCTAATAAAAAAAAAAATAAAAATCAACAACCAAAATATTACCCAAAAAACACAACAAAATTACAACCATAATTATAATTGGAATTATAGGAACCAACAAAATTATAACACAAATTACAGAAAGCAAAATATTCAAAACGAACCAACAGTTAGTAGACAATTGTACAATGAATATCAATTAAAATTAAATGTAGGCAGGATGCAAAACCCTATCAATTATCAATCAAATAATAATAATAGACCACCTAGCCAACCAATGAAAAGACAAAGACCGAGTAACAGTGGACAATCGAAAATGGAATGGAATGAAAATTTTCATCTACCAGCCTCGGAAATAAACACAGAATCCCATTCATAAGAATAGTTATGAATAATCCAAATTTGCTATGCTTAATAGATACAGGTTCATCAGTAAATTTAATGAATAAAAATTTCTTTAATTTAGAAACTTCAAAAGAAAATACTACTTGCCAAACAATAAATGGAGAAATAAAATTAAATACGAGCATATCATTAGGTCCTAGCAAACTTTGCCCGACAGATCAAAAGTTTTACATTCATAATTTTTCCAAAAATTATGACATCCTCTTAGGCCGAACGTTCCTTAAGGATTGTAAAACCGAGATTAACTACGAAGACGAATTTGTGAGACTTAATGATTTTGAATTTTTATTTAAATACAATAACGAAACCAAGGAAGAAGAATACAAAGTCCCAGCACTAACAAGAGACATACATACAGCATACGCACTAGAAAATGAATTAATTGAAGGCACTCAGTTTAGATTAGAACATCTAAATAAGGAGGAAAGGTCGAAGTTAACAAAAGTTTTGTTTGAATTTAGCGACATTCAGTATAAAGAGAGTGACAATTTGACTTTCGCAAATACTGTAAAACATGCTATTAATACAAAGAATGAGGATCCTTGTTATAGGAAACCTTATAGATATCCTCATTTTTATGATGAGGAAGTTAACAGACAAATGAAAGAAATGATGCGTCAAGGCATTGTAGACCATCAAATTCACCATATTGTTCTCCAATTTGGGTAGTACCCAAGAAAGAAGATGCGTCAGGAGAGAAAAAATACAGAATAGTCGTGGACTATCGCAGCCTTAACGAAAAATCAATCAGCGATAATTTTCCCATACCCGTAATGGAAGAAATATTAGACAAGTTGGGAAAATGTCAATATTTCACAACAATTGATTTAGCCAAAGGGTTTCATCAAATTCAGATGGATGAAAAATCAATAGCAAAGACAGCATTCTCAACCAAAGCAGGACATTTCGAATATACACGAATGCCATTTGGATTAAAAAACGCACCAGCAACCTTTCAACGTTGCATGAACAATCTTTTAGGAGATTTAATTTACAAAAATTGCCTAGTATACATGGATGATATAATAGTGTATTCCACTTCATTGGAAGAACACATATTAGCATTAACTAAAGTTTTTAGAAAGCTCAGAGAAGCAAATCTAAAACTACAATTAGTTAAATGCGAGTTCATGAAAAGAGAAACCGAATTTCTAGGACACATAATAACAACGGAAGGTATAAAACCTAATCCAATTAAAATAAAAGCTGTTAAAGAATTTCCAATCCCTAAGACGCCAAAAGAAATAAAAAGATTCCTAGGACTATGTGGATTTTACAGGAAATTCATACCAAACTTCGCAAAAGTCGTGAAGCCAATGACTATAAAGCTCAAGAAAGGAGCTAAAATCAACGAAAAAGAACAAATATACATTGAAGCCTTTGATAAATTAAAGATATTCATAACATCAGAGCCAATATTAGTATACCCGGATTTTAAGAAAAAATTCTCACTCACCACAGATGCTAGTAATTATGCGTTAGGTGCAGTTTTATCACAAGACCATAAACCAATATGCTACGCAAGTAGAACTTTAAATGAACACGAGATAAAATATTCAGCAATAGAAAAAGAACTATTGGCAATAATATGGGCAACAAAAAATTTTAGATCATACTTATTTGGAAGAAATTTTGAAATACTTAGCGACCACAAACCGCTTATATGGCTAAATAACATAAAGGAACCAAACATGAAACTACAAATATGGAAGATAAGATTAAACGAATTCGACTATGAAATCAAATACATACCAGGCAAAGAAAACTACGTAGCGGATGCTCTTTCAAGAATTAAAACCGAACAAAATACCAAAGAAGAAAATCTCATGGTGAATGCTCAAGATAGCATAGCAGCAACAATACATAGCGCAACAGAAGATAACCAAAATTGTATCCAAATCACAGAAAGACCATTAAATTATTACAGTCACCAAATAGAATTTATAAAAGGAAATACTGAAGAAATGAAGAAAATTAACTTTTTTCACAAAACTAAAATTATAATAAATTACACAGAAATGACAACGGAAAAAGCAAAAGAGATCATAAAAGAATATCTTTGTGCAAAAACCACCGTTATATACTTCCCACATGAAGATGACTATGCAAAATTCCAAAAAGCTTACTTAGAAATAATACAAAGAGATTGCCCGATAAAAACTATGAGGACCACAAATAAATTAAAAGATATCCAAACTTATTCAGAATTAAAACAAATCATATTAAACGACCATACAAACCTTTTACACCCAGGAATAGAAAAGACCATAGTAATGTTTAAAGAAAAATATTATTTCCCAGATTACCAAAAACTAATACAAAACATAATTAACGAATGCGTAATCTGTAATATATCAAAAGTGGAACACAGGGATACAAAATTTAAATATGAAATAACACCTGAGGTCTTCAACCCTAGAGCAACATACGTTATAGATTTTTATATGGTCAATAATAAACAATTTTTATCATGCATAGACGTATATTCAAAATACGCTACATTAATTGAAATACATGGTAAAGATTGGTTAGAAGCAAAACGAGCATTATTAAAAATATTCAACGAAATCGGAAAACCATTAGAAATAAAAGCAGACAAAGACTCAGCATTCATGAGTACAGCATTAAAAATTTGGTTGGATTCAGAAAATGTTAAAATTCAAATCACAACAAGCAAGAATGCAATATCAGACGTAGAGCGATTTCATAAAACAATCAACGAAAAACTAAGAATAATTAATTCAGACACAAATGAAGAAAATAAATTAACAAAATTCGAAATAATACTTTACACTTATAATCATAAAACAATACATAGCACTACTGGTAGAACACCAGCAGATATCTTTATTTATGCCGGATCACCAGCATACGATACCCAGTTGAATAAAATTAAAGAGATCAATAAGTTAAACGAAACAAGAAAAACTTACGAAGTAGATACAATGTATAGAGAATTGCCAATCGTCAAATCAAAAATAACAAATCCATTCAGGAAAACAGGCATAATAAAACAGTTAGATAACAAACACTTTGAAGAAACGAATAGAGGAAGGAAAATAATACATTACAAAACCAAGTTCAAAAAGAAAAAGAAAATAAATATAAACAAATATAACATTAATTTCAAACCAACTGCACCGTACAATTAGAAGATATCCAAATAACAAATGTAATATCCGATTTTACACAAACCGTTTATATAAGTAATAATATAACTAAAACAGAGCCGTTAGCATTCATACAAACTAAAGAACTCATAAGAGTACATACAAGAACTAATAATACCCTGTTAATCATAAGCTTAACATTAGTGACAATATTGTCAATAGTAATTATAAGCTATTTTTTGTTCAAATGCAAAAATTTACCAAAACGAATAATAATCAAACATAAGAATGATGCAGTAACGACACCAACCATCGAAAATGAAGGCGAAGCAACCGTAAAAAACGCCGACTTAGAGACGTACCCTAACTTAACGCTTGAGGACAAGCCAATTTCTAAGGGATGGGGAAGTGACATATCCAGATCATGCAGATCTCTCATGTCCACACTCACTGCGACAACGCCAACGCCACGCGCAGATCCCTTACGCAAATGCGAGCTTTCATTTATCAAACCCAACCGAATATTCTAGCATAAACAAACGTACGGTAAACAAAATGCATTCATAAGCCAATGATGAAATTCAATAATAAAATAAGACGCAAATGCGAGCTTTCATTATTGATTAAACCAGTAGCATAAGCAGAGTTACATTTTGTACACCAAACTGAACAGACGTGTTTTGATGAATAAAGAATTATATTTTTTAAATCAAGTACCGTAATCAGACATTCAATTATATATATATATGTTTTTTTGTGTTTGAGTTTGATCTGAGTAAGCGTTGATTGCACTGATGATGATACGGGAATATCAAAATACGCTGGATTTTGTCCCCCTTCTGGATGGCCAGGTCGTTGATGACCATCAGATTGCTGTGTGTGTGCGCAAGCGTCCACTTAGCCGTAAGGAGATCAATCGCAAGGAGATTGATGTGATTTCTGTGCCGCGCAAAAATATGCTCATGGTCCATGAGCCGCGCAACAAAATGGATCTAACGAAATTCCTCGAGAATCACAAATTTCGGTTCGATTATGCATTCGACGACTCATGCGACAACGCAATGGTCTATAAGTGAGTACATCTTCAAAGAACTGATATTACTAATTATTTTTAGACTGCTAAATTTATTCATATATATATTTATCAGAATTGAATATGCTTATTATACTCTTTTTAAACAAACTCCAAACATTGGCTCCGTGGCATGGGTCATTTGTAGTTCAAATTGTTAGAAATAAGGTTGAATTTAATGCAATTTTATGTTTAAAGCATATTTTAAAACTAAATTTATTTGATGACCACTTATTGAATTCATCGCATTTTACAAAAAGTCGTTTGAAGATTTCCAGACTTCCAGATTTCCATCTATTTTCTCATAGATATCTTATCGCATAAATGTAGCTTTTAAGCTTAAGATGTGTTTAGACTCTTGTTACTTCTGCTGTGGAGAGTACAATTATTATTTTTGTCTAATCCAATTGTACTTGCAACAGCTATTGCTCTTGCAGAGCATAGAAATACTTTTTAGATTGCCTCTGTTATTGCAGGGTTCAATTTTGTAGCATTAGCAATAGAAGATCAATATTTCTAGTGTTCTTCTAAATTCCAAATTCTTGAACTTTTAAACTAACTAACTAACAATCTTGTCATATGATCTGTTCTGTGATCGATTTACTTATCTAAGTGTTAATTGACATGATTAAACATGATAAGAGCAAATTATTTAGCACAAATACTACCTTACTTCAAGTAGGTGCCAACATTTAGTGACTATGAAATCGAAATCTGATGTATTCTTAATTTTAAATTGGAAACTTAAGAAAAGCTTAGAATTATTTGAGGAGAAAACTTTTAAGAAACGCAGCTTAAATGATATACACACATATACTTATATATACATACATATGCAAACAGCTGTGCACTTTTCTTGTTGTTGTTGTTGTTGTTGCTGCTGCTGTTGGCGTTTGCGACGAACGAAATGCGCTTCGCTAACACTGACTCACACATACAACTTTCCTACATTGTGCGAAAGCTTAAAAGCATTCGCTCCCGAAATAGTCAAGATTTTCCTTTGTTGTTGTTTTAATTTGTACTGCTGCTGTATGACTAAAAATGTAAAGTTGTTGTAAAGTTGATTTCTGTCAGTGTGTGTGTATATATTTTCTGTCTGTCTTTTGCCATCTTTTCGTTTATTTTGTGTTTCATCTCGTTTCGTTTTTCGAGTTCGCCTCAGTTAAATTGCCAGAGATATTGCTCAAGCCATTATTTCGATACCCTTGTCACGGCTTTTTAATTTTTGTATTTGTTTTTATTTTTCTCCAAGTGTGTAGCACTTATTTAAACTCGTTAACATGGACATATTTATGTAGATATTTTCTTGATTGGTAACAAACGCCTAGTAATAAGTATTTGGCAATCGCATTTCGTTATGGATTTGTATGGAAACTTCGGTCATTATTCGGTATCGTTACATTTTTTGCAAACAAGAAAAAATTTATTAAATACATTGAAAATTCTGTAATAAATTATGTTTATTTAATAATTTTTTTTTTATTTTAATAATTACAACTTGCTAATATGTTTTGTGAACTTGAACTGCAAAATGCGTTTAATTTTTCCTTTCTAATCGAATCTGAATCCGTTTCTCAACATAGGCACACCGCCAAGCCTCTGGTGGAGACCATCTTTGAGGGCGGCATGACCACCTGCTTTGCTTATGGACAGACGGGGTCGGGCAAGATGCATACAATGGGTGGTGAATTTAACGGTGAGGTGCAGGACTGCAAGAACGGCATCTATGCGATAGCCGCCAAGGATGTATTTGTGCTACTGAATGGGTCAAGGTATAGCTCCCTAAACCTGGTTGTCTCCACGAGTTTCTTTGAGATTTACAACGGCAAGGTGAGATATATATATATATATATATATATATATATATATAAATATCGTTCAGTACTAAATCGAATTGGTTTTTTTAGGTGTTTGATTTGCTAGCCGACAAAAGCCTGCAAATGCTGCGCGTCCGCGATGATGGCAAGCAGCTGCTGGTCGTTGACCGAGCGCATCGTCGATGGTGTCGAGAAGGTCCTCAAGCTCATTCATGGCAATGCAGCGCGTACCTCTGGCCAAACATCGGCCAATTCACATTCATCGCGATCGCATGCCGTATTTCAAATTGTATTGCGACCGAAGGGCATCAGCAAAATTCATGGAAAATTCTCATTCTCAGCAGAGCGTGGACACATCCTCCGAGATAAATAAATCACTGTTGGCCTTAAAGGAGTGCATTCGTGCATTCGGCAACCAATCGGCATATTTACCATTCCGTGGATCCATGTTGACGCAGGTGCTGCGCGACTCGTTTATTGGTGAGAAGAGTAAGACTTGCATGATTGCGATGATCTCGCCGGGATTGAGCAGTGTTAAACATACATTGAACACGCTACGCTATGCGGATCGTGTCAAGAAGCTGGTCGTTAAGGATGTACAGGAGATTGGCCATGGCGATGGCGATGTCATCGAGATCATGGACGATGACGCGGAGGAGGAACAGCAACTGACTGAACAGGAAGTTGGCGACATTCATCACCAGCATCAACATCTTGATCAATCGCTGCAGCTCGGCCACAACAACAATAACAATAATAATAATAATAATAAGTTACTCAAAGAATTAGCCAATAGATTTAGTTAAAAAGTATGGCATAAGTTCCCATTAGTTTATTCGAGTCGACTACTTTTTTTGACTTGGTCCTATTGTGTTGAAATAAAAAAATAAAAATAAAATAAATACTAAAAATATAGTTAAAATGTTAGAAAAGCTTTATTTGTACAAATGCAATAAATTTCGAACATAAGTAAATATTAAAAGAAAATTATAAAGACCTTAAATTGAACAAAAAAAGAGAGCCGATCAAATATGATAGAAAGTAAATAATAATAGCAGCTTTAATTTTTTAAAACCTAGATAGTTATATATCCCACGTGTGTTATTTGGAAAATAGTGATTGTTCTTTTACAGAATTGAATAATAACTTGACGATTTTTGGAGAACTTAATTTACAGCAATGCAACGTTTGCTATGTCCTATATAATTACCATAAAAATATTTTAATCAGTTACATAAGTTTATTTGATTTGCGTTGAATCTATTTACACCTTAGATATTAATTTTTCTGTTGCTGGCTTCAAAATTAACACGCAACCCTCAAGATGAAGCTAAAAATTTAATTGTAAAATGGTCTCAACTGCCGTAAAAAGATGAAGAGTCCCAAAATGAAGATTAAAATAAAACTGGTGTTAAGCAAAATTTCGTGTACATAGCCTTAGTGTTAAATTTGGCGACAATGTCATATAAGAAACTAATAAAATAAAATATAACTATACATAATAATTATGATAATAAAAAAATATAGAAATGATGATAATAATATATATATATATACATATGTGTAATAACAATACGTTCTTTCTCTCTGTGCACGTGGTAGGAACATGATATGTCGGCCGAGCTAATTGTGCAACATCAGGCAGTCGATGATCTGCAGCAGACCGAGGAGATGGTCGACGAATATCATCGCAGTGTGAATGCAACCCTCGAGAATTTCTTGGCCTAATCGAAGGCGCTGCATGATTTAACCAATTATGTCGATTACGATCAGGATGCGTATTGTAAGCGGGGTGAGACAATGTTCTCGACACTGCTCGAAATATCCATACAGTGTCGCGATATGATGGCCGAATATCGGGCCAAATTGGCCAAGGAGGAGATGCTTTCCTGCAATTTCAAGCCCACCATTAACAAACGTTGAAAACACAGGGCGACAACAAGCAAATAACCAACCAACCAACTAAATAATATGAACCGGTAATCCAACCAACTATGCCAGTTTATTTTAGTATTTTTCCACAATATTTAAACATTTATTTTTTTAAATACTAAACTCTACCGTATTAGTCCTAGCCCCACGTTAACTCTGCTTATGCTACTGGTTTAATCGATAATGAAAGCCCGCATTTGCGTCTTATTTCATCATTGGCTTATGAATGCATTTTGTTTACCGTACGTTTGTTTATGCTAGAATATGCGGTTGGGTTTGATTGTTTATGCTAGAATATGCGGTTGGGTTTGTTATTGGCGAAATTTGCTGATGTTGCATAAGGGATCTGCGCGTGGCGTTGGCGTTGTCGCAGTGAGTGTGGACATGAGAGATCTGCATGATCTGGATATGTTACTATATATATATATTAATGTCTAAGCGTTTAACAAAACTCAGTAAATTGTCTTTCATTGTTTTCGATTTAATAGTGCGCAAAACAAAGACATTTATTTTATACATACATCTAATATACAAAATACTAAACATATAATTTACATAATATGAGATTCCATGAAATAATTTTTACTATTTACAACTATTTAATAATTACACACTGTATTTATTTAAAACTAAAACAAAACAACAAAAAAAAAGCAAAAAAAAAAAAGGAAGTCGAGAAAAAGGCCACAAAAGAATGTATTTAATTTGTATTAGTTTGTTGTTTGTTGAAAATAACAACAACCCGCACCAAACCAATTTACGTATTGCTATAATATTTGTTACTCATTAAACATTAAACAACCGTTTTATTTATGAAAAATTCATTTTGGGTTTTGTTTTTATCAAGTCAACTTGAATTTTTGAAATAATTTAAAATATAAACTCAAATGGAATTTACTAAACGCCATTTTCCAGTCGCTTTTTTTCTTGTTTTTTTTTATGAATACTATTGTAATTGTAATTGTTTAAGCAAACGACTTTGGCGAACAAGAATTTGATGACTAAGAAATTTATTATGAATTTTAAGTGCAGTTGAGTTGAGATTTGGAGACAATGTTTTTGCATTTCTTTTTTTAGCATAATTTTATGTACTAATATTTATTTTAATATTTAATTCTCATCTAATTAAAAAAGACAAAAAAGACACACACACTATTTGCAAGAAAGAAACTGCTTTTAAGATACCCTGCAAAAAGAAGCGAAGGAGAAAACGTTGTAGCTTAGCAAAAAAAGAAATAAAATTTAACAAATACACTACATACATTTGTGTGTGTGTTTATATATTTGATAATAAATGCATATCTACACGCACAAACACACACACATGCACCTGCGATTGTATGTTTGTATGTACTTCTCTAAAAATATTTAACCAATCCAATAAAAATTTAAAAAAAATTTTAAGAAAAATAATAAAATGAAATGTTAGGACTCGGACTCTAATAATGTATTATTTAATATAAATATTAATTTATATTGTAATAAAAGTGAATATAAACAAAATGAAAGCTTTCTTTTTAATTAAGGCGAAATAACTATTTAAAAAGAATATTTGAATGTGGCCGCCTATATTCGAATAATTAGCGCACACTATCACTTTGTTATCAATAGCGCGATGGTTTTAACTGCTGGTATTTATATTGGTGGCGCTTGGTATTTTGCTGGTTTCTCGCATGTGGACACACTGCGCGAAGTGTAGACGCAAATACATCTTTACTGTTCGTTTTGGTGTGTTTTGGTGTCGTCGCTGTAGTCGTTAAGCGCGTATCGTCGAGTTTGCTCTGCATTTGTTTTCGCTTGTGTTTTATTTTCAGCAATCACAATTATCAAATTGTAATACAATATGCAAATAAATAATAGAAACTCAAAGTGTTTATAGCGCGCGACATATATATTCATTAATCAGACGCTCCCACACAGCGTATTTTTTTTGGATCGTGTTTGTTTTTTTTATGGTGCAGAAGCAACAACAACAACAACAGAAGGAGTAGAAGGCAATAACAGTGAGAAACAGCCAGAGTAAAAGCCAAAGCAATAGATAATTTGTGCAGATCAAATACGAAATTGAAAAGCGAAGAAGGAAAAAAGGACGGGTGAAAAGTGAATGCGAATTGTGGCTACAAATAGTGGTTGAAGACATTTTTAGCACAGGTGCGGCAGAGAGAGCGGGAGTGAGAACTGAGTTTTGTTTTTTTTTTTAGTTTGTTAGTGGGGTATAAGAAAAAATAAAATAACAAATAAAATCAACAACAGGCAGCAAACCGCTTGCCACTTGTTTTTAGCTAGCAGGCTAATTCAGTCCCCGCCCCCTCTACGCAGTTGTCCCCGCAAATCCCCAATTTCCATCACGAGCATCACCCCCCGTGCCATGCGTGACCTCGGCACGAAAATGGCCGAGCTTAAATTCGAGGCTCCACTGGCAAAATTCGAGGAGACAGACGAATGGGGCGGCTGTGACTTTATCTCCAATCAGAATGCCCTCAATGCCAATCGGAATCTAAAGGATGGCAATGCAAAGCAGCAGCAGCAGGACAAATTACGCTCACCTCATCAAAAATTGAGGCGCTGCTGCAGTCGCTGGAGCAGATGGTTCAAGTGGAAATATTATTCCCAATTGCAATACGCAATCTCAGCTTGAGCGGCGTTAGGCGAGCTGCAGACAATGTGGACAATTTCACCGAGACATTCGGAGGCAGTCTGGAAGATGTGGTCAACACGTTCGACGAGAAGATCACTAAGTGCTTTGGCAACTACGAGGAGAATGTCCAGGAACTTGCACCCGTTCAGGTGCGCAGCCAGGAAGAGATCATGAACGAATGCCAGTGAGTGTCAAATTAACATCATTAATCGGTGATTGATGTGCGATTGATTGTTTTCTGTTCATTTTATTTTATTTTATTTATTTTCTTCATTATCATATCAAATTAAAATTATGGATTGATGATTGGTCGGTAATTGATTAGTGTTTGATCAGTTTTCTTTAATGATTGATGGCGTCTGCGCGACGCCGTTAGTAAATATTTTACTGTATTTTAGATTTTTTGTTTTTTGTATTTTGCGACTTCGACACAGAAGAAGCCAAAGACAGTTATTATTTGTGATTTTTTTTTTTTTGCAAACAACACAACATATAAATATATATATATATATATGTTTTTTTTTGTGTTTTTATTATTCTCCAAGTGTGTAGCACTTAATTAAACTCGTTAACATGGACATATTTATGTAGATATTTTCTTGATTAGTAACAAACGCCTAGTAATAAGTATTTGGCAATCGCATTTCGTTATGGAAGTGTATGGAAACTTCGGTCATTATTCGTTACATTTTTTGCAAACAAGAAAAAATGTATTAAATACATTGAAAATTGTGTAATAAATTATGTTTATTTAATATTTTTTTTATTTTAATAATTACAACTTGCTTATATGTATTGTGAACTTTAACTGCAAAATGCGTTTAACTTTTCCTTTCTAATCGAATCTGAATCCGTTTCTCAACACAGGCACACCGCCAATCCGCTGGTGGAGACCATCTTTGAGGGCTGCATGGCCACCTGCTTTGCTTATGGACAGACGGGGTCGGGTAAGACGCACACAATGGGTGGTGAATTTACCGGTGAGGTGCAGGACTGCAAGAACGGCATCTATGCGATGGCCGCCAAGGATGTATTTGTGCTACTGAATGGGTCACGGTATAGCTCCCTAAACCTAGTTGTCTCCACGAGTTTCTTTGAGATTTACAACGGCAAGGTGAGATATATATATATATATATAAATATTCGTTCAGTACTAAATCGAATTGGTTTTTTTTAGGTGTTTGATTTGCTAGCCGACAAAAGCCGGCAAAAGCTGCGCGTCCGCGATGATGGCAAGCAGCTGCTGGTCGTTGACCTCACCGAGCGCATCGTCGATGGTGTCGAGAAGGTCCTCAAGCTCATTCAGCATGGCAATGCAGCGCGTACCTCTGGCCAAACAATTCACATTCATCGCGATCGCATGCCGTATTTCAAATTGTATTGCGACCGAAAGGCAGCAGCAAAATTCATGGAAAATTCTCATTTATTGAGTTGGCTGGCAATGAGAGGGGCGTGGACACATCCTCGGCGGATTGGCAGACACGCATGGAGGGTGCCGAGATCAATAAATCACTGTTGGCCTTAAAGGAGTGCATTCGTGCATTGGGCAAACAGTCGGCACATTTACCATTCCGTGGATCCATGTTGACGCAGGTGCTGCGCGTCTCGTTTATTGGTGAGAAGAGTAAGACTTGCATGATTGCGATGATCTCGCCGGGATTGAGCAGTGTTAAACATACATTGAACACGCTACGCTATGCGGATCGTGTCAAGGAGCTGGTCGTTAAGGATGTACAGGAGATTGGACATGGCGATGGCGATTTCATCGAGATCATGGACGATGACGCGGAGGAGGAACAGCAACTGACTGAACAGGATAAATCATCAATCGCTGCAGCGTGCCCGCCAGGCTGAGATGAAGGTGGCACTCATGAATCAGGATTCTGGCAATCCCAATTGGGAAACTGCACAAATGATACGGGAATATCAAAATACGCTGGAGTTTGTCCCCCTTCTGGATGGCCAGGTCGTTGATGACCATCAGATTGCTGTGTGTGTGCGCAAGCGTCCGCTTAGCCGTAAAGAGATCAATCGCAAGGAGATTGATGTGATTTCTGTGCCGCGCAAAAATATGTATACCTTAACTGTTTGGAGTTAAAAAAGTGCCAAGGTGCATTGGTGCGAAGCCTGACTGGCGGCTATAAAGCGGTGCCACGGGAACCAGGAGCGCGTGGAATTGTATTCCGTCCTGGTTGTTGGTTAGGCCCTTCGGAAGTTCACGACCAAACAGAAGTGTCTTCAATTTGGTACCTGCGGGTCCAAATGTCCCAATGGGGCGCTAATTGAACGCAGATGGCGGTGTGCCTGTGTTGAGAAACGGATTCAGATTCGATTAGAAAGGAAAAATTAAACGCATTTTGCAGTTAAAGTTCACAATACATATAAGCAAGTTGTAATTATTAAAATAAAAAAAATATTAAATAAACATAATTTATTACACAATTTTCAATGTATTTAATACATTTTTTCTTGTTTGCAAAAAATGTAATGATACCGAATAATGACCGAAGTTTCCATACACACCTAATCGAAGGCGCTGTATGATTTAACCAATTATGTCGATTACGATCAGGATGCGTCACACACCCACACATGCACACACACACACACACATTCCCACACATGCAGTCAGGCTTTTAACTGCACGCTGCATGCTGAAAAGAGCAGCAACTCTGAAAAAAGAATAATACTAAAGAATGTGGAACGAAAACGCGCAAATAAATATGGCAAATAACTGATAGTTGTTCACATATATATATATATATATTTATTTATTTATTATTTATACATATATATATATATTAATGTGTAACCGTAAAACAAAACTCGGTAAATTGTCTTTCATTGTTTTCGATTTAATAGTGTGCAAAACAAAGACATTTATTTTATACATACATCTAATATACAAATATATTTTATAATAAATGCATATCTACACGCACACACACACATGCACCTGCGATTGTATGTTTGTATGTACTTCTCTAAAAATATTTAACCAATCCAAAAAAAATTTAAAAAAAATTTTAAGAAAAATGAAATGAAATGTTAGGACTCGGACTCTAATAATGTATTATTAAATATAAATATTAATTTATAGTGTAATAAAAGTGAATATAAACAAAATGAAAGCTTTCTTTTTAATTAAGGCGAAATAACTATTTAAAAAGAATATTTGAATGTGGCCGCCTATATTCGAATAATTAGCGCACACTATCACTTTGTTATCGATAGCACAATGGTTTTAACTGCTGGTATTTATATTGGTGGCGCTTGGTATTTTGCTGGTTTCTCGCATGTGGACACACTGCGCGAAGTGTAGACGCAAATACATCTTTACTGTTCGTTTTGGTGTGTTTTGGTGTCGTCGCTGTCGTCGTTAAGCGCGTATCGTCGAGTCTGCTCCGCATTTGTTTTCGCTTGTGTTTTATTTTCAGCAATCACAATTATCAAATTGTATTAATGCAAATAAATAATAGAAACTCAAAGTGTTTATAGCACGCGACATATATATTCATTAATCAGACGCTCCCACAGGGCGTATTTTTTTCGGATCGTGTTTGTTTTTGTTTATGGTGCAGAAGCAACAACAACAACAACAGAAGGAGTAGGAGGCAATAACAGTGAGAAACAGCCAGAGTAAAAGCCAAAGCAATAGATAATTTGTGCAGATCAAATACGAAATCAAAAAGAGAAGAAGGAAAAAAGGACGGGTGACAAGTGAATGCGAATTGTGGCTACAAATAGGGGTTGAAGACATTTTTTGCACAGGTGCGGCAGAGAGAGCGGGAGTGAGAACTGAGAGTTTTGTTTTTTTTTTTAGTTTGTTTGTTAGTGGTGTATAAGAAAAAATAAAATAACAAATAAAATCAACAACAGGCAGCAAACCGCTTGCCACTTGTTTTTAGCTAGCAGGCTAATTCAGTCCCCGCCCCCTCTACGCAGTTGTCCCCGCAAATCCCCAATTTCCATCACGAGCATCACCCCCCGTGCCATGCGTGACCTCGGCACGAAAATGGCCGAGCTTAAATTCGAGGCTCCACTGGCAAAATTCGAGGAGACAGACGAATGGGGCGGCTGTGACTTTATCTCCAATCAGAATGCCCTCAATGCCAATCGGAATCTAAAGGATGGCAATGCAAAGCAGCAGCAGCAGGACAAATTACGCCTGCTCGAGGATGCTGTCCGTGATGCACATCTCAGCAAAAATGGAGGCGCTGCTGCAGTCGCTGGAGCAGATGGTTCAGGATCGGGTTCAGGTGGAAATATTAGTCCCAATTGCAATACGCACAATTTGAGCGAAGTTTTGGGAGATGTATCGTCGGGTTTGGGGCTCGGTCTCAGCTTGAGCGGCGACAGGCGAGCTGCAGACAATGTGGACAATTTCACCGAGACATTCGGAGGCAGTCTGGAAGATCTGGTCAACACGTTCGACGAGAAGATCACTAAGTGCTTCGGCAACTACGAGGAGAATGTCGAGGAACTTGCACCCGTTCAGGTGCGCAGCCAGGAAGAGATCATGAACGAATGCCAGTGAGTGTCAAATTAACATCATTAATCGGTGATTGATGTGCGATTGATTGTTTTCTGTTCATTTTATTTTATTTTATGTATTTTCTTCATTATCATATCAAATTAAAATTATGGATTGATGATTGGTCGGTAATTGATTAGTGTTAGATCATTTTTCTTTAATACTTTTTGTGATATGATTCATATAACCAATTAATGCCTGACTGATGCACTGATTGAGTGTCTTATGATTGACTGTCTCATTGATTGATTGATGCTTGATAGCTTACAAGAGAATAATCCAAATTGCTATGCATTTTATTCCGAAATGTATCTGCAAAGAATGATTGACGGTTGAGTGATAGGTGATTGAGAGCCCAACAATTTATACATTGGTGTATGCAAGCAAAGACTGACTAATGGTTGAGTGACCAATAATTGAAACCATGAAATAAACGAATTTTATACTTAAACATATTTGCATATGAAAAATTAAATAATTTGTGCTAACTGATTGATTGGGAATTTTAAAAATGTCTGATATAAGAATATCATTTCGAAGCTAGCATGTAAATAAATAGTTAAGCTTGAAGTGGAACTTTGCTTGCATCTTAAAGCTCGCATTAAGTATAGTTTTTATTTGATAAGGTTCGAAACGGTTCAGCTGTGGTTAACCGGTTAATCAAAAAATTGCTCACCTAATAACAAACACATAGAATAATAAGCAGACAGACAGAGAGAGAGAGAGAGTAAGAAAGGGAGAGAGAGAGAATTATGTACGTGGCAAAGATATAAGAATGCAATGCGCCATCCATTTTTACACAATTATGTTGAGCGCATGCGTCAACCCCCAACTTGCTGGCAACCCTGGCGCCATATAATGACGTAATCCTTATACAGTCCAAACGAGGGGGTGGGAGAAGGTTGAGGGGTGTTGCGTAGCATTCAACATTGTTGGATCGATAAAAGTCGATTGTCGTCAGACTCTTGAGACAATTTTGATATCTAAACTTTTTGTTTCATTGCTGCATCCAAGCAAAAATAAAAACAACCCGTGACCAGCGTCTAGCGGAAGTGCTACCCCCTTTCCACCGTTAAGGCCCGTTGTAGAGGGGAACAAAAAATAAAACACAATCAATGTTAAACTGTAACCCAATTGCTTACAATGCGTTGGGGTTGGTGGTGGCTGAGGGATTGGTTGGTTGGAGGAAGTCGCAATCAGCGTTGAGTAGCGTTTGTCAAAGCAAACCAATTCAAAAAAAATATAAATAAATAAAACACTGCAATTGGCTACGATTTGCGGTGCGTAAATCATAGATGATAACGCATAACAAAAAGCAACCGAACAACAACAACAACAATAAGAGCTACAACAAAAACAATATTTATAAAGTGCATTTGCCTGGCTCAAGCAAAGCGCATTACTTAACTAAAGAGTGAGCGAGAGAGATAGAGAGCATGTGTAGTTTGAGTGAGAGAGACGGCTAATTGAGTTGGATTTTAAGCAAGCATTGAAAATTGGTATAACGGTTTTGTGAACATTTTTGCAACAAGCAGAAGCAAGCATCTGCGATTCCAAAAAGTATATATATTATAGATCAGGATTAACAGTCGAGTCGATTTAGCCATGTCCGTTGTCCGCAATAAATGCCAGTATTATTAAATCAACAGTAAATAAAAATATTCGCTAACTTCGTTTTTTTTATTTTATTGCTTTATTATTCTTTCTTTTTAGAGATGTATCTGGGTGCCGGTATATCGTATTCAAGCTATATGTTTTTTGTGTTTATTGGTTTTAGACTTGCAATATGCAACGTTTTATTATCATTTTTATTTTTATTTGATTTTTTATCTTTAGTTGACATCAGCTAATATATTTGACAATCGCGTGCTCTATTCGTAAAAAAAAATTTGAAAAGCACATAATATTTACATTTGTGTATGATTCGTGAATGGTGAATGAGGGCGAGTCTGAATGTGGATTATGATCATGATGATGATGATGATACACTGACACGCCAAGTTGGATTCAAATATGCCTATATATATTTATATATTTTATTGCTTGCAATTAGGCATATTCAACATGTGCATTTGATCTCTTGTATTTTATTCATTCGCCGTGCACTCACTTCTCATTCTCATTCTCATTTTTGCTTTTCGCATAGTGCATATTTAATGATAAATAAAGTACAATTGCTGTCTCCTTCAATCTCGTTGTGGTCGTGTAATCTTTTCATTTCGGTTTAACATTTATTGGGAGGGAACGCATCATTAACATGACCTATACATAGCTCTGCTAGAGATCCAATGCTGTTTCTAGTTCACTCAGACCTTTACGTACTGGCATCACTGCTTTTGTTTTTGCTGCTTCATCTGGCGTCATCTAACTGTGATTGTCGACGCTGCGTTTTTCTCTCTCTTTTGTTCTTGCTTGGGTCGTTTGTCAATATTTATGTTACGCATTATCTGTGAGTCTCGTCTTCTTCGTCTTATTTTTAACGAAGGTCGAGAGCTGTGTGTAGTTGTGTGAGTGAGTGAATGCGTCTGTGTGCAGCATTCATTTGACGAAGGTCTGCAGTAGAAAACTTTCTGCTTCTTCTGCGAACTCCATTACTGGTAGCTTTGCTCTTCATTTTCTTATACTTTGCTTTCCTCTGATGTTATTGTTGTTGTTGGATCAGTTCTCTGTTTTTGGCATGCTCTGCAAGAACAGGTTTAATCAAATGCAACATTTTGCGGAATTTTTACACTGAGCAAATGGATATGTCAAATTTCAGTTATTATTAATTGTATGGATGACATCACAAGCGGAAATAACTTACGTATTGTAAATGTCAATTGCTTATTATTATTATCGACCAACTTTGAAATTAAGTTGAGCTCAGCATATTATATATATTTAATGTAAATATATATAAGTATGTGAGGCGAAAACTTTATGTCAGCCATAATTGCTGACAGTTTTTGTTTTTGTTGAGGCATGTGACGGTGACATAAAAACAACCGCATTTGTGTGCCACTTAAAAAAAATAAGGTGCTGACCAAATGTGCCAATGCAGCCAGTTTGGCTTACAGTTGTGGGCCCGCTTTCCGGTTTATGGCCAGCCACTTGGCCAATCGAAGCATTTTTCATTTGACCAAAGCGTGGGACACGCGTCGCGTCGCGTCGGTACACTTGGAGAAAAAAATGAGAGAAGTTCAAAATTTATTAAGTATATGCAGTCAAAGAACGAAACCAGTTCGAACTGCTTAAAGTCGACTTTTTTCGCCATAAATCAAAGTAAAATATTATAATTATTATAAAAAATAAATAAATTTGTATTGAAAAATAACCCAAACAATTTTTCTGATTATATTTAGAAAGTAAATTATTTTCTCTACTAGTTTTCCTGCTTCGCTTTTCATTTTGTCTCAGTGTAGCAATAATTTACACTCTTGACCAGGCGTTGACATAACCGATTTGAGTTGAGTTTGTCGCAACTTTTATTTTCTTCGATTGCATTTCTTTTCCTTTCCTTTTTGTATATGTTTTTTCCATTTCTTTTGTCATGCAATTTGCTGATGCAATTTCTGTAGCAGCCATGGCGCTGACTGAGTCTGGAAGTGGACACTGGAATTGGGAGTGCGACTGGAATCTCTGTTGAAACTAAAGCCGCAGTTGCCCCAGCAGCTGGTGACCTACTTTTCCAACCAGGTTCAATGTCCTGTCGCCAAATCCTGACTGAGAAAATGATAAAAAAAAAAGACAAACCAAAATCGCTGTTTCTTCAAATTTTTTTTTAATTCAGCTGCTGCCTGTCAAATTAAACAAGAAACATTTTTAAATTTGATTTGACTGCTTCTATTTAAGAAAATCTTATTTCGCATTTATGTTGAATGCTTAAATTTTTTTTTTTTATACAAGTTAAGAACCCCAATTTCTGTTTTTCACCCTTCAGAAATCTCGAATTACGTGCGGACTTAATCAATTATGAAAGGTGACTGCTTTTAAACTGCATATAATCGATTGGGTACAATTATATATATATATATATGTATATAGAAGGGGTTTGAGCTGGTAATTAGGGGTTAAAGGTTGGGAAGGCCAGTTGATGTGTATCCTTGAAAAGAGTGCAACAACAGCAGCAAAAATCTGAAGAACGCCACATAGCCTGACCAAAACAATAATCAAACTGTATAAATATAGACGGGGGTAGTTTCGCAACAGCTAATGCCGCCCATGCACCCCAATTTGAGGGTCGTATGAGTCATGCACAGACGGCACAACATGGCGTATGCGTGTTACGAAACACACACTGGAAAGGACTGACAGGCCTCAGCTGTGTTGTCAGTGAACCTCTCCGCCCCACCCCCCCGCCATTTGCCCCTCATAGGTTAGGGTTGCCATCGCTGTTATTATTGGGGGTTGCCTGAAAGTCATTTCCTGCCCACATACAGAATTGGAAAAGGACATTAACCTCATTGACACTGTGGCCAGCCACAGCTAATTTTCCCCTGTTGTTGCATGCACCACAACAATGATCCCAAATAAACAATTGTGCAACATATAGCAACAAAATGCCGACGAGAATAACTTGAAATCGCTTAAAAGTCACAATAGTTGTCAACGCCATTTTATCTATTGTGATTTGTTCAATTCGAATTGCTAAACTGAAAAACCTTTCAAAATTAACGGAATTCCAAAAAGGACATTTTTTAACTCTATCTTATCCAAGCTAAATTTTCGGTCACTCGAAACAAACGCGAAAAAAAAATATGTAAATTATACTATGTAAATTTATTAGAGAGTAATATTTTTGGATAATGTGAAATTATTACTCAAATTCGTTAGCTCAAATAAAACCAATAAATTAAATAAATATAAATAAAACAGATACGAATATAAAATTGACTAATCATGCCTCAAAAAAATAAAAATAACACAAAATTAAATGTTTGGGTTTGTGTAGAAATTGAAAAGGTTTTCGATTTTCAACTGAAATAGAATTGGCACAAAAGCACATACAATTTTAGGGCTGCCATTGCAATTGGCAATTGACAATTGGCAACTGGCAATTCAATCTTCTGTTGGCCTTGAACAGGGATATAAACTTCTCACAGAAGCGTTTCTAAACGGACCACATTTGCCACTGTCCACTTAGAGGAGTTCCATCTCTTTACTGCAAATGGACACGTCTCATTCATATTAGTGTCGGTGGTGGTAATAATATATAAGATATTTAGCAATCCCAAAGGATCGCAGAAGGCATTACAAACGACAGTGTTACATAATTAGCATGTATTTGGTTTTAAGAATTTCAATAAAATTAAATTAATCTCATCGTGTTTTCATTCAGAATTTTCGGGTTTGGGATTGGAATTGTCAGGTTGTGATGCACTGGTCCCTTCTAAATTGTGAGTCGAATGAAACTCTGCTAAGAGATTCGGGCAAAATAGATTTTCTATCGGCTCCCAAGTGTCTTCGTCGTCGGAATAACCCTTCCAGTGTATCAAGTATTCCACAATTCCGCATCGTACACGACGATATAAGATTTTTTCAACTTCAAAAATGTCGTCAGGTAAAGCCGGAAAGTTATCGGCATCGGGTGTCTGTTCCATATTCCTGTAGAAAGTTCTATAAAAATATGGTTCAACATCTTTATGAAGTTAAAGTTAAATTTAAATTTAGTTTTTTTTTCTTACTTTTGATTTTAGTTTTCTTAATTAGTTATTGTTCAGTTAGAGTTCCAATTACAAATCAGGTTTGGTAGGAAGCTTCTTACACAATTTATGGGTGCAGATCTATAAGAAAAACTTTAATAATCAGTTTCGAACCCTAGGCTTGATTCTCGGAAGAAAAGGAGCAGCATCAAATTAAACGCTAAACGATTGTCAGCATTTTTGTCCCCATTTTGTGTATCTGCATCTTTGTCATTTGTACATGTGTGTGGGCATTTGTGTGTGTGTGTGTGTGTGTGTGTGTGGTGCCAACGCGAAGTGTGAACAACTAAATTTAGAATATATGCTTTAAAGTGTTTGCTTGTTGCATTTACGTGTCTAGTTTGGGATTTGGTTTTCAGCTCTCCCACTTACCCTCCCATTCAACAACATTTTCCAGCATAAAAATGCATATATATATATATACTTATATTTTGATATATATAAAGGTATATAGATATCATAAGTTTTACAAGTTTTATAAATTTTTAGTTATTTATAATTTACATTTACTCAGTCATGTTTTGGATTCGCTGCGCCAACTTTCACACACTGAATAAAAACCATCGAAACTCCCCTCGACGCAATGCTGTACGCCAATTTGGCAGGGCATTATGGTTATGTCATCCAGTTTGGTATTTTTTGATTATATGGCAAATTATGACAGCTTGTCAAGTATTGTTTTACTGGTTTTAAATTGTCTTAGATTGCCATAAACAAGAATAGATTCATATTCATTGCATAGTTAAAATATATAGATAAAAGAGGAATTGGATAGGAACAAACAGGGTATCAAACTAGTTATCATTTCGAGCTCAATATAATTTGAAAAAAAAAGTGGAACACTTGCAGGACCGATTTATATTGTTTTTTCGAATCTCGTCGGACTAAAAAAAACCTAGTTTATTTATATAAAATAGGTGTCAGCTAAGTGATATAAAATTATTGCATTTATTATTCATTAATAACCACAAAATAGGGCCTACAAAATTCGGCATTGCGCCAAATACTCCCTTTCGCAACATCTCTGGTTCCCTTTCGGAATGTTTGCGCCACGCTTGAGTGAAGAAATTTGTACGTGTGAACGAACCCCGCAGCGAACAGGCAACAACAAAGCTAATCCCCGCACCCAGATGCAAACTTATGGAGAAAGAGAGAAAGAGAAAGAGAGAGAGATCCAACACACAGATTCACAATCATTGTTGGGCAAGATGAAGCCGCAAATATATTTAAAGCATTGCATAAAATATTTTCATTTATGAACGGCAGCTTATCACAAAAGTTATAGTTAAAGTGTTTAATGATTATTATTTTTGTTTACGCTTCTTTCTATCCAATATCTTTTATCTCTCACTCTCTTTCTCTCTCTCTGTCTTTCTCTTTCTCTAACTATATATATAAATATGTACTTCATACTTTGTATATAAATTAAATTTTGTATATTCACTAAGCTTTCAGCTTTTGTTTTTTGTTTCCGTTAAATCTTTAATTTTGATGCCAGTGAAACGTTTACGAACAAACAAATTAAATGCTTTTTTTGTGTTTCTGCGGTGCATTGTTTGCCAACATGAATCTTTGTTCAACAAAAAAGAAAAGAGAGTAAAGCGGCTGTAGTCGCGACTAGCTCGACTGGGAGATACCCCCGAATCCAAGTCTTTAGCTATCAATCAAATGATCAGCCGTTCCTAAATTAATTTGTACGATTAGAAAGATATATTGTGGAAAATATGGGTTTTATTGTTAACGGAAAACGAACAAATTTATCGAAAAAATGTAATAAATAATATGGTCTCTGAGATCGACGTGTTCAGATGGACATGGTCAGATCGCATCGGTTGTTGATGCTGATCAAGAATATATATATATATATATATATATATATACATATATTTATTATGGTGCCATGACTGTAACATGAACTGGCAATACTTGATCATTCCTTTTTGTATACTCTGAATTCATATCATAAAAAAGGTATCCAGTTTCTTTTGCAAGTACATTTTAAGTTTGTATCTTTGTTTCTGTATCTGTACCTGTTGTGGCAGCGTATTAGAAAGTTGTGCATTGTATTCATTGTGAGGGCCAGGAAGAAAGTAAAACTCAAAAAAAAAATAAATAAATTATATGTAAGCAGAAACCAAAAAATTACAAAAGAAAAACGTAAAAAAAAAACAATAATAAAAAAAGAAAAAATATAAAGAGAAGTCAACTGAATGTTGAAATGTTTGCGTTGGTGTCTGAATATTCATGATCATCATATTTATCATCATGACGAACTGCCTAATGATAATGGTGCTGTGGCACTGCTGACTGATTCACCAGTTGGACACAAATTGATTGCGTTATCTAAGTACTGCAATTAAAATTCATTAAAATATTTACGCTTTAATTTTTGTATTGGGGGAGTGCTATTTTTTTAAAAATGGAAAAAATAGTAAAATGTCTTTTTTCACATGTTTGTTTGTCAGGCAAAAGGAAGCAAATCCGATTCCTGATCAGGTTCAACTGCCGAGTCGATATAGCCATGTCCATCTGTCTGAGCACGCGGATCCCAGAGACTATTGTAGCACTTGAGACTTGATATTTGGAGTTTGGTTTTCATATATCCGGTGCAGATATCGATATATTTCGTTTGTCGAATGCAATAAATGTCACAATTTTAATTGCATATGCATATTATAAATTAACTACCCAAATTTTATCAAGATCCGATAAGATACACACAAGTCAAAAATTTAGGTTCAGGGTATATCGTAGTCGATCTCACGCGACTACAGCATTCTTATTTTTTTTTCTTTTTATTTTCGAGGCATGAGCTCATCTTGTGGGCGTTGCTCGCTAAAAACTCAAATTGAAATTGAGCTGCTAATTGTCGCTTACTAATAAAAGACACACACACACACACACACACTCACACAGACTTATAGACAGACAGACAGACAGACAGACAGATAGATGAACAGATGGAAAAATGGACAGACAGAGAGAGGAGCTGTCGTCATGTCGGTCAGGGCTAGACCCCCAAACCAAATAAGCCAGATAATGCAGCCAGCAGCATGTGGAAAGAGTTCAGGGTTCATTCAATTGCCACTTGTGGTTCTTGTTGTTGTTGCGTTGATTTGAGCGATGGTGATAAGTGCCCCATTGCCATATAGCCATAGCCATAAAGATAGCGATGACTGATGCTCGATGCGCCAAGAATGTCTTAATTGTGGCGTTGATGGAAATTTCGATTTGAAAAGTGTGCCAATTAAATGAGAGAGCAACAGAGAAAGAGAGAGAGAGAGGAGAGAGAGAAAGAAAGAAAACTGGTGTTTTCTGCAAATTTGTATTTCAATTGAATGTGTCTATTGACATCAAGTTATTCATAATATCAATTGAAAATAACGTGTCTGTTGTATCTACCGGAACTATTAACCGATTGAAATTCAGATATGCAACTGAACGAATCGCTATTTTCAATAGTTGAACGATCGTTGAAAAGTTAAGTTTTATGTGAACCACTTTTTGTTTAACTTATGAAGCTAGCCAAACTTACCAGTTATGAAAAGATTTGTGTAATTTCTTTCTTTATCGATCTTTGATGTGCCTTATAAAATTTTTTTTTGAAAATTATTTTCTAGAATTTTTTTTCCAATTTTTTCCGTACTGTTCAAGTCACTGCCTTGAAAACACTAAACTGACTTGAGTAAGTACAGTAAGTTTTGAATACATTGCCTACTGAGTGTTAAAATTTATATATTTTGAAATTTCTAGAATGTTCCATTATGGAGAAATCCATTTTCTGTTCCCGTTTAGCGTTGTGAATTATCATAATTTTTTAATACACCCATATTTAGGATTATTTCGAAAATGACTAAGTGATGGTTTTAAGATTTGGGAAATCTTTTGTACAATTTTCAATATCAACGTTTTGTTGCCAAGTTTTTTCTTCGGTGCGAAGCGGAAATGTTCGCTCAGAATTATCTAGTAAATAGGGGCAGCATAATAATATAAAGAGTTCATATCACACATATGCAAATGTTGACACGAATTCTGAATGCACTACACACACATGACGAATAATAAATAATAAATGTTTACTGGATTAAATGAAGGACAACACTCTGAAAAAAAGCTGAAAACTGGCTAATAGCTAATTACTAAAGTTGGTTTGTTCAAGTGCATGCAGAATGCTGAACAACGCTCCAAAGGCTTTGCCCACACAACGCAAATAGTCAGCTTATATAAATATATATATATCTATATACATATAAATATATATGTATCTATAACATATAAATATATACATACTACATATAAATATATATATAAATATATATATATATATATATATTATAGACTATTCAGCAGATTGTAAAGACCTACATAGAAATGATATTGGCGGCCTCGACACATGCCACAAAATAACCCCATTTCCCCAATTGCCATGCACCATTTACGTATAGTCATATACAGTAGATATGTATGTACATATGTATGTGTAGGTGTGCGTGAGTGTGTGTAGGTGTTTGGGTGTGCTTGTCTACACATTCATTTATCTACCTGACGCATTTCCCTCGAGTGTCGCAAACGCTTTGTGCGCTTCGTTTATTTCGCACATTTTTCATCTTTGGCCTTTGCTGCTTGCTGTTGATTTCTATATACCCTTTACTTCTGCATTACATTGGGCATATTGTACAAACTTAATTCGCTTAACAGTCGCAACGTCGCAAGAAATGAAATTTTTATCACTGTTCTTCATTATGAAATTGTTAATTGTTGCAGGGTATTTCATAATCGGAATACCCACTCTTGTTTCTGTTTTCGTTGTTCTCTTTTACTTTGCTATTTTATATAACTGTAGCTGAGGCGATTAACTGGCAGTTGCCAATAGAAAGTGTAATATTTTCGTCCACAAAAAATATATATTTATTTTGCTAAAGTAGCCCCATCTGATATCCATATGAAATATATATATACTTATATATATAGCTGATTTATGTCGATCAATGGCGATGCAAACAGTTGGACTTCACCTTCAGTAAGGGTATGCTATATTTTAGCATAGAATAAAACGGTTGTTTCCTGGTTTTTTTTTATTATTATTTTTACTGCAGGCAGAAATTTATTTTCGTGATTTGTATTTACATATGGCAAATGGCGAAAAATCCGACCGAAATACAAATTGAAAGTACAACCGAAACAAGACATAATTCATTTCCAGCGAAACGAAACAGCGTCAAGCAGAACAACAACAAAAACAATTAATAAGAAAATTAAATGAAACACAAGCAAATGCCAGAAATTCCACAAACGAACGTCATTAAAAATGCCTGCATTGAACGGGAATTCAAATGTGGACCTATTTGTTTTACCAGATGGATGCAAGTGTTGAACAAAAAAAAGGAAAAAGAAAAGGAAAGCCAGAAAATAAAACACAAACTACTCTTTTAAATGGTAACACTTGAGGGAGTTGAGCAATTCAGCAAGTTGTGATCGGTACTCGTTTCGTGTTAGCCGCTGCAACAACTTGGCTAAGAGTTTACGCTCGACTCTTAACAAATACTGGTCAAGAGTTACGCGTTTAAATCTATTGCAATTACTCATTAGGGTTGAAGGAGTTAGTAGTGTTTGCAAACTCATTGAAAGGCTTTCCGTTAAGAGCATATTTCGGAAAAGTTACTCATTACTTTTCTGAGCAACTTAATAAACAGCTTTTCTTCAGTCTTCCAACTTTAGTCTTTTCAAGCTGATTTACATGCCATAAATGAAGCACCAAACTGCCTAAATAAACTCAAAGACAGACCAGGCAATGCCTATATATATATATATTGATAGCCGGGAAGCCACTCTTTACCCAGCCTATCATTAACCGATTGCAATTTTAGATATAAATTTCGTTTTATATAAACAACTTTTTTGTTTAACTTATTAAGCTAGCCAAACTTACCAGTTATGAGAAGCGCTGTGAAATTCCTTTCTTTCTTTATGGATAATCCTTGCTGCGCCTACGAAAATTCCTTTTTTCTTTTTCTATGTTTTTAAAAATTTTTGAATTTTTTCCGTACTGTTCAAGTCACTGCCTTGAAAACACTAAACTGACTTGAGTAAGTACAGTAAGTTTTGAATACATTGCCTACTGAGTGTTAAAATTTATATATTTTGAAATTTCTAGAATGTTCCATTATGGAGAAATCCATTTTCTGTTCCCGTTTAGCGTTGTGAATTATCATAATTTTTTAATACAGCCATATTTAGGATTATTTCGAAAGTGACTAAGTGATGGTTTAAGCTTATCAGTACTAGCGGAAATGAGACCAGCCAGAATTACGAAACTGGTCAAATCTTTTAATATTGATAGGTGTTCTTATGTCCTTTTTTTTTACCGAGTTAGATCCTTAAACCATACTTACTCATTATAACTTGTTAAGTGTTACGCATTTGGGTTACTTTTTACTATTTTGAACTACTCAAAAAGGGAGCTTTTTCCCTTTTTTTTTTAAATTATACGTCGCAAGTTCCATCGACTTCTTCTGAGTAATTCTCAGAATTATAATCACTCGATAGGAGTTATTAGTCACAATTATTTGCGACGAGTTTCCGGTTACTACTACTCTCGTCAAATTAAGAGTTACTCATTACAAATATTTTCTAAGAGTTACTAGTTACAAATACTCGCTAGAAGATCAACACTCTTGACAAACAACTTGCCTAAAAGCAATTCAGTTGATTATTTATTTATTTCAAAGAAATCTATCTGATATTCTCGTTGTTAGACTTTAGCTACAATTTAATTAATATTTAGAGCGCAGCAATCTAATGCAAAAGTGCAAATGCCTTATAATTATCAACACAAAAACAAGAAGATGGGCAACAATAATAACAACAACAACAAGAGCAACAACAATATCATCATTATCAGTTGAGATTGTGCTGTTAAATCGCTCAAGTGTAAAATGCTCATCAACAACAACAACAACAACAACAACAATAGCAACAATAGCAACAATAAATCGACACCAGTCAATTACTCAAATGTGGAGCGTGAATAATTATTAAAAGACAAAACAACAAAGAACAATTAACAGCGACAAAAGATCCACAAAACACATACAGACATAACTAACAACAACAACAACAACAACAGCAACAAACACAACAACAAACAAACTGACAATTAAATGATTGGCATTGATCGTGAAATTTGATAGCAACTGTTTGCCACATTGCAACAAATTAGCATATTCTCAGACAAACTGTCTGACAGACTGACAGACTGACACACAATGCGAAACTCAGCTGGGAACTGGGAAACTCGGCAAATCGGGTGGAAACATCGGGGAAACTGGGCAACTCTGGGCAACATGCCAATTTAATTGCAATTTGAGACACTCGTCGATGCCATTTCCCCGCATACCCTGTAAACTGCTCGAAATGACAGCGAAAGAGCTGCTAATTTGTAATATATCACTTAAACTAAGCGATAAATAATAATAAAAGCTATAATTTGAGTGGAAACATTTTTGATCTAAGAAATAAGAACTGATAAATTAATATAATCATATTTAAATAGTGCGCGAAACTTTTATTGAAATATTGAAACCAAAACACAAACTGTATAAAATAAAAAATATATATTTGCATATAATACCTATATCAAAATCTTAGCAAAAAAAAAGAGGGCTTTTCCCAATTCAGAGTTTTTAATTTAGAGAGCTACGTTTAATTATAGGTTTGCTACTCATTTACAGGGTATCCGCCAGCCAAGCAAACTGAGCTGGAACACATTCTTCATTCTTCTGCAGGCAGCTGCAATCTTAATTGCATCTAATTCAAATGAAGGCGGTTTAATGAGACATTTTATTTGCCAACAAGAGAGCAACCAAGAAATATAAGTATATACACATATATATATGTATATATATATAACACTCAAGACTACCCCTACCCCTGGGGTAATAGTAAGGGGGGTGTAGTCTATTCAGCACCCTTTTTGGCCAGGGCTAAACTGGCTTGGCCTGGATTATTCATCTTTATCAGCTTCTTACTTGGCCAGTTCTCCTTGTGAGCAGCTGTCAATGAGTCGACGAGGCACTTGCCAGTTTATTGTGCCACTTTGCCACTCTGCCTCTTGCCGCTGTTGCCTTTTATATTATTGTTGTTGAGCCCGTTTCTCATTGGTATTTTTTTTTTTTTTTTTTTTTTGTTGCTCAGCTGACTGTGGGCGCAATATGAAAGATTTGCTCATCTGGAATTAATAGCGTGCGTTTGAATTTACTATACTTTTTTTTTAATAAAATATTTAATAATTTAATAATAGCTGCTAGAGAACATATAGCTATATTCGTAAGAAAGTTAATATTTGAACTATTATCGCAATTTTTGCAGAATGTGGTGGACCATAACTGGTAACTTTGGCAACATTCTGCCGATAGACTGGTCCAAGTCGTACACTCGCCAGATGCACATGCCGACTTTGAATCTTGGCCAGAATCGTACAAAGCAGCGCACCCAACAGCAACAACAACAACAACAGCAGCAACCACATCACAACCAACAACAACAACAAAATGCACAAACACCTGTGGATGAGTTTAATGATTTGGCGAGCGAGGATGAGGCTGTGGCAAATGATCTGGATATGCATGCATTGATATTGAATGGCTTCACTGGGGATGTCGATGAGCCAATTAAATCTGTCGAGGAGGTGATCAAGGAGATCGATGACATTATGGATGAGGCGGACAGCCCATTGGATGAGCCCGATCATTGCGATTCTGAAGTGATTGAGAAGGCACGCGAAGTGCTCGGTGCGCCCCTCTATGCAGAGAGTAAGTGTCCATATATATATATATATATATATATATATATATATATATATATATATATATAATCAAGAATTAATAATTAATCGCTTAATTTGCTTAGAGCTGCAATACTTGACCAGCACACAGCTGAATGAGCTGTATATGGAGATGGAGATGCTCATCCAGGAGCTGAGCGAGACGCTGATCAATGAGCTGGCGCTGCGCGACGAGCTCGAATACGAGAAGGAGCTGAAGAACTCCTTCATATCCCTGCTGCTGGCAGTGCAGAACAAGCGTCGACAATACCATGTCGAGAAGAAGCGCGGCAAATTCCAAGGTACAATTTTCATTATTAATCTTTATTATATATACATCTGCATAATATTAATAATATACATTTTTTGCATTTGACAGGACCAGAGCCGAAATATTTGACCACAGTCATACCGTATCACCTGGAGAATGGAACGCCCAACAATCAGTCGCTTCAGGTGTTGATTAAAAGTAAGGATTAAATATTATAGCGATATTATTATATTATATTTCGATGCAAACTAATTCATCATCATATATATATATATATACATATATTTATTTTCAATTTCATCAGGATTATAGTCATGTATATATATTTATATACGTATATTTATTCTCAATTTCATCAGGATTATAGTCATGTCCATCTGATCTCAGACACTTTCTAATTGCAGCACATCTTTCACATTTTATAAAAGTTTGTGTAAATAAATAAATTTAAAATACTAAGTAACTTTTTGATGTGGTTTTAAGTTAAGTTTTATTGCTATTTTTTTTTTTTACTTATTTTGAGGATTATTGATTAGTTCCAACCAAGACTTCTCCTTCACTCGGCCAAAGTAGACTCTGAGCCAAGCAGAAGAAATCGGAAAATTATATAAATTACATATAAAAGCATTAAATATATTTGCTAACATTTAACTTACTTGCTTGCAGTACTCAAGGCAATTAACGAGGATAGTCCAACGGTGCCGACGCTGCTCACCGATTACATACTGAAGGTCCTTTGTCCTACATAAATTACAGGCTACAACAACAATAACATCTAAAGCAACAACAACCGCAACAACAACAACAGCAACAGCAACAATATATGCTCTATCTCTCTAATTGTGTTTACACGATACATATATATATATATATATATATATATATATATATGTATGTCTATAATTAAATATTTAGTTTTATATTCCTTATGTATGAATTATTCGATACGAGAGCTAAGCTAACACGCTAATGCTAAGCTATATCCAATCTATCTGTCCGATATCTCCAGATGGAAAGAGATAGAGTGAATATTTAAGCAACTAAATACTCGAAAATAAAAACAAAACAAATAAAAACTATATTGAAAACTCTCGGAAAGAAAAATGAATGAAATTACAATATTAGTAATTGTCGCATAGTCCAAAATGTTGTTTACAAAAATTTGCTAAAAATCTTTAAGCTTCAATAAGATAAATAAATCTACATCAAATATTAAGCATATGCATATTGTAATGCCATCTATATATATATATAAATATATATATATATATATATATATATGTTTTCTTTGTGTTGTGTTCTTGGCTGCTTTCAACTGCAAATCCAAATCGATATTTGGAAATGTGTCCAGCATAATTAAATATATCGCAAATAAAACATAAATATAAAATATCGTCAGACATTGTATGTACTATAGGCAAGTAAAAAAAAAATATATAAAAAAATAGATTGTAATTTAAGCATCAGTTGTTATACCATAAAACTGTAAACAAAAACAAAAAAAAACTGTCAACTGCTTTTTGGCTCTTTGATCGACTTTTGGCTTCAAGATGTGCTCCCAACGAGTTTGCATTTTGCTAAATAATAATCTCAACGCAGCATCAGGTTCATTATTTTATATTATTATTATTATTATTATTATTATGATTATTAAAAATATGTATATTCAATATATTGTATGTATATTGTGCAATTGTTTAATTGTTTTCCAACTGTTGCAATTTATTTAAAAAAAATTTTATACCTTTTTTATTTGCATTTTGCTTTAAGCTAATCGTAAATATATTTAATACTATTATTCTTATTATTATTTCTATAGTTTTGTAATTATGTTTATACAGTTTTTGTTTGCTCGAAACGTCTCTGTGTGTGTTCGTGGCCATTTATATAAAAAGAATAATTTCATTGCAAATGTAATTTTCATTTCAAATCGAATTTTTATATATATATATATTTTTTTTTTCTTTTGTTTGTGCATGCAAAACGCTGTGTTATTTACTTTTTACCAATAAATGCATAAATACAAATAAAATGTAAACAAGCAACTAAATTTACAAGCTAAATGAAATATATAAATATTTATACATATATTATTTAAAATACAAATAAAAACACAAAAAAAAAAAAAAAAATTACAATTGAGGCAGACGCACAGTGCTTTTATTTAATAAATAAATATATATGTGCACATATATATATATACATATATATATATACATATATGTGTGTGTATGTTATGTTGACTGCACGTTCAGCAAACATGCAACAAGACACATAAAAATCAAAACAGCAAAAATAACATTTCAATATCATGTTTCACATCTCAGAACGAAAAAAATCACAAATCACATTTAACATTTAACAAATTTGTTAACTTCGGTTTAACCGAAGCTTGCATAGCCCATTTTATTTCCAAATGACGCTGAAGATTTAACAAATATTTAATGCAAATCTAGGTACCTTTAAATAAACAAAACAATATGCATTCATTAAAAAAAAAAATCTCTAAACTTTCGAAAACAAAAGACAAACAAATAACTGCATAAATGTTTAATTCAGACTCCATACATATATATAAAGATCTAAATATATATATTTATATACATATATAAATAAATATATATAACGCGCTTTATAGTAAAATATAATAACATTGAAAAGATCAAAATATTTACTAAAATGCAAAATTCCAAAATGATAAACTCTTTTTTTTACTAAACACGCAAAGCAACCAAATGTATTTGTAAATTTAATTAATATATGTCCATGTTAAAATCGAAAGTATGGAAATTAAATATACAATGAATTAGTAAAAAACAACAGAAAAAGAACACATTAACATATACAGATACATAATTATATATGTATACACATGCAAATGCAATGCTCGATATATACAGAAAGGGAAAAACTTTTAAATTGCTTAAATAAAAAATAAAAATTACAAAAGCCAAAAAATGCCGAGTTTTGTTTATCCCAGTTGGACTCCAATTTGAGTCGAGTGCACAAATCGAGCACATTTTTATAGGTACGGTTAAAAAATTACTATCGACCAGCTGCCTCATGTTGGCCGGACGCTCAGCAGAAATATTTAAAGGAGTTTTTTCTCTATATAGAAGAGTTACGTATATACAATATATAATAATACTTATAAATTTCATTGGAAACACAATCAATTATTGTTTGTGTCACATTGTCCGATGCGTTTGGGCCAGTGTGCACACACATCTTTTGCATATTGCATGCGAATGCGAACATCGATAGCTGGTTGAATGGTATCGATAGCAGTCGTGCTCGATCGCTCCCATCACTCGACAACTAGCCTTGCCTATCCATAGTTTTTTTTTTTTGTATCCTATACAGTAAAAATAAGTTTAAACAAGAGCATACACACATTAAATTAATTTTTTTTTTTCGTTCAGTGTTACATTTATTTATTTTTTAAGTGCGCGTTAAATTAGAACATGTCATCGCGAAGGTAAATTCAATAGGAAAAACGACAATGTACACACGCACACTGCCAACACACATATGTACCAACACACACACGCATACACATGCCTATGCACGCTCGCACACATAGATACTACTCTGGGCCTATTTACATACATATGTATAAGTATATACAAATATAAAAAAAAAACGAAACGAAAACTGAAACAACATTAAGATAAAAAGTGCAACAAAGTGTATAAAAGCAAATTGCTCCCGGTCCCACAGTATCAGCAACAGCAGCTCCCCCACATCCTACCCCTTTCCATCATAACCCATTCAATTTATTATTGTGCTACGAACTACAGCTGTTATTGCTGCTGCTGATATAGATTCTGTCACGGCAAGGCCTAGGACGGGGACGGGGGACAACAAGCTTGGGTTTTGGATAACTGGAAGAGCGATTGGTAGGGGAGAGGGTTTGGGGTGTGCGAGGCGTTTTTTGCTGCTGTGTGCGTTTCGTGCGGGCTTACCTTACATACATATTATCTACATACATTTGCATGTGCATTTGCATATACATTTACCTACGTACGTATGTATGTATGTATGTGTGTATTTTCATTAGAGATGCGCTCAAGGCACCAGCGATTATCCATTCCACGACGATCATCGTGCAGCTAGAAATTTCATTGATCACTGCAAAAAATTAAAATGTAATGCAATTGTTTGCTGTGCCTTTTTTTAACGTTTAATGTTGAATTTAGATGCATTTTTCGAATTTATGGTGAATTTAGATTATAATATATATGTCACGAGATTTGTTAAATTTCGCTTGCAAATGTTATTCATGCCATGATATGTGAACTACTATAATCATTGCTGAGTGATTTTATTAGTTTATTCATTTTTTTTGTTTTATTTAGTGCGCACACAAAAAACACGACACACGGCGAGACCAACTTTAGCAATACTATATATGCGCACACACACGCACGCACACTTGCACACGCTACACCCTCTACGCACACATACACTCGCACTTGTATATATGTCAATATATAAGTGTGTGCATATTATGTATATGTAAATCGGTTTATTTGCAGATGGTTCCACCCAACGATATCGGGCATCGAAGCTGAAAAATTGCTACAGGAACAAGGCTATGACGGTTCATATTTAGCGCGCCTCTCATCATCAAATCCCGGTGCATTCACCCTTTCCGTGCGCCGAGGCAACGAGGTCACCCACATTAAAATCCAAAACAATGGCGATTTCTTCGATCTTTATGGCGGTAAGCAGAACAATCTCTAACATTGTCCATTTTATTATGATAAAAGTAACACTTTAACATCGCTTGCAGGTGAAAAGTTCGCAACGTTGCCGGAACTGGTTCAGTACTACAGTGAGAATGGTGAGCTGAAGGAGAAGAATGGCCAGGCCATTGAGCTGAAACAGGCGCTCATTTGTGCCGAGCCCACAACGGAAAGGTGAGTCCACTTAACACTAACAGTGCGAGTAACAGTTACAGCAGGTCTGCAGCGCTGTTATCACTGCTATATCGTTTCAGTTGACATCCTATTATAATACGGTTGATTTGTATTTCGTTTGAATACATAGTATTCATTTTTATTTTTTTACATGTTATGCATAGTGTATAGATAATCTTATTAAATGTAAGATTTTTCATACTCATATCTGTGAATGTTCGCTAAAACATGCAAATGATACTCTGACTTTGACAAAAGCTAATCAGACTTCGTCTATGACGTATTTTGAACACCTTTAGCTAGTAGAAAACATCTGGGCATTTGTTTGTTTTTTTTTTTGCATTTGTCGCTCAACTTGCAACAGCTGCTAATGGTATGTTATCAATAAAAAGTCGCAGTCGCAGACGCAGCTGTCGCCATGCTGTCTACATACAATACAAACCATATGCACAAATAAACACACACACAGGCATACATGTGTGCTCATTAGATTGGCATGCGAGTGTGCGTTCTATGCATATCTATGCTTTTGCACGCTAATGATTTATTGACCTATTTTAAAATACACTTTTCGTGCTCGAGTGTTTATGAATTTTTTGTGTTGGAGTCATTTTACACAGACACACCCACACAAACATATGTACATACATCCATGTATGAAATGTTATCTCTATTTTATCTTCTCAGCTCTTTATTTTGATTCAATTGCGACTGAATTTTTACCAAAGAATTATGAATTATTTGTTTGCATTAAAATTTTTAAATTCCTTAACAAATAATATATTTTAATAAAGAAATTTTGCAATAAAATGATTGAGAAAATGAAAAAATTAAACTGTTTTAACTATTTTGTACTACTTTGTAGAGAATATTTCAACATCGATGAAACTTTTGCCATTTTTTATTTTTATTTTTATTGAATTTCTCAAAAATGAAATAATACAAAAAATCAAATTTTGCTGACATCAATAATTTAATTGTAGATGTAAAATCAATCTTAAAATATAAACAATGTGTAACTCTACTATATCTTAAGCATTTGTCTAGAATTTAAACATTTTACATAAGTAAATTAGCAATTTCATTTCATTAATTATCAATTAAAAAAACAAAAAAAAAGTGTTCAAGACTGATGGGTTAAGCACAAATATTTTATGTTCAATCAGCCTGCTGAAAAGCTAAGATAAATGCAAGATATACAAATTATGTTCGACATGCATATCAAAAGAACTAAACACTTTGCCAATTGTTGTTGCACATTACGCAGATAAACAAATACAAATAAACAAACGAAGAAACTATCGACGATCACGAGAGCGAAAGAGAGAGAGACAGAAAGATAAAAGCCCAAAGACATGCTGTCTACTGCGTTAACAGCGCGTTAACATGGCTGAAAAGGCGTGCGCTGTTAAGCTGCATGTAAGATAACAATCACACCAGAACATTAAATTAGGTGCGCAGACACCTTGTGAAGTCTCGAAAACCTTATTATCAGTCGATAATGGGCTATAATTGCATATATATTCCTAAACGGGATCACTAACCGAGTCGTTCCAGCCATCCGTCATTGTGAACATGCGAATCTCAGAAATTATAAGAGCTAACAAGTTTCCCAAATATTAATTCATATCGTTTTCCGATAGAAATAAAGACCATATATAACACACATTGACATATAAATCGTATGAGAAATATCCAGACGAAGCAAGCATTAACAAAAAATGTGTGAGAAAGGGATGACAAGAAAATTGGTTAATTTTTGCTTACATTTTAAAAGCAAATTCGGCAACAAAAAACTATGAGTAGAACAAGTCGTGGTGACTTGACCATAGCTATCATACTTACCCTTCTTATCATTCAGCACCTGTGGCTGTCAACAGGACCAACTTCTAAGCATGATCAGATTTGAGTTGGCAAACCTTATAAATCGAAATTTGGCCATAAAACTGGAATATATATAACAGCTGGGTGCAGGGTATATTGCAGTCGAGCTCACTCCTCGACTACAGCATGCTTTCTACATTGCGTTGTGTTCAAAATTATTCTGAATAATTTACCACAGTAAAAGTTATTAATAAATGAATATGTATGTGTGTGTGTGTATTTATATATATATATATATATATATATATATATTATATACACCCACTAGATATTGTCCATAAATGCATTGCTTTGTTGTTGCTGCTGTCATTTTCTTGCTTGAAACCCACACAATGTATTATTTATTTATATCGAGTTTTTTTGTTTCTTTCATTTTTTTTAATATTTATGGTTTATTAACATTTTTTGTTGTTGTTTGACTGTCAAATATTTTATCACAATGGCTGGCTCAGCCATGCAATTAGCAAAGCGTTCTCACTCTTTCCCACACGCACACACACCCACGTTTTCCCCTTCTCTCTTTCTCTCTTTGTGGCTTTACTCATTGTTCTGCGCTTTCAATTTAACATTGTTCTTTTTGTTTTTACGTTTTCCGCATCCTAACGGTCAGCCACCTTTTGTGCCACTCCCACCAACTCTAACTTTGACCGGACTATCTCTCTCTCGCTCTTTTTATTTCTCTGTCTCTTTGCTGGCCAATTTCGTTTCGGGATGCACTTAAAAAATTAAGTGTCAATCACGCTTTTTAACTGTGTTAAGTGCGCGAATTTTTGTCTTGCTCACTGACTCTTTTTCTCTCTCTATCTCTCCCCATCTTTGACGCACTCTAAAAATTTTCGGCCCCCTCCCCTGTGCACATTTTATTCACACACACCCAGACCATATCAGACCAGTGACGTTCTGTGGGTCGAATTATCCGATCCGTTTTTTGCTCGACTGCGTTTTATTTTTACATCGTTAAATATAATTCCTGTGTACGCACTTACAACTTATTAATACAGCAAAACGAATGCTTATTTAATTTTTCGATTTTGATTGTGATTTTGATTTGTTCCCCCGACTTTCGTCAGTTTGTCAGCTTGTGACGTGCGAATTTTGCATTACGTTAAAATTAGGTGTATGAAGTCAGCTTTTAGTTCTGCTTTTATTTCTTTATTTTTTAGTTCTTAGTTCCTTGCTTAAGAGATGAAAGGGTTTATTTTTTTTTTGGTTAGACCACTTTCCCAGTATATATACATATATAATTAGTTAATTTCGTTGTTGCGGTCTCTGCCTAATTGTTGACTCGTGTTTGCACACGTTGACTTTACAATTTCATAACTAATAACTAAAACTTCTACATGCATACCATAAAAAAAAATAATACTTAAATTACACATGGCAATTAAAATGCCTAGTAATTATACAAATTATAACAACAATGTCAGTCCAGAGAGTTAGACTAGTAGTTCCCCTATGCCTAAGTCTTTAATTTTGTTTAGACGAATAGAATATAAAGTGACTTTTATTACTATCCGAATTTATAAATTTATATGTTCATGGTACTTAATTACTTACTTTCTAATTTGACTTAAACTTTTCTTTGCTGATCAAGAATATATATATATATATATATATAATATATAAATACAAAATGCTTCCTGTTCTCGGTGCATTCCTCTCTTTTTGCCCATTTTAAATGGCTTTTAGTTGTACATAATTTTTCATTTTATTCGATAAATTGCTAAATGGTCCTTGGAGACACGCTTCCCTTGTCTTCCCCCTCCCTTTGAGCCTCCCCTTGGCACAGCTTTTGTTCAACCTTTGAGCGAACTGAGCTGAATTTGTAATTAATTTATAATTAATTGTTTTGCGTCGCATTTTAATAGTTCAATTAAAAGCGATAAATGTGAATTGTGAATTCTTAATTGCATTACTTTCTTCTTCTCCAGCCTGTCGACTATGTATTATGTATACTAGAATTTCGAACCACTTGAATCACTTGCGCCAACCACAAATCTAACGAATAATCAATTAAGCTTTCAACTTGTTGTTTTGCGTGCCGTTGAATAATGGGTCGCGTACAGTAAACACCTGTAATTCCTACCATCTCCTCTAACCACCCCTACCCAGCCCTCTACACCATGTCCCACGTCTATTTACAGTACGCCTTCGTTTGGAAGTGCTTGAATTGTTAAATGCTTTCAATTTTTTGTCATTAAGACAAGCCTACAAATGCTTTATAAATTATGCCGTGCACGTTGACAGCTTCTCTAAAGCCAAAGCCGTAATCGTTACTTTATACACTGAAATAAATGATGCACTTTATTCGTGCAATTGACTGTAATTCATATTTGTTTTTTTTTTTTTATAGTTAAATGTTTGTGTTCTCATATCATATTTAATTAATTAAAGATCAAATACTAAAAACAGAAAATTCAAAATAAATGAAATTAAAATAAAGTGTATTTTTCTATTACTAGAAACAGTTTTTACTTCTACTCCTATCAAAATTAATTGCATGTTGAAACTAAAAAAAGTTCCAGCCAAGTTGCGGCCCCTCTTTAGTTTTTTAATGTAACATTAGCTTTAAATTTAGATAAGTATATACATTTTTTGTTAAGTGTAACTACTTTGACATGCTTGTCCACCTGTTTGTTATCTGGTTATGGGAATCTGTATCTGTAGCTGCGACATTAATTGCTCATATACCATATAATTGTATAGGTGGTGCGTGCCATCAGTCACATACACCATACACACGCACACACACACGGCAGCGACATCAGCTTAAGCACTCTGACATCCTGGTCAGGCAACATTGATTTATTTGGCCCATTTAATTGTCTTTATTCTACGTTAAGACGATAATATCTAACAGCAATTGTTGATCAAACTTTGATCATCTGATCAGAGACTATTTGATCTACTAAAGTGTTGTTGTTGTTGCTGTTGTTATTCTCATTTTTAAAAGTAGTTCCCCCGCCCTAAAGTCAGTCTTATCTAATGCAAGCAAAATTAAATAAATGTTCTGTTTTGCTCCGATCTCGGATCTATCGTGATTGACACGGCCTATTAACTGATGTTTATGTAACATGACATTTGTGTTTGTTTTGTTATTTTTAAAAATGACCTTCCATCTGGATAGCCCAACATGTGATCCACTAGGAAACTTAATTTCGACTCTGAAATTGTGAATAACGCTAAGTTTATCCCCTTTTATTTTGTGCTTAAAATCAGGCACGTTGCTCTATCGTGTGACCTGCCGTTCATCTTTTTATAACGCCTGTCAACGTTAATAATGTTTTTTTTTATTTTTTTTTTTTATATATATTTGCTTGTCAAAACTAAATAACACTTGACAGGCACTTGGGAATTTAATCAGTTGTGCTATTAAAAATTTGAATGCTACTTAAAATGGAATTTGACGTGCGAAAGGAATGGAAATTAATCGCAATTAAAGTATTTGTCAAATGGAGATACCAGTTATCTAATGCTGTTATCGATAACAAAATGATTCAACAATCAGCTGTGCTTCACCGCTCAGTGTCAAATGAGAAATCGAATGCGTGCTCACAAAACTTAAACAGTTAGATGACTACACATGAGTCTTAGTATTGTAAGATATATATATATATATATATTTGTATATATATATATATATATATATATAAAAAGACGTGTATACATTGCATCCTAAATGGCTGGCCGGACACGATTAAAAGCGCTCGGCACGAACGTGCAGCTAACCGCAAATGGACAAAGACGAACTGTCGGACAGTTGGAAAGACGGGCAATCGGTTAGAGGGGGAAGGTTAGGGGTAGAGTCGACCGCATGATTATTGATTCAGGTAAATCCCTCGACACGAACTCGAAACGGAAAAACGTGAACGATCATTATGGCGAAAGGTTGTCCTTCACACAAATATATATATATATATATATATATATGTATTTGTATAATTAAAGCCCGTACATCGATTCCGATTTCCAATGCAAGCACGGAAGCAAATAAGTAAGAGAAAGTCACTTACTTTTCAATTGCGTCTAACTAGAACCAGCATTTTGACCTGGTTTACATTCACTTTGTTAGCCATTTTGCCATTTGTGCACATATGAGACCAAAAAAAATATCCGTCCATTTATCTAACGTGCTGTCATCAATAACACCCATTTCACGGAATAAGTTCCATAAATCAAAATTAAGTAACTACAGATACCGCTTGAACCTAAGCTGTTTAAAAATCGACTCTCAACTGTCTTACATAGACAGGAGTTTAGACAAAAACTTGCCAAAAACAAATTATTTGTATACATTTGTTCACTATAGATTTATCTCATTTAAAGAAAATATTAAAATTTTTTTATAATTATTCATCATATTATTTTAAATTAAACTAAATCAGCGTCAAGGTCTTGGTTCTTAAATGAAAAACTAGCGTTTTATATACTTAAAGGTAGAACTTGATCACTTCAAATAAGATATTTACATCTTTTAAAGTCGTCAAGAACTTTAATCCATTTTCAAATTAAAGATTAAATAGCTCAAATGAAGAACTAGAACTTAATAAACTCGTTTATAAAATTAAACCTTTTATTCTGAGTGTTTTAAATGAATACTTTTGGTATTACAGTAAATTGACAAATCTTTATTCTTCTCCTTTTCAATACTTATATAAAAAAAATTGTTCTATAAACGCGTTGACCTTCACTTGACACAAAATATTGTTGCCATAAAAACAACATCAGGTCTTATTGATAATGATGTGTATAAAGCTTAACGATCGCATTTGGGCACGACGGGCGACAACAACAATAGAAACAATAGTAATATGAACCGTACAAAAAATAAACATAATTTATTGTTTATTAACATTTGCGAGCTGCGTGCGTAAATTGCGGCATTCAATATGCAAGGCGCGAAGCTATGCGACGTATTCGGGTTGCCGAAATCCCAGACCACCATCCCCAGATCCCCAGATCCATAAATCTTAAAGTACGCCTGTTCACATATAAACTGAACTGATAAGCGCAAAAATATATTCTTAACTCAATGAATAATCCTTTCGGATATTTAAAGTGTAATCAATTAATGGAAATGGGAAATGGGAGGGACTATGGGCTATCAAGGTCAAACAGATAAAAATTAACTACTGGTTAAAGATCGAAGACAAGCAGAAATTTGTGAAATGCTTGTTTCTGTCCAATGAGCGGAAAGTGCATCATAAATCAAGAAAGTCATTCATTAAAAGTGCTTTAAGTTATTAGCATAGGTTTTGAGTAAACATTATGATTCAAGGTGCGATTGTTAGGATTTGTGACTCAACTTGCTGACGAGCGATGAGTCAGCAACGAAGAACCACAGCACAGGCATATACCCTGCAAAAAAAAAAAAAAAATCAGATATTTGACTTAGTCATACAATAATCTAATTGCATATTTGATACTGCGTTAAGTGGAAATTCCATCATCAGCTTATTATTTGAAAGAACAATATTATTATTACAACTATTGAATAAGTTTGGATGTGGCACAAAAACTGGTTAAATTATGTTAATTTTAGCCTTAGCTTTACGGATATAACTCAACAGGCACAGAAATGTGTTAAGATTCTGAGGGCGTTTCGACTTAAGCCTGACTAAACTCATTTTCGTCAACTTTTGTAAATTGGGTTTTTTTTGTTTTGTTTGTTGGGTTTTTATTTTTATTACACATTATGGAAGCTGATTAATGTGATTGGTTTTTGTTTACGACTCTTAAAATTTCTCGTTTGATGACAAACAAAGTTTGTTCAGTTGAGAATAAATTGACTCGTTTTAAGATTAGTTATTCCTGCCTGAATATTAATAAATTATGCTAATTTGCACAACATATGAATAATCATTAAAAAATCTCAAATCAACCTAAACAAATTTGGTTTAGTGCCCAACGCTCTCAAACCACTGTGCATCGTCATAAGATCATTGAGCGCCAGCAAGAAAGTCAAAAAAAAAAAAAAATCACAAACAAAATATGCTTGCCAAATATGCACGGCACGTTCTGCCGACTCTGACGTCTGCGCCTGCGCCATAGAATTGTTGTCTCTCTTTCGCTCACACCTAATCCCTCGCAATCAGTATCCCCTTTCCCAAAGACGCAACACGAAAAAATTGGCAGCATTGTTGTTATTCGGTTTCAGTTTCATTTCCGGTGGTAGGCAACACTGGCGCCGACGCTGTAACACGACTGCTGCTGCCATATTTACCATCAACATTATAACCATATATATATATATATATATATATATAAAGCCGAATTGGAATTCTGATTCATGCTGTCAATTCGAATGCGTAGCATTCAAATAACTGCTCAACTAAATATAAATTCATTTCAGTAGAATAAATGTCGCACATGTAAACACTTAAATTAGTCATGCGACCTCGCTTTTTCTCCCCCCAACCCCAAATCGTAATAGTGTTCTTAAAAATAATGAGCTTTTCAAGTTTCAAACGTTTTGTGCTCGTATGCGCAAAGAACTTTGCCAGCTGTGAACTGCAGCTGGAGCGTAATATCAAAGAATTTTCTTTGAAAAGCTTTTTGGCAGACGCACTTTTAGTAACAAGTGTTGTTCACCTTTTTGCCAACACAAACACGAACGAGTGAACGAGCTAAATGAACTAGGTGAACTACAATCAAGGCAATATGCACATTTGTAATTAATTTATTTATTTCTTTATATAATTGTCAAGTGTGTGCTAAGAGTACTTACAAATAAAAAAAATAAAATTAATAAATAAAATCAATTGCACTAGTCACAGTTTATTTAATTTGTGCGTTAAGTTTAGTGAACCTATTTATTTTTTTTACAACTTTAATGTGTTTGCTCTACTGGCACAAGCAGTGGAAGCAGCTGAAGCAAAAGAAAAACAAAAGATACGTAAAGTGAATGACGGCGACGCCCACACAAAAATAAATAAAGAAAATAAATGAAAACAATAACTGCGCCTGCGTTTTTCGTTTTATTCGTTTTTTGACATATTATGACCAAGATTAAGTTCGAGTTCGAATTCAAGCTCGAATTCGAGTTTCAGTTCTCGAGTCCCCAATCTGCTCCTGACTCGGTTCCGTCGCATTTTTTGTGCATTTCAAACAAAAAGCGTCGCACGCAGTCAGCCAGCATTCATTCATTCACGAGCACACGATCTGAGCGCTTAGAACACAGCGGCAGAGCGCAAGCGGCGACAACAACAACAACAGCAAGAAAGAAAAGAGCAACAAACACGCAAGTCAAGAACAACAGCTGCAAGCAACTCACGACGACGACGAACCGACCAGCGCCGACGAAGATCGACAAGGCGAACACGAAGCATTCATAGCAGAGACTTGAGCTAAAAGGTTCACACTTGGCTGCTGGAACTTCATTCTCGCGTTGCGATTCAGCGGCGAAACAACACAAGCAAATCTAAAAAGCAGTTGATAAAATAAACTCAACCAAGCAGTGCAAGCAGTTGAAATTAGTGCGTGGGCGACTTAAACTTTTAAAATATTAAAAAAAAACAAACAAGGATATCGATTTATATAGTAAATCACACTTATATATATATATATATATAGATATTATTTACGCGATAAATTATTATGCCTTCGGCCGCATTTGTATTTGAGCACTTGATTGCGGCACAAACGCGACTTGACGACGCAGCAGCAGCAACAGCCTCAAAACTGGCAGCAGCAACAACCACAACGAAAGCAGTAACAAAATCAACGAAATCAACAGTAGCTAAAGAGAGCAAATTTCTGTCGGCATTCAAGAAACTTGTGCAATAAATACAAACCAATGAAAAATATTTTTAAACAAACGCAAGACTATTATTTTTTTTATACAAAAAAAAAAGCAACAAGTTCACATTCTCGTTGTTGTTTACAACACGTGTAAGTTATAATACAAGGCAACAACAACAACAACAACTAATATCAACAACATCGTTTTTTTCTCAATGACACTTGTTTAATATTTTTTGTTATTTTTGTTATTGCGTATTTCAACACAAGTGTTGCGTGTGTGAATAAAAAGTGCAGTAGCTACTAATACTGAACAGCAAAGTGTTAAAGGGAAAAGCAAACAAAATGTTATTCAACAAGTGCCTGGAGAAATTGACCAGTTCGCTGGGACATGTTGTCAATCACAAGCTGCAGGAGAAGCAGGTCGACAACAACAACCCGAATGATGTAAACAACAACAACAATAATAATAATAACAATAATAATAACAATAATAATAATAATAATGTATATAATAAGGAGCGCAATTTTGAATACGAGCGCGCAATTCAAGCGCACTACGGCAATGGCCGATCAACAACAGCAACAACAAACACAACAACAGCAACAACTACAACATCAGCGGGCAGAAGAGACTCAAAGACCAAATTGAGCAAGAGTCAAAAGACAAAGGCAGCAACAGCAGCAGCCGATTGCAAGAATTGCATGAGCAACGATGAGCTGGCATCAATCATACGCGGCGTTGCACACAACAATAACAACAACAACAACAACAAGAACAGCATCAGCAGCAACCACAAGCTGCAACAACGTGTAAACAGACGCCGCTCGTCGACACGCCCCATTCCTGGTGGCTCGTCGAGCAGCTCCTCAACGGAATCACTGAATCTGCCCGTCCAAATGCTTGCCACGCCGCGTGGCAGCAACTGCAGCAGCTACAACGGCAGCAACAGGTACAGCGGCAACAGCAGCGGCAGCTGCAGCGATGGTCACAATTCCTCCTATCCGGTCACGCCCACATCGTGGTCGGCGTCGCCGCCTACTTTTGCAGCAAGCTCCTTTGGCGGCTCGAGCGGCACACTGGCGCACCTGGCAACCATGCGTGTGCAACTCCACGGCTACACGTAAGTCGCAACAGCAACAACGACAACAACAACAGCAGCAAAAACAACAAAACGCACACTTTTTTTTTTGTAATTTTTTATGTGCGACCTTTTTTGTAAACATGTAAAAATTGTTGACTAGCAAAAATGTAAATTTTATTTACATGAGAAATGGCAAAAATAATTAATAGAACATTCCACAACCGACACTTGCCACCCCTGCTCTGAATAATGCCAGTCTAATGATCGACAAAATGTTGCATAAGGCCCCAAAAAAAAAAGTGCTAAAATTGGGGAATTAATGGGTGTCAGGGAATTAGCTAAGCGTGTTCGCTCTTAATTATTATTTATTGTCACTATTTGTTAAAGGAGCGTGCGCGCCACAAATTAAACTATTAACTCAATGTTTATTGTTGTTGTTGGTTGGCATTAACAACAATCTAATAAGCTCACCAACGACAACAACATTTGCGACAGCAACAACAAATTATCATGTGCCTAAAATTGCCACGCAAATGGGCAAATATTTAAGCGTCAACAGCAACAACATCAATCTGAGTGGGTCTAGTGACATTCTAATAAATACATGTGTATATATTATATATACATATTTTATATTTTATATATATATATATATATATATATATATATATATGACAAACTCCACACACACACACACACACATTGTGTGTGTAGCTATAAACAAACGCGTGCAAATCAATTTTCCATTGATTTTGTGCTTTCTTGTTTAGATTTATGATTTAAACGAACAGCTTTCAATATGTACATATATATATATATATATATATATATATATACAATACTTTAGACAACCGCTCGAGTCAACAGCTTGCTTCTCGTTGCTCAATTAGCTTACCAATATTTTTCACGTATTCTTGCTAATTTAATTCTAAAACTACAGGGTATACAATTCTAGATTGATACTTTTTATTATCTGATATGCACACATTTTACAGGGTATTTGCCGTTTGCAGTTGCTGTTTGCTTGGGCTATTTATTGATCTTTGCATTTAGTGGCTGCGGACAGAGTTCTAATGAAATAATCTCTCATAAATATCTAAATAGATTAATATATAAGCTATATAAATCAGATATAATCTCACTTACCAGGAATTTGTATCTGTGTCTGCATGATTTATAAGATCTGCCTTCCATGCCAACTTGGCTCTTCTGTCTTCTGTCTCGCAGTTATCTGCCTTGTTTGCCCATTCTTTAAATTCTTTGTATTGTCTCTGTTTACTCGATTATCACACACACACACACACGTGTGTGCTGATAGTCTTCCAGTGTGTGTGTGTGTGTGTGTGTTTAAGAGAGCAAATATAAATCATTTTTGCCTTTAAAGCGTAATAATATTTATAATAGCCTAAAGTATTTATGGCATTAATATCCCAAACTCACAGATTGTTTTCCATTTAATGTTATCAGTGAGAACATTATTAGCTTAAAATTCGTTGAATCTTTTTATGATCTTCATTTTTAATTCTTTTAATTACGTTGTAATGATCACTGAAGATTTTTTATTTGTTTACCTATTCCCCAAATGGTTGATGTTCTCAGCTATTAAGAGATCTAGCTTAGCTACGCCAAAGGGATTCGAGATTTTTTAATATCTGTTTTTTTTTTGTTTTGTATTTTTATTCCGTATTGTTTAGTTTTTATATTCTTGCTGTTTAGCTCATTTCGCAGTTTACCGTTTAGAGTGCTGCGTACCAATTAGCGGTAACCCCTTCGTAACAGTCAACCAGCTCCCCTCCCTTAAATTACACCCCTCAAATCACCGCCTCTCGATTTCCTTGACAACTTCAAGTGCAGGTTGTCAAATGCAAATTGTTTTGCATTTTTTTTTAGCTTAGTCATTTTGTTAAATATCGCTTTTTTATAGTTTTAGTTTCTTTTCGAATAATTCCGTTTGAAAACAAACAACAGCAGCATTTAGAATTTTTTTTTAGCTTGTTATACGATTTTGATAAACAAGTAAATATGGTTAGATACAAAATCGAAATAAAAAATGTATCTGCCTATATATGACACATATATGATGTATATGTATATGTGTATATGTATGCATATGTAGGTAGTTCGATCACTTAGAGAATGGAAATCTTTTTATATGTTATTGTAACCTATTTTTGGCTGTCTTATTTAAACGTATATTTAACAACAGCTGTTTATTTGCAATGGGCATTAACATTAACCAGTTAACTTGAAACTGCAAACAAAATCTTCGACTTTTGTATTTAAAATCAAGGCAATTCAAACAATTCTAAACAATTGCAAAAAATTCTTATATAATATAAATGTGTTTTTTTTTTTATTGATTTTTATCATCATTAATTGAAATGAAATCAGCTTGAATAAATAATTTAAGCTTGACTCTTAATTTAAGCGTGTATTTTTTTTTTAAAGTATTTTGATATTCAAAAATTATAAAACTGATGAAATTTGAAGAGCAAACCGAACGGATACAAATCTCTGTGCACTTTTTCATATATATACATACGTATATATGTGCGTCTGTAAATTTGTATATATTTATATATGTATGTATCCAGCCTCCAGATTGTCAGCTTTAAGTTCTTAATTCGCTTCGTTGCTCGTTGGCTTTGCAGGTGCGTTGGCACACAAAATGGTCAACATGTGACAAATACTAATTTATACAAAATATAATACACAATTCACGATCTACATATATACATAATTATATGAGCTGAGCGGAGCTGAGCTGAGCGGAGCTGAGCTGTTTGTTGACCTTTTTGCGCAACAACTTCGCTTTCATGAATGACCAACAGGTTCACACAGAAAGAGAAAGAGATGCTCGTCTGCTTCCTGTGTGTAATTGTAACTGTAATATTCAATAATAAGTAAGCGTGCTTAACGTCAGAATGAACGACATTTAGATGCCCTATCTTGCCCACTCTGTCGTATGTGATGACTTTAACTTTGTCGCACATTGATAATTTTGTAATTTATGGAAAAGCTCATTCTTAAGCACAATTATCGAATTATCATAACGAATCAAACGGCCTTATGAACATCCCCTGGTTTACAGGGTATACAAAGCATGTAACGCTCATCAAAGGAACAAAAATAACTGCTGCTCAGATTGAACAGTTATTTCGTTTCATCAGCTGAAAAGGCAACACGGTAAAAATAACAGAGTGATGAATGATAGTTGGTGTGGTTTCGGGCATGGCGTTTGAGGGGAAGGGAAGGGGTGGGTGTGCTTAAATAGCAGCACTAAGAAAGGTGCTAATTGGTCTGTTGACTGTTGCCCAAAAAGCCAACTCGTGTTGAATCACAGAGCAATATAAACGCAAAAAATAAAGAATAATAAAAATAAATGAAGATGAAAGAAGATATTTAAATGCGCAGTTACAAAAAATATTCGCGTAAATTCAATATAAATTAAACAGAATTGAGGCACCAAATTTGCTTTTACTCCATTTCGAGCTGTGGCATCAACAAATTCAATTTTCATTTTGATTGAAATTGGTATGCATATTAAATTCGCATAAATTTTCTAGCGTTTTCACTTAACTATAGTTTATAGCTTCAATCTGAGTGTTGAAATGATTAATTATAATTAAAATGGGTCTGTTGTTCGTTCATGAATAAAATAATCCACTTGAAAGTGCGCACAAATGCAATCAATTCACTATTTCCCACCTATCGATATCGATCAGATCTATCGACAACTAGATGCGATTCAATGATATTTCCGGTTGGCTGCTAAAAATAGCACATCGTCGGCATAAACATGACGAAATTCTTATCATTAGAATCATAACTATTCCGGCTAGAACACCTTGAATATGTAATTGTAATTGAAGTATTGTATAGTCCAGTGTCGATATGGCATTATGGCTATATTAAAAATAGCACTCGCATACTTTAACATGCGGAAGATAAATCGTTCGTTGAGAGTGGGGAAATGTAGGCTAGCTGTTTTTCTCCTGAGTCTTTTGTCGTATTTTTACTTTAAATTTAAACTGTAGTAAGAAAAATTTCGATTGATTTGTGTATTGTGTTTTCAATGTCACTCGTCTAGCCCGATTTACGAGCACTATTTTCTACATACATATTTCGCAGATGCCGACGAACTCTACAAAATGTTAACAAACTAGATGACTTTTAGCTATCTATCTACCTATATACAACCTATATTTATTAGACAGTCAACCATCCAACTGAAACCGAAACTGAAACTTAATTAAGTTTTTCGGGTATTAATGTTTGAATTCCGAATTCAAAGCAAGTTTTTTAAGTTAGTGTTATTTATGCAAATGAGTTGAACACTATTCGTCGAACATTCTCAAAGACGACAACATAATTCGACAGCGTCTCAGAATAAAAAACAACAACCAAATACGGGTATTCTGCAAAAATAGGTAAAGATACCCTGTAATCTGTGTGGGCAAATATTTGCAATTAACTAGTTTAAATATGAAAATTATTGTTCAGCTTGTTTATTTGAAAAAAAAAAACAGCTTCGCACTGCTTGCCAGGCTGTTCAAGCTGTTCAAGCTGTTCAAGCTGTGCATTTGTAATTGATTTTAAACAGTTTTGAACAGATCAACAAAACCGAAACCAACTGATTGGCTGCCAACGATTTTGATGACTTTTCCTATCTGTGTCAAACTATTGCGTGCAATAAGCACATATATGCATATATGTACATAAATACATACACACTTATATATATATATATAAAGAGCTGTATCTCAACTGACCTGTCTGGCCATCACAGGCGACAGCGATAATGCCTTATATGCTTAGCTAAAGGCAACAGCAACAGCAAAAGCAAAAGCAACAGCAACTTGCACTTGTTGTTTTTATTGCTGTTGTTGTTGTTGTTTGCCTTGCAGTTGTCTGTTTTCTTTACTGTTCTTTTTTCTGTGTGTGTTTATGCACTCAGCAAAACTAAGAACAGAAATTCAAAATAATATTTATCATACTACAAAATACGTTTTTTTTTTTTAAATAAGCTTAGAACAATTGTTCTTACTCTGGTGCAGCAAATGTTTATTTTTTAGTTTTAGTCAATACGCTGAAATAAATAATTTAAGATATCAGAACTGAATTCAAGCAATTCATCTAAACAATAACTGAAGAACAAATTGTAAATGAAAAATGCGTTAAACGGAAACTTAGTGGTTTCTATGTTAGGTGTTTCTCTGAGTGTACACGCGCGTATTTGAACCGATGCGACGTTGTGGCGCAATGCAATTCAATTTCGATGTCGATTTGTGTTCGTTTTCATTTTCGTTTTTCGCACTCACACACAACTCGTCTGTTTGTTTTTCTATTTCGATTTCCTACTCGTAACCATCGCCGCCGACGTCGTCGTCGCTGTCGCCGTCGTTATCGCCGTCGTTGTCGCCGTCGTTGTCGGCATCGTATTTAGTGTTTTGGTGTCGCTGAGTGCCTCTCACATGCCTGGCAAATAGCTGTGTGTGCAGTTCATAGTTGCATTTCAAGCGCGCACGTACCAAGAAAATCGACACAACACAACACAGCACAGCACATAATAATAATACAATACAAAAACAACAACATTCTGCCAAAGAGGCAGCAAAGCAGCAAAACAGAGACCACAGTCTGGTGTCCAGTTTTCAGTTCAGTTCAAACCGTTCAGTTAGAACAGCTAATTAGACTCAAGAAGCCCATTCGTAACATTAATTATATACTTAATAGCACATTAATAATAATAGAATACTCAAGTTAAACATTGATTTTATTTTATTTGCTTTGTTTGCAGATGGTTTCACGGCAATCTTTCTGGCAAAGAAGCTGAAAAATTGATACTGGAGCGTGGCAAGAATGGTTCGTTTCTTGTACGTGAATCTCAAAGTAAACCAGGCGATTTTGTCCTCTCCGTGCGGACAGAAGACAAAGTGACGCATGTCATGATTAGATGGCAGGTAAGTGCTGAAAGCTCAAATGACACCCAAAAGTACTAAATGCAAATGCAAATGCAAATGGAAATCGATTCACTGCTCGGCAACAACTTGTGAACAGTAAAAACAGCTAATAGAACAGCAACTACAACAACTGCAAAAAAATTTTTGCTGCTGCTCTTGAACAATGTCAACGTGCAAACGACTAACTGACTGACTGACTTGCCGTAAAGTTCCTCATCGTTTGACCTTGAGTTATATATATATATATATATCAATATATATATATATCAATATATATATATATCAATATATATATATATATATATATCAATATATATATATATATCAATATATATATATATATATACACACCTATATACACATATGTTTATTGTCTAGTCATCTGTCTCGCTAGCAGTTTCACTTAAAATGTGCCTAGCACATAATATGTGATTATTGTCATTATTTGCGATTTCTTGCTTCGCTTGTGTTCTGGTGGCGTATGCGTAATATACTCATGCACTGCTTGACAAGCTCTTGCGCCTTTGTAATGCACTGCTTGGTTGGCCAGCAACTCTTTGTGTTTTTGATGCATTGCTAACTCTTATTCCTGCAATCGTTTATTTTCTGCACTCAATTAACTATAAATACTTTTATATAGTATTTAATACAAATTTAATATATGATAAATTCAAATTTTACCTAAACTTCCCCCATACCCAGTCGATTTGTATGCAGTTTTCAGTGCATTTTTATATAGCTCTCAGTCGACGCGGTGCTTTTAAGTAATTTACACAAATCAGCAATAATTGCAAGCATTTCCGAAACCAATATTAGCAGCGGGTATTTTTCAGTTAATATTTTGTTTTGTTACATCTAAACATGACAATCCCATATATTTCCATACAGAAATATATTGTTGTGCACTAAAACGCTGTAAATCGCCACAATTTTTTTGTGTTGCTGTGCTAGTTGTTGTCGTTGATATTGTTCTTGTGGTTGTTGTTCGACGCCATTTTAATTTTTTTTTTAGATTAGAATATTGCGATTTACATGACCGGTTGAGCATTATTATTATGTTTGTTTTTGTTTTTTTTTTTGCAATTCTCAATTTGACATTGCGGTCACGTTTACACTTTTATTAGCTAATTGTGTAGCGTTTTTCAATTCAATTTCGCTGGCTTTGCGGTTAAAGCTACCAGCAGCGACTACCCAGCAGTTTACTTAGCTAATGACAGGGTTTGCCAAACGGGTAGACGGGAACATAGATCAAGTATATACCGCTTATAACTGCCCATAAGTAATGCCAAGCAAAAGAAGAATAAAATGGAGATGAGATTAACTGATTTTATATTTTGTATTTATTTGATAGGATAAAAAATACGACGTGGGCGGTGGTGAATCGTTTGCAACTCTATCGGAACTGATCGAGCACTATAAACGCCATCCGATGGTGGAGACATGCGGCACAGTGGTGCATCTGCGCCAGCCCTTCAATGCGACTCGCATTATAGCAGCTGGCATCAATGCACGCGTCGAGCAGCTGGTCAAGGTGAGTCCTATTGAGCTGAGCATCTCATCCAATCTTCAATACCAAATAACCTGTCTTGCGTCGATTGTGTAGGGCGGCTTCTGGGAGGAATTTGAATCGTTGCAACAGGACAGCAGAGACACATTTTCACGCCTCGAGGGCTACAAGGAGGAGAACAAATCGAAGAATCGATACCGCAATATATTGCCATGTAAGTAAATGTTGAACTTGAATGCAGCATTCGGTTTTGAATTGATACTAATTGGACATTTTAAATTTGAAATGTTAGACGATCACACTCGCGTCAAGCTGCTGGATGTGGACAGGAGTTCACCGGGCGCCGAGTATATAAATGCCAATTACATTCGTTTACCCACCGATGGCGATCTCTACAACATGACCAGCTCCTCGGAGAGCCTCAACAGTGCTGCGGTGCAGTCGTGTCCAGCGTGCACCGCCGCCCAGACGCAGCGCAACTGCACCAACTGTCAGCTGTTAAACAAGACGTGTGTCCAGTGTGCTGTCAAGTCGGCAACGCTGCCCACAAATTGCGCCACCTGCAATCGCAAATCGGATTCGCTGGGCAAGCACAGACGCAGTGAATCGCTGTGCACTTCGGCCTCGGGCATCAGCGGAGCGAGTTCGCCAAGCATTTCGTCAACAACGGGCTCGACTCTCAACGGTTGTCTCGCTGTCCTGCTGAAGAAACACTGCGGCGATGCCACATCCTCGCCGCCACCATCGGCAACACACTCGACGGTGTCGACAACCTTCTCGTCGTGGAGTGGATACTCGACGGGCTCGCTGCTGAACAGCGAGAGTGGCCTCTTCAAGACGTATATTGCGACGCAAGGCTGCTTGGCCAATACGAAGAACGATTTCTGGAACATGATCTGGCAGGAGAATACACGGGTCATTGTCATGACCACCAAGGAGATTGAGCGCGGCAAGTCCAAGTGCGAACGATATTGGCCCGATGAGGGTCAGTGCAAACAGTTTGGCTATGCGAAGGTGCAATGCATCAAGGAGAACTCCACCAACGATTATACGTTGCGTGAGTTTCTGTTCTCCTGGCGCGATAAGCCCGAGCGTCGCATCTATCACTATCATTTCCAAGTGTGGCCTGATCATGGCGTTCCCGCCGATCCTGGCTGTGTGCTTAACTTCCTGCAGGATGTCAACACCAAACAGAGCAGCCTTACCCAGGCCGGGGAGAAACCGGTAAGTCTTACACCGATCAACCCGTGAACATCCTAACGTATCCATTCTCTTTCCTAAGGGTCCCATTTGTGTGCACTGCTCGGCGGGCATTGGACGCACGGGTACATTTATTGTGATCGACATGATACTCGATCAGATAGTGCGGAATGGTAAGCAGAATAGTCTAGTTACCACAGCGACAGGGGGAGAAATCGAGAGAGATAAAGGGAGAGAGAGTCTAACATTCACTTGAGAACGATAACAGACGCTTATCAGCATGTGGGAATGTAATGTAGCTTAGCGAAAAAATCAAAAAAAAAATCCACTTATAAAATGTTGTGTTAAAGCTAAAAATTTAAATATTTATTTTTATTTAGCGTTAATTTTTACTTTTGTGGAATTTATTTTTTTTATTCATATAATAGCTAAATAATAGCAAAACCGAGTATTGCAAATGTATATAGGTATATATAAAGATATATATTTTAAATACTTACTATTTTCATATTTATATCGATTAGGTTTGGACACTGAAATCGATATACAGCGAACAATTCAGATGGTGCGATCACAGCGATCGGGCATGGTGCAGACGGAGGCGCAGTACAAGTTCGTTTATTATGCGGTACAGCATTATATACAAACGCTGATAGCTCGCAAGCGGGCCGAGGAGCAGAGCCTTCAAGTGGGACGCGAATACACCAACATCAAGTGAGTAGCGCCAGCCAGCTGATTAACTTATCACTGCCTGCAGGGATTCGCGATTGCGTTATTAACACTGCTTCCGGCACTGCTTCTAGTGAGACGCAACTGAGTTACTCACACTGCTTAGTGGGAATTACAGTTGAACTAAAGCAAACATTTTTTATGAAAAATATAAGTAAATATTAATAAGAATAACTTTTTGTGTTTTAGGTACACTGGCGAAATCGGCAATGATTCACAAAGATCTCCATTACCACCAACAATTTCTAATCTAAGTTTAGTATCGATTAAGTCAGCAGCAACATCATTATCATCACCATCAGCATCAGCAGCAGCGACAGCAACAATAGCGGTGGAACCATTAGCCGCGATAGCGAATGCTGGCAACAAGCATGCGTCAAAGTTGCAGCCACCGTTGCCGCCCTTGCTGGGTGCCAGCAACAATAATAACAGCAGCAACATCTGTAACAGCAACAGTAATAGCAATAGCAACAACAGCAGCAGCAACAGCAGCGGCAACAACATCAACAATCACTGCAGCAATTCTAATGGAAATGGCAACATTTTAAGCAACGGCGTCCAAATGCGTAAATCAAATTTTTACAGCGATTCGCTGGCAACAGGGGGAGCTGGGGCAGCAGCAGCTGTTGCAGCAGCAGCAGGTAAGCAGAAACAGCAGCAACAGGTCTTGAGCCGGCCGATTGGTTTACTCAAATTGCTGACCAGTCCCATCATCTTTCAGCCAAATACAAAAACATTCCCAAAGACATGAACATGAGTCTGAGGCAGCAACAGCAACAGCAGCAACAGCAAAAGCAACATCAGCAACAGCCATCGCAGCAACATATTGCTGCCTACGTTGTTGCTGCTGCTGCGCCTGCGCTGCCGCCGCCGCCGATGCCACCGCGCAAAGCATGACAAATGAGTTTCTAAACACATATATACACACACACCAACACACAACACTCACCACACACACACACACACACCCTCAAACTCGAGCACTTTCTTACCCCTTTCCAACGAAGCGCGCAACGAAAATTTGTTTCATGTTTAAATGTTCGTCATAAACTATTTATATTTGTTGTGTCTAATTATATTAAATTTTTTTATTGTTTTTTTCTGCAAGTCGCTCCCATTTTGCCCATCCTAAGCTCCCCCCTCTCCCCAAAAGCAACCCCCAAGCCATGTTTGTATGTTAGTTTTTAAGCAAACAAAGAAAAAAAAAAAAACAATTTGTAATTTGTAAATGGGCTGCAGCAGCACCAGATTTGAAAACGATCTTAAATAGATATTTGAAAACGATCTTAAATAGATATTTGATCTATGATCTATGATAATATTATACATATATACATAATAACAGCATATTGTTTTAGTGTTGTAAGTGTTGATAAACAAAAACGAAAAACAAAAAAAAAACAAAAAATAAGCGTTGATTGTGATTTAAATAACAGCGTTAAACGGAGCAGAATGAGAATGAGAAGAGAAAAGAAAACAGAAAGCAGAAAAAGAAATAGAACAAATTAGCATACGATAAACAAAACAAGAAGCAGAAGGAGAATAAGAAGAGTAAGAAGAAGAACCGAACAGAGTAAATATACATAAATCAATAACAAACTGAAGAGAATAGCGGCAAGCGCATAAGAAAGTAAACTTAAATGCAAGAAGAATGTGAGAAAAGGTAAAATCAAAAAAACGAAAGAAAGAAGGAAAGCAAGAGAAAAATGTAATCGAAAGAAACAACAAACAAGTTTAAATATTAACAAGTTTTGCCTTGTATTACAACATTACAAAAATCTATATACAAATATCTTACAAAAAAAAAAAAAAAAAAAACAAAACTATTAATAAATAGGTTTAAGATAATCATTTAATGTGCAAAAAGTGGAGCAACAACAACAACAAAAACACCAAACAACAACAACAGCAATATTATTTTAACTCGTTTGATTCCCAGCCCAATAAATATATATTATAAAACCGTTTCTCGCACTCAATTTCTCGTTTTGTGAAGTGATTTTTTGTTTTTGTTTTTATTCAAAGCTGTTTCTTAACTAAAACAAAACTTTAACTATAGCTGTTTAACTGTTTAGCTGTTAAATTGTTTAACTGTTTAACCGCATAACTGTTTAAATGTTTAATTGTATTCTGTATATTGTTTCTCTCTCTTTTTTGGATTGAATCATGTATTTTGCTTTAATTTAAAATTACGGAACGTACGAATATAACTTATCAAATTTATTGTGTTACATTTTAAATGATAATCAACTTAGGCATTACAATTATTATTACTATTATAACTATTATTATTATTATTATTACTATTATTATTACGATTATATTATTAATAATTATATTTGTATATTAATAAATTTTTTTTTTAATGCACTTTATTATCTAAGTTTACTAATGTGTGTGTGCATTATTTTTGTATTAAAAAAATGTGCAAAGTGAAAAACTTTTAAAAGCACTATTTAAGCATGTCACACACAGACACACACACACACACACACACACACACACACACACTTTACAAATATGTACATATACATACACAAGTCAAATTCAACCTGTTTAATTTGTTTAAATCATTTGACATTTTGTGATTTTTGACTTATACACTCACACATACAGAGCAAAAATTTTGAGTAATCTATTTTACATGATTAATTAAAAATCAAACAAAAATTGTAATTTAAATTAGCTTTTATTTTGATTGTGTGCTTTCAAATTGTTATAAATTTTGCAAACGACCAAGCAAAAAATGCAAGAAAAAACGAAACCAAACAAAAAAGAAAAAAAAAAACAAAAAGCAAAAATACAAATTAAATATTTGAATTTACACATAAAATAAAAACATTTTATATGAAATAATTAAAAGAAAACAAAACCTTCATTTAAAACGTATATGCTTTTATTTTGTTATTTATTTATTTTTATGGTTTTTATGAGTTCTGCATGCGATTATTTATCAAGCACTGTTGCCAAACTTTACACAATACGTGCGATGCTGCCAAACTTCACCCAACTTTGATTTCAAGTTACTTCATTTTGGGTGTTGTCGTGATTATTATTATTATTTTGTACTCTTTTATTTTGTTTGTTGGTCTGTTGTCAATATACACACGTGTGCCATAAAAACCAAACATCGAACAAGAAAAACAACAATAAAAAAATAAACAAAATCGAAAAACGAAAAACGAACAATTAAAATACAATAATAAGCAAATAAGCAAATAATCAGAAATTAATTGAAAGCACAAATAAAATAAAGTGAAAGCGCAATTTCCTGCCCGATCCGCACAGTTTATTAAAAGCAATTCCAGATAGAATGCATGTTACTTAGTATTTATACACATATAGAAGGTATTCGCAGTCGTATCTATATACGATATACGTCATGCATACATGCGTTTAGATAGTTATTATCGAATAGTAATTGTGAATGTAATGCCGAGGCCTGGCTTCGGCTTTTGCATTTGTTAATCGAGTTTTAGAGTTAGTTGTAGTCCTCGATGCCTCCCCAAGAAAACCAAACAACAATACGATAACGATAACGATAACGAAAGAAAACCCCAAAAACCTCCTGCCTGAACTGATAAACACACGATTGATAATATTATTATTATATAGTATTATACATAGTATATACACCTATATACACAGACATATATACATAGTACTTAATGTTTAATCCATAATTGTGAAAGTTGTTGATCTGGCCAATCGTACAGGCCTTTATATAACAAAGTTTTAGCCTACGAATAACGAATGGAATGGAAATGGCACCACAGAATAATTCGAAAAAGCAACTGATACTGGATATTGACATATATATATATATATATATATATATATATATATATATAGCTGGATAACTTGAACGAATGCCGAAACGAAAATCACTAAGAAAGCAGAACGAACAGAGGAAATCAAACACAAAGGGATGGAAACAAATCAAATAAATATTCAGAATAAAAAAGCAACAAAACACCAATTACGAAACGCTTAACGATAACTAATTAAACAAATTTATTTCAACTCAGAACTATAAAGCCTAACATTAAAAATATATAATATACAATTAAGTAAAACCAATTTACTACCATAGCAACCCAAACACCAAAAGTAGGGAAAATGCTTTATTAACTACTATTTAATTAGAAATTTACAATTGTATTTGAAAAAAAAAATAAAATATTTTAAAACTTTTGTGTGAAAGAGAGTTAAACAAGTGTTACATAAATGAACCGTAGAAATCTTTACATAATTATACAAATACCAAATATTGCAATCATGTTCTCAGACTCCATTTCTCAGCAATTACGCACATTTTGGAAAACGCAAAGCAATTACAACTTTCGGCCTGCCATATAAAAACTTTATATACATATACATGCTTTGTATCTGGAATTTGAGAACATGATTCTGCCAATTATTGATTATCGAATGTAATCGTAATTCGAAACCATAAAGCACATTATATATATATATATATATATATATATATATATATAAATATATATATTCTTCAAAACAAAGCGAAACAAAAATAAAAAATATATTAAAAAAAAAAAATTATATATATATATATATATACTTACGGATTTGTCAGCAAAAACGCACAAGCTAACAAATATACAACGCAATTTTCGTAATACTTAATAACAAACCAAACACATTATAGAATTAAAAACTTCCATTGAATATTTAACTTTTTATAAATAACGATATATTGTTGAAATATTGATGATCAAATAACAAAACCAAAAAATGACGTAAACAAGCCCACTACAGAAAATTGACGAGTAAAAACAAAAATTTACACTAAATAAATAAACGAAAAATGTAGTATTTGAGTGTTGTGAAAACATATATAAATGTTGATCTATATATATATATATATATATATATATATATATTCATATAAAACTATATTTACATATATATATATATATATATGTATATATATATATATGTCAAAACGTATAATAAATCAAACAGAAGAACAAAAAAAAAATATATTCGTTGTAAATGTTAACCAGACAATTGTGTTAAACAAATATTGCAAAACGGCAAATGAAGTAATTCTCAACAATAAAACAAAGCCACAAAATCTTACGGAGCATAGCTGTTAAAATACGAAAAAAACAAATTATATTAAAACAAGTATAAAGTATACAAAACAAAGAATTGATAATAATATAATATTTAAATTACGAGTTTTTGGTGTCTGCATATATGGAAAAGGAATGATATATTCACAAAACATTAATGCGTATATATATATATACATATGTATATATATATATCTATCTATATTATATATATATATATATATATAAATATATGTATAAGCAAGTATATATAAATATATACATATATTATTGAATAAACGATATTCCACATACGATATATTCCACAAAATTTATATAGTTTTACTGGTTGGGTAAATAAGAAAAACGATCGCATTGAACACAACAGAAATCGGCGCATATATAGCAATTATAATCGTAGATTGCACTTTGAGAAGGCCACATTAATTGGCAGCTGACTACCGCAAGATTAGATACTGGAAGCCATAGAATTAATCCAGACATGCCAGGCACCCAACAGTAGACTCTCAATAAAAACGACGAGCAATATCTATATAAGCATAGCATTATATAGAAACGAACACTTGCAGACGCAGACGCAGTGTTCCGCCAGGTGAACTGCAAGTGCAATCTGATTCCGATTCGTTTTCGTTGATTAGCAGCAATCAAAACTGATTGTGGCAAATCAGTTTTGTATTGGACGTTGGTGGATTGGTTTGCAAAAAATGTTGCTTTACTGGCTGCTGGGGTTGCTGCTGCTGTTGCTGCTGTGGAGCAAGCGGCAGCTGATCTTGCTGGGATGCAGTCTGCCTGGTCCCTGGGCGTTGCCAGGGCTCGGCAATGCCCAGATGATTGGCAAACTGAAGCCCGAGTGTGAGTTGTGTATAATTGTAAACTGTTATTGTTGTTGTTGTTTTGAAAAGCTTTTTGTTGTTGCAGATATATTTCTGGTGTTCACCGAGCTGCGCGACCGCTTTGGCGCCACCTATCGTATGTGGCTGGGACCACAGCTGTGGGTGTTTCTGCACAGCGCCGAGGAGACGCGTGAGGCGCTCAACGATGCCACACTGCGCAAGGCAGCCACATTCCAGCAACTCAGCCCGCTCATCGGCAACGGGCTGCTCATCAGCCATGGACGCGACTGGGCGGCACAGCGTCGCCTCCTCACCCCCTGCTTTCAGCCGCAGCTGTTGCGCAGCTTTGCGCCAGCATTGAACCAACATGCAAATCGCCTGCTCGACAAGCTGCAGCTGACGAAAGGATTGGGAATCGAGGTGACGGACCATCTATTCGCCTGCCTTCTCGATGCCATTGTTGGTGAGTAATCTAAGCCCTTAACTCGTGCCCCCCCTCACTCCGCCTCCTTGTACCTTCACTTCTGCTCAGACAACTTGATGGGCCACCAGCTGCACACACAGCAGCAGTTGCAACACTCACCCATTGTGGCTGCCTTCCATCGCAGCGGCGAGTTGCTCTTCAAGCGAATGATTAATCCTCTGCTTGCCACCGATTTGGTGTTCAAGCGAACGCGTCTGTGGCGCGAGCTATGCGCCCAGCTGCAACTGATACATGAACAGATGGAGCAGATCATAGAGCAGCGTCACCTGCAGCTGAAGAAGGAACAGCAGCTCAAGGAAGAAGAAGAAGAAGAAGAAAAGAAGAAGTCGGCAAAGCCACGCATTCTACTGGATGCCATGTTGCTGGCCGGATGGAATCATCAGCAGATACGGGATCAAGTTAACACCTTTGTCTTTGCGGTAAGTACTGGTGAGTAAAATCCATCAGTCTTTCTTAATCCCTGTCCCTCCTTTCTCTCTCTCTCTCCATCCCTCTTAAGGGCGTGGATACGACAACAGCATCTATGGGTTTTGTGCTCTACGCTCTGGGAAAGCATCCCACAGTGCAAGAGAAACTGCATGCAGAATTAAAGGATTTCTGTGCCCAGGACGATTGGGATGCACTTAATGGGCTTGTTTATCTGGATGCGGTGCTGCAGGAGGTGCTGCGTCTTTACACCATAGTTCCGACCACTGGTCGCCAGACGACGCAGGAAACAACAATCGGAGGGCGACGATACTGCGCTGGAGTCACGATCTGGATCAACATGTACGGCTTGGCCCACGACGCACACTACTTTCCAGCACCCTACGAGTTCAGGCCAGAGCGTTGGCTGCACCTGGAGAAACAAACGACGCCATATAGCTATATACCCTTCTCGGGTGGACCGCATGTGTGCATTGGACGCAAGTATTCCCTGTTGCTGATGAAATTGCTCACCGTTCGCATTGTCCAGCGGTTCAGACTAGAGCTAGCTAACCCGCACGGCGAGCTGGTGCTTCAGGCCCAAATGGTGCTTCGTTCCCGGGATGGCATCCACATCAAGTTCTTGCCACGCTGACTACAAAAATATTATAGGTGCCAAAACATGCCAAAAAACAGTAAACGAATTTTATTTAATTGCGAGAGCTTTACAATTGTCCAATTCATTATATTTAATTAAAAACAAGAAATCTATCATATGTCATATAATTGTTTATTGTTTATCTAAATCAGAAATGTATCTATAAAACATCGCAAATGTGAATATTCCATAATTAATAACACAAATTAAACAAAATTAATAAATAAATAGCATGTACACAATCCAATGCCACAAATTAGGTTTATGTACTGGCTAAATTGCACTCTAGCTAAAATCATTGCATAATTTTAGGAGCACATAAACAATGCATATAGGACTCTAACGCGGAAATGTCCTTGAATATTACAGAAAAAAAATTGAGAGTTAGAATCTAAAAGACCTACTCCATCGAACTGCATTCAATGATAATGGATACTGGAGTCATCTATGTGTATAGCTAAAGGTTAAAGCTTAAATAAAACTTTGAATAGAACTGGAGTTGAGTAAGTTGAGTCTTCTTTGAAGGCTGCTTTTTAATAAGTAAATAAATATTTAATAACACAATGCTTTAACAACATAATATGCCTAATATATATATAGTATATATATATATATATAGTATATATATATATATATAGTATATATATATATAGTATATATATCACACTCACACACAACGCATGCCATCGAGATTGTTGCCTTGGGAGCCAGCCAAATAAATGAGCTGTGTGTGTGTGTGTGAGTGTGATTGGGGAAGTGGAGTAGATTATTAGTCGCAGTTGTAGTCCTGATTACTTGGTGTGAGTGCCTTTAGCGCCATGGAGGCAGGTGGGCAGATTGAAGGTCTGTTGCTCGACTTGCGACAGTTTGCAGGGACGCAGCTCGTTGATAATTTCGGTGGGCTGCTCGTGGAGGAGACGCATGCGCTCCTCATCTATGCGACGCTCCACGTCCACCCTGATCTGGCGCTCCTGCTCTACCAAGGCGGCACGCACCTGAGCATGGTGCTCGATGTCAATGACAACGGCCTCGTGCGCCCTCAAATTGTTCTTCCTGCTGATCATTTCCCTTTCGCTGGCCTGCTGATATTGGCGTTCCATGAAACTGGTTGGGGTAATTGGAATCATTGCTTGGAGTGCTTTGTCCTTGTCGCGATCGAATTGCTCCAGACCCTGCTGCTCGATCAGAGCCTTGCCCACTAGCTGCTTGTCATTGTAACGCTTCTGCATGGCCTGATGGGCGCGCTTCTTCTCCCACGCCTGCCGCTCCCCGAACAGACTGTCGGCCATCATATTGTCGTGGGCATCCTTCTTGCTGTGCATCTCGGTCAGTTGCTGTCCAAGTCCATCGCTGATGCGAGTTCGCCGCTCAATAATATCCTGTCGCTGTTGCAGCTGCTGGTTAATAAAATGCTTGGTCACCGGACCCATTGCCTCGAACACAATCACGTTCAGCTTCTTGGAGTCGGCCGGGTTCACTTGGCGCAACTTGCGCTGCAATTCGACGCACTCATCAAGCAATTGCTTGTGCTCGTCGCGCTTCTTGTGGCGCCACACGATTGCCTGCTGCAGAGCATTGGCTTGGGCCATCTCATCGTTGTGGCGCTTCTGTAGTCCCTCCTCCATGGCTGACTGCTGTTGTTGATGCCGTGCCGCTTGCACCTGGCGTATCTGGGCAACCAGTTGTTCGCTGTACTCCCGCGACTTCTGCAACGCCCGCTCCTCGGCCAGTTTCTCCTCGCGCAACCGTTCCGCTACCTGCCGCGCCTCCTTGTGCTCCGCTGCACGATTCGCGGCAATGGCTTGCATATTCTCTTTGCGCTTCTGGACCACGCCCAGCGTCGTTTTGGCCCGATCGAATTCGATGAGCAGATCCTTCAATCGCTGGGAGTGGCTGTACAGCTGCTTGCGACGCATCGCCTCGACAAACTCCTTGCGCTTGTGCTCCGCAATCGACCTGGCGATGGTTGCGGTCTGCAAATCATTTTCCTGCAGGGATTGATGCTTCTGCTTGTTGCGCTCATCGGCTACCTGGAGCACCTGTAGTTTAACCTGGCGATACATACGGTTCGTCTCGTTTGAGGGAGCAACGATCAGCGGTAATGCGTCCATCTCGTTGAGCCGATTGCGATTCTCCGGCGGCAATAACTTCAGGCGACTCAACATATTGGGGACGGGCTCCTGCGGCACCGTTGCGAACATGGATATGCCCGGATTATCCCAGGCGCCATATTGTAAGCGTGCCGGCTCAACGAGACGACGTCGTCCTCGACGCTTATACTCAGACATTACAGCGTCTTCTCCCAAATATTGTTTGTGTGTTGTGTGTTGTGTGTTGTATTTCCGGGTCGGGCGAACTATGTATTTACTACTGGTGTGTGCTCTGAAACTAACTGAAACAACTGTGGCCCGAGCCACATCTTGACAGCTGACAGGCGGGTAAAGCTGATTTCTAGTCATATATAAATTGGGATGACGACTTACAAATTTATGTAATATATACAAAAAAAACACGGCCAACACGGCCAAATCATTTCCGATTATCAAATGAGTCGAAACCACAAAATCCGTATTTTCTCGAACACATTAAGCGCGATTTGGATGTCCTTTGGGCAGTGCTTAATCCTGGTTCAATCAAAACTTTCGACATGGTGTTTGTCCGGATCTGCAAGAAAATAGCCGAGCTATAAGCAATTTTTAGTAATAAATATTTTTTTAGTTTAGCTGTTTAAAATACTTGCGCTATTTTTATGACTTTATGTGATGGGCAGGCCAAGGACTGACTATATTTGCTTCCAATGACATCCGAACTGTCCTTGAAATAGCCAACTTAAGCGTGATTTATCGATTTGTCTTTCTCTTCCTTTTGTACACTTTTTGTCTGATGACCTCAAAGCGCGAAGTTCAAACGTGATAAAGTGAAACGAGCTTAAATTATTTGTATTGTGTATGCTTAGATAATTATTTCTTTATTTGGTATTTCCACGTATTTTCATTTTAATTGTTTCATTGCTGTTGCACAATTTTGCAATTTGACATTCGACATGGTTTTGATGCTTGCCTCGGCTAGGATTATGCGATTTCTGATTATAGATTTATTTCGACTTGCTTTTGGTTTTGTGTAACTTTTTCAAAGTGTATATCTCTAATAATAATAATAATACAGATGTTGTAGCATAGCATGACACACATACGATTAAGACTAGACGAGAAAACTATAGTCGATGGAGAACTATTTCGACTATTTCGTCACCCTGTACTCAGTTCAAGGTTGCGACGGTAAACACTAACAATTTTACGATAAATTATTAAGAGTATATATATATATATATATATATATATATAAGTGAGATACACGAGTATGGTTTAACTATATTGTATTGTGTAGTTGGAACAATCTTTTAAAAATATTTGCTACACATCGAATTGACGGACTCCATAACTAAGACGGACATACAATTTTTAATATAATATTTAACTTTTGTCTCCCATCGGTTTGCCATAGATATACTCAAAGTACACTTAGACTTTTGGGCTAGTTACACATACATTCATAATAGAAATGGGGCTTTACCAAACTGGCTAAATACATAATACCTTTGCTTTATTCATTTCTTTTGACGACAACGTGTGGATCGTCAATACTTTTGGATGGACCATATATTTATATGATATATATTTATATCATATATTTCTGACGGAAACAACTTTTCATTGGCAGAATTTGGGGAACCGATTTTGATAGAGATAGCAGATATTAACATTTGTTGTTGGTCATCTGTCTCATCTGACTATCTGTCTTGCTCGCTCTTTGGCTCTTTTACTGTTTTGCTTTCGTTTTGTCTCTTTCAGTTTTGTGTATTTTTTGGAAACAACTTGAATTTTCATTTCTTTTTTTAATGTCTACTTTGAACGCATATTTTGTATTTGTTGTCCTACACGTTAGTTAAAAACTATCGTAACCTTTATTTATTATTAATTATTTTTTAATAATAAATTAAAAGTTAACCTTTGTGAGCGGAGGGCTTTCACTTATAAGTTGACTACAACAAAAAATTTCAAATACATATAAATTAAACTACTGCACTTAAATTAAAAAAAAAAACAACGACAATAAAATCATATTCAATATATACAAAACTTTTTGTTGGTAAATCATTAACTTATCCGTGTAAAAACTTCAATAAGAAGTTGACAGAATGTTGACTCAAATCTTGCAATTATAACTCTAACTATAATTTATTTTCTGAAAGTATGCCAAATATCAGCAACCATTTTATTTTAATATAGACAGCAATATCGCTAATTCAGAGGATGTTAACAATTTTTGGTTTTAATTAAGTGGCTTATATGCTAGGCTATATCTGAATGTGGCTCGAACATTTTGCCCCAAACTCTTGAATTCTGGCCGAGTTTGAGGGCGAGATCAATGTGCGAACGAGAAACATGCTTTAATATTTGGCTGGAGTTTTGCATGTTGGTGTGTTGTAAATGTTATCGATTTTGTTCGATTCATCGTAATAAATGTATATAAAAAAATATTCCATTGTTGAGACACAAGCGTAATTTGTAATTTGTAAGGAGTATTTTGGATTTGCTTTGACTTTTGCTCGCTGCCCGAACGATAATGCTAGCGATAACGATAACGATAACGATAGCTTAGCCATCAGTTGAACTGCAACTCCACCTAGCAACTCCTATCTACTTGTTGTTGTTCTCCTGCAACATATCCTCGAGTGCTCCATTTAAGCGACCCTTGCTGAGAGCCTCCACAAGCATATGCAGTCGCTCCTCCCGCTCCGAATGGCGACGCTCCAAAAGCGACACCTGCAACAATAACAATTAGAACATATATTCAAGTATATATATATATATATATATATATATATATATTATAATATATACCTTGGCTTTGAGGGCATAGTAATCGACGGGGATTTTGCGTCGCTTCTGTGTGGCAAATGCCTCCTCGCGCTCATTGAGGCGCTGTTGCAGGATGCGCACAGTATCATTGCAGGAGGCCAGCTCGCGATCATGGGCACTCTGCAGGGTCTTTAGCTTTATGAATAGATAAATAGATGGACACTGATCGATTAGCTGGCTGGCCAGATCATATAGATACCACAGACAACTCACATCCTGCAGTCGCTTGTCGTGCAGCGTTTTATAGTCGACCTCCAGCAGGTGGTATTTGTTGTGTGCCTCCTTCAGCGCCTGTGTTTCCGTTGTCGCCGGCACATGATCGTGGTAATGATAATGGTGATCGTGGATGCGTCGCGTTGCGGAGCTGCACCCAGCAGCAATGCCGCCACCCTGTACTTTGCCATCGAATCTGCCACTGGCTCCTGGATGAACAAATAAAATACACATTATACGAATGTAAACCATAACTTGAAATCACTACTATAATATAGACATGTCGTTGCTCGATATATATATATATATATATATTAATATATATGATATAAAATATGACCAGACTTATTTTGAATCAACTGTAAGTAAGTTCGGATAAGAAACGCAGTGTTTGTTGGCCAAAAGAATTTTCCTATTGAATAAACTGATATGTATTTGAAATCTGCGTTCAGTCGAGCTTTCTCGACTAGGACATTCCAACTTGTCTGTAGAAGTAGCTCGAAGCTGGCTCCGATCTTTATGTAAGCATTTTGATGTGCACAAGTTGATGGGTTCAACGCGCTCTAAAGTGCCAGTCTCTCAAATTAAAGTTTCCAAAAAACCATGAAACAACAACAACAACAATAGCAACAATAACAACAAAAATGCCAAACTTAAAACAATAATTAAATAAGAGTCTCGCAGCTGATTGCATAACAAGCCAACCACAAAATTAGCATTTAAATACGCGTTCAATATTAAAACAATGTTGTTGTTGTTGTTGTTGTTGCTGCTATCGCTGGGCTATTATTAGCACTATTAGTGAACAACAAAACAACAACAACAAATGTGACATCGACATTAAAGAAGAAGCAGCAGCAGCAGCAGCAGCAGCAACTATAACAGGCAACATGGCGCATTATAAAACGTTGCGCGCACGCGCAAACGACAAACGCGTTAGCCACGCCCACTGGCGCACACCCCTTCCCCGCCAGCGATCTCCCCTCTGCCACCAGCGACTCGTCTTTGACTTTGACTTTCGCTTTCGAATTTTCTTTTTCTCTTTCTCTCGTCGCAACCAAAAACTAAGCAACAATTTTAAATCGATGAAATGTAAATAATAAATACAAAAAAAAAAAAACAATAACAAAAAAAAAAAAAAAAACAAGTCCCCCACATGAAGGTGACATAACCAAGTGGCCGAGATGCCACTCATCTGACGCGACGGCGGTGGGAGGGGTAGTTGTTAACGTATCTAGTTTTTGTGTGCATGGCTCTGTGTGTGTGTGTGTGAGTGTGTGTGTGTGTGTTTGTGTGTGTGCGCGACTGGTTAAGCGACAATGCCTGGTTAATGCCTGGCTATTTGAAATGAGTGCAAAAAAAAACGAAGCAGTTGACAGTTGACTCGACAGGAGTTGGCTCGACTAGCAGATACCCTTTAGTTGACAGCTGCTATGGGGAATGAGTGCTCCTCATCCAGATGGCATTCAATATATAAAACACAGCATTGCCTCAACTTTAAGCCTGTTTTTTTTTAACTTGTTAACGCTTTGTACAAAATAATTCAACGAGATTTTGGTTTAAATAAGCAAATTTATATTTTTGCCTTGAATTAGTTGAAAATTTATTTTGTGTAGAGGAGTTAGCGAGTTTGTTGAGGAGTTTGGACGTGGCGTGCAATGATTTATTTCAGCAATTTATTTGCGTGTTTCTCGTCGCTTCGCTTTAAACAAAAAACCAAAATAAAACTAAAAAATAAAAATAAAAAAAAATAAAAAAAAAAAATCTTGTACGTGCTGACGAGCAGAGAAAGTCCATAAATTACACGAACAATAACAGCGAACGGCGACCGAGTGACACACACACACACACACACACACACACACACAGACACACTCAGTTTTGTATGCAAGATGGGGGATGGGGTTGACTTACCAGCAGATTGAGTTGCCGCTGCAACTGCCCCAACTCCAACACCAACAGCTCCTGCTCCTCCAGGTGCTGCTGTTGCTGTTGCTGTCCCAGCCGTCTCCCGTTCCCGCTGCAGCCGCCTAATGGTCCTCTTGCAATCATCCAGCTCGCGTGTGAGCCGCTGCATCGCCTTGTTCTTGATGGCCAAATCGACACGCATGCTGCGCACCGAGCTCAGCAGCTGAGAGTCCTCCTTGTGCGTGCCAGCCGAGAGTGGTCCATGTCCATGGCTGTGCAGCGATAATGTTGAATCGGACTGCGAGATGGGCAACTTGGAGCCGAGGGGCAGCGGATGGCGTCGCTGGTTGCCGCTCTGCTTGGAGTTCGGACGCGATGTGTTTGGCGTGGAATTGGCTGTGCTGCTGGTGCTGCTGCTGCCGGCTGAGTGCAATTGTTGCTGTTGCTGTTGCAACTGCTGCTGCAAATGCTGCTGACAGATGACGCTGGGCGAGGGGCAACCAATGGTGTTGGTGCTGTGATCACGCATTGCGCCGCCACCACCACCAGCACCACTGGAGCCCATCGGATGGGTCTGTGTGCCCGTTGATGTGATGGCCTGACTACGGTCACAGTGGTTGCCAACATCCGATTGAGGCAGTGCCTCCGTTTGGGTGCAATTATTGTAATAACGATCCGCTCGCTTTTGCATATAGCGATCCAAGGTGCGCACCTGGGATTCAATTTGCTCATTCAGCTTCGTATTGATCTCCTGCAAACTGCGCAACCGACGATTAGAAAACAACAACAACGACAACTCTCTCCCCCAATCCGACCGACAACTCACCTGAGCACCTGCGTCTCGAGATCGGCAATGTGCGTCTCGTATTTGGCCTGTACGGAATTGAAGCGCGCCTGAACATTGGCCAGAATCTGTTGGGCCTTGCGATCCTGCTCCTTGGCATCCGATTCCAGTTGAGCGATACGCTGCTCCAGCAGCTTCCGACTGCTCATATTCTCCTGATCGTTCAGCGCGCACATGCCCGAATTCTTAGATGCAACTGCCGGCGAAATGGATAGATAAAGAAAGGCAGATTGGAGGTTGGAGGTGTTGAGGTGGTTGAGGGAGATATGCTTACCAATCAAAGCGGAGACGGAGTCGGGATGCTTGCGCATGAGAATGCGCTCCATTTCGCGGCACTGTCGCTGCAGATCCTGTATCATGCGTGCATCCTTTTGCTTGGTATCCGCCGCATGGCGTCGCTCCTGTTGCGCCTCCTCCAGTTCGGAGCGCAGGGAGCGCTGCAGCTGAATGGCCTCGTCGCGATCCCGGCGTGCCGATTGCAGCTCAGTGCGCAACACACCGGCACATTCGTGCAGATGCTGCACGTCCAGTTTGAGCATCTCGGACTCCTCCTGCAGGCGGCCATTGTTGTCGCGGAGTGCCCGCTGCGTCTGCGACAAGGACTCACTTTGCAGCCGCACCGATGCCAGCCGCTCCTCGGTATTCTTGAGCTGCTCCTGCAGCTGTTCGATCTCCAGCTTGAGCACATGCTCCCGCGACACGCTGCACGCGATCTGCTCGATGGGTGAACTCAGTGTGCTGACCAGGTGCTTCGGCGAGTGGCCCACCGCCTTCTCGCTGTAGCTGGCCATCGGTGCGATGGGCCGCTGAGCAGCGCTGCGAGACTGACGGGTGGCCGGCACTGCCTGGTTGTCCTCGGCCTCGGTAAGCTCCTCCATCTGGTGTTGGCAGGCCGCAACAACGTGAAGCGTGAAAACAACAACAACAACAACAACAACAAACAATAAAGAAGAAGAAAGAAACAAAAAAGTAAACAATTTTACGGATTAGTTCGAGTTCGGCATTCGTGAAAGTGCGCCTGCCAAGTGCCGGCGACTTTTTTGTTGGGTGTGTGCTAACTAACGGTAACAGCTAACAGCCAACAGCCAACAGTCAACAGTCGACAGCTAACAGCTACCAGCAAATGCCGGCCAAAATAGCAACAATAACAATAACAACAGCAACAACAACAGCAACCAAAACATGGACAAACAATGAGCATCAGCGTAGTTTCTACGTGACTCCTGCTTAACCCTCCTTCTGGCCCAAAACAAAAACAAAATCAAAAACAGCTAAGAAACCAGTCAGAGGCAACAACTACGCAACCAACAATGTCGCACATTGGTACCAAAGTACAACAAACAAGTGATTCATTTCATCGTCTTAGATTTTACACAAAACGAATAGTTATAATTGTAAGCAATTTATTTAATAATAATTGTATAATAATAATATTAATAATAATAATAATATTAATAATAATATTGCCTTGAATGCATATAAATTATATATCAAAGATTAAGATAAAGCCGATTCAGTTAAATTTGATGTTTGGCACTTTAATCAAATAAATATAGATGATAATTAATAAATAAATAAATAGACATTGAGCCTAAATATAGAATTCTTTAAGAACAGTTTGCATTAGTTTCAGTCACCAAAAGAACTCTTAAAGAACGCTTTAGTTCGGCGAAACTACAACAGATGGCGCCCAAGCAGATAAGCAAAGTTTTGCTTATGAGTAGACTATAAAATTGTTAAAGCCATGTTTGACACACTGTGCAGCGGTTGGAGAACTCGCATGTGCACTCACACGCACACACACACTCACACACACACACGTAATGCTTTTGTTATGCATGTGTGTGTAAATAGGTATTTAACAAGGGTAAACTATGGCGATTTAAACTTCAACGAACATAATTACGATGAGGTGGGTGTAAAGCACCAACACCAACAACAACAACACCAACAACAACAACAACTCCAACAACAACCACAACAACAACAATAGCTGTTAATATAACAATAACAACAATGCACTCAGTAAAGCACCATAAATATTGGAAGAAGAAAGTTCGTGGCTCTATCCCCAAACAACTTTGTTCCAACCACACACGCCCCCGCCCCGGCCCCGTCGCCGCCCACGCCCCCACTTCATACATTTGTCTATTATCCACATGTGTGTGTGTGCGTGTGTGTGTGTGTGTTTGTAGCACGTTTTCAAGTCTCATTTAAAGTGTCATTACATTTTATTTGTTTTTGTTTTTTTTCCTGCTTTTTTTGGTTTCTTTTGCTTTAGTTGCCCATTCGCTCCACTTGAAGCACTTTTGCTTTCATCGCTCAGCTCACTGATAGATTCTACCTGGAAAGCAGTTGTCCAAACATTTAACATTTAAATGGAAGCATCTCCCCTTGACAAAAAAAAAAAAAAACCAAAAACAAAAAACAAAAAAAAAAATAAGAAAACAAAACAAAAAATAAGAAAACGAACACAAAATATTCAACTAGCCCATTTTTGGTTATTTATTATTTAAATTTTTGTTATTTGTGTTTTAGTTTCTCATCTACTCTTTGGCCAAGCTTAAACTATTGGCCATATTTGTCCAAGTTGTTTCTGCACGTGCATCGATTTAGCTTTAAGTTGTATTTGTCTTGTTTTTCTATCTTTAAACAACTAACCCACACTTTCCATTTCATTTGCAAGCCAAAAAAAAACAACTAATAAACACCCAAATATTTGCATTTATTTTAAAAGTTATTATCATATGAATGGAACTCATCATTATCGATATGGATATAATAATAACATTTTAACTCTATATCCTAAATATATTATAGTAATAACTAACTGAACACTGCAGTTATTGAAATGTCAGGTAAGATTCATTTCACTATCCCAAAGATAATGTATATTTTACATATACACTATATAGACAGAATTGCGAGCAAGCATAAGCTTTGAGATACCCTATAAAATGCTGCAAGTAAGAATAATGAGAACAATTTATAGCTGATGTATTTTACAAATTGAGAGCAGCATAAACCAATTTATCGATGTTACTTTTGATAATATTGTTTCTATTATAAAAAAATGTTATAATAAAGAACAACCAATTAATTTTGAGCCTTATTTTTCTTTCTTCTTTCCATTTTATAGATAGAGAATAGCAAGTGTTGAATATCGTTCATGTTTTCAAAGCTTTGGAAAATCTACAAATGTGAATCTTTCAGTCAAGTGAAATCTGAACTTAGATAATCAAGTGATTATCAATTCAAATGAGAATGGACGATCTATACTATTTATGAGTGGAGTATTTATGAGTATTAAGGACAATTTCACTGCCTGACAGTGCTCTAGATTCAGACTTCAGATATGCAATTAACTTGAACTGTCTTCGCTGAGTAACTCAATTGACAATTGTTTATCTGTATAATCTGATCAAATATATACATATATATATATATATATATATATATATATAAATGTTTACACATATATGTAAAGTGAAAGGAGCTGCGTTTCTGATTGGAGAGCGAGAGTAAATCATAGCGTGGGTAATATCAATAGCAATAGCAAATAGCAATAATAATAATAATAACAACAATTGCCTCTGCTGCTCATTTATAAATTATGTCAATGCGTCTAAATTGGAAACTTTTAAAGTTTGCTTTGACTTTTGAGAACTTGCAGCAAAACAGAGCAAGCATCAGTGTTGAAGAAGTGCGGCCAATTTCAATATTTCACATATATATATATATATATATATATATGTATATATATTTTACATAATGTGTGGGCGAGTAATAACCACGCCCCTACCTGTTCAGCAGTCACTCTCACTGCCCCATCTTAGTTAGACAATGGCAACAATGTGATCCCCTTGCCACAGCTAACAAGTGGCAAATTGAGCAAATTGGCATCGATTCGTTATCGATAACGAGTTCCGACTAATTGGTTTAAGTATCGTTTGATTGACTGCCTGCCGGCCTGACTGACTGATTGACTGCCTGAATGTGCATGTAGAAAGTCAACTAAATGCTATTTTATATTTATATTTACTGCAAACACGCCTTCAACAACAGCATTCATTATTTATTCGAGTCATTTTTTATTTTTTAATAGTCATGCTGAGCACTCAAATCGTCGGACGTATTTTAACTGATTTGTAAAGCCAACTGATAATGATAATTATCCATATAATATTGCTGATGCGTATAGCGAACTATACTAAAACAATTGGCTTTGGTACATCAAAAGGCCTTAAGATATTTTATTTGATCACCAAAGTGATAATATCATATGAAAAAACAATCTTAATATATAAATATAAATACACAATTTACATATGTTTTCAACATTAGTTGTAGAATTACGTACAGCTGCTGAACTAATAAATAAATTAGCTCTGATCAATTTAAGGTTTAGGTACTCGTATTCCAAATAAAACAAACTATTTTTAACATTTATCTGATATCCATTTCATTTCATTGCACATATATAAAACTAAAGTTGAGGGCAAACTTTGTGGCGAGACTCAAAATAATTGAATGATATTATTATTAATTGTAAGCAAGACTTATGTGTTTCTTTAAGTAAACGCGATATATTAAATTAAATTTTATTATTTTTGTTTATTATTATATTAAATTGAGTAGCTCAAACTACGAAATAAATGTGATAGATAAGATATTCGGTATACAGGTTCTTGGTTCAAGCTCCGGGATTATGCATTATGTGTTATCACAGCATAAAGTGTTACAAACTCAAAAATTAGAAAAGCGAAAAGAGCAAAACTGACTTTTGTTGTTGTTGTTGTTGTTGTTGTTGTAATCCACATCCACCCCTTGAAAGAAAGCGAGAGCGTTGGCGACATTATTTTTGTCTGCGATCCGATTTGAAAATTAACATAAGAGATCGGACAACAACAACAACAACAACAAACAGCAGCAACAAGCTAACAAGCAACGCATTTATGAAGATTCATGCAACCGATAAAAAAAAACAGCATTTGACGCTGCTGCTGTCCATAAGGAAGAGAGGCGTCGCAGTCGCCGCTGGCAGCGCAGTTGGCGTTAAAAGCAACAGCCGCAGCAGCAGCAGCAGCAGCAGCAACATAAATTGAGCGATCGGCAACGACTACAACAATTTACATACATAACACGATTGCTACACACACACACTCGGACACTCGCACTCACACACACGCACACACATCCACATAGAGGCACACATAGACAGTCAAAGTGAGACTTTTGAGAGATAGGCAGGCAGCGCTGACGTCGCTGCTGAGAGAAATATTGAGAAATGAAATGGCAATACTTTTCCCAACGTTGGTATAAAAGCGCCACTCCACCAACGGGACATGTCTCATTACGGTTTACTGTTAGATCTCGCTAAGATGTACGACGGGAGATCAAGAGCAATAATATATAAAACAGCAACAGCAACAGCAGCAAGCGTGTTGCTATTGTTGTTGTTGCAACAGCAACAACCACTGGCAACAGCCATGTCGCTGGAACGTTTAGCGCTGGAGCGAAATGAGCTGCCGCCGGCAGCAGATCTAACCGCCTCCTCCTCGCCTGACATTGTTGTGGATGATATGAAAATGGCCGCATTGCCGGCAATGGGAGATACGGAGATGTATATGCTGGTGCCAGAATCGATGGGCAGCCAGCTGGATGATACGGAGCATGTGCATCGCAACACAATCGAAGCGGCAGACGAGGCCCAAGCGGACGCAGAGAGTGCTGCGGACATGCTGATGCTGGAGAGCGATGATACACCGGCCATGCAGCTGGTGGAGCTGCCCAGCATTCTAGCCGAATCTCAGACAGAGTCACATGCCGAGCTGGACATGGACGCGGATTCAGAACCAGAGCCAATAATTGCAGAAATGGCATTGCCAGATCTAATTGAGGAGCATGTTGTCGAGCAGCCGGTGAGCAAACATGAGGAGCAAATGGAAAATGTGGAAGCTGAGACGGATGCGGCAAGCGAGTCGACACAATTGGAAGTGGAACAGGTTCAGGCACTGGCAGAGGAGCAACAGCCACAGGCTGCTGATGAAATGACGCGCGTGGAGACAGATGAGGAGGAGCTGATGGAAGACAGCACGCCGGCTTTGATTGTCGAGGAGCCCCAACATGACAGCGACTCCAAGCCAGATACAGAAGACACCAAGTCAGAGCTGGTTGAGAACGAGGTGGAAGCCGAAAGCACCGATTCAACAATTCTGGCTTCAATGGCAGAGGGTATTGAGGAAAGCCTCAGTGAAGCCATAAGTGAGATGCTGCCGGAGGAACTGAATGTAGCACAAAACCAGGAGCAGTTGCAGGAGCAGGAAATCGCACAGGAGCAGGTGCAGAAACAAGAGCAGGAGCAAGAGCAGGAGCAGGTGCACGATGTGCAGCAAATCATCATTCCGCAGTCTGACGAGTTTGAGACAAAAGTGGAAACAGAAACTGAGCAACAACTGGTGGAATCAATGCCAGCGGATCCCATTGAGGAAACAGCCCAAGGGGAGATCACGGCGGAGGAAAGCCAAAACGAAAGCAAAACCGATGCAGAAACCCCAGTCGAGACATTTGTAGAGACAGTTGTGGACACTCCTGTGGACACTCCTGTAGAAACTCCTGCGGACAGTCCTGTAGAAACTCCTGTGGAAACTCCTGTGGACACTCCTAAAGACACTCCTAAGGAAACTTCAGCGGAAACTCTTGCAGAGGAAACTCCTATAGAAATATCTATGGAACAGGCTGTAGAAACTCCAGTAAAAGGATCAGCTGAAACTCTAGCTGAAACACCTGTTGAAACACCTGTTGAAACTCCAATAATAACTCCTGTTGAAACTCCAATAATAACTCCTGTAGAAACTCTCATGGAAACTCCAGTTGATGCAACTGTTGCGGAACCAGTGATAGCCCAATCGGTTGCCCTAGTTGAAACTCCCGTTGAAACTGATCTGGAAGTCGCACCGCAAGCTGATAAGGAAATGTTAAACGAAGCTGAGGCAATGATGCCCGTGGAGGAAGTGCTCAGTGTGCCCGAGCAGGAAGCTACACTGCCCGCAGTTGCCGTCGAAGCGGAGTCAGAAAAGGAAACGTCGATCTTAGCTGATGAGATGCACGATGAGGCTGACCCCCAAACAGAAACCCAAGCAGAAACCCAAGCTGAAACCCAAGCTGAAATCAAAGCTGAAACCCAAGCTGAAACCCAAGCTGAAATCCAAGCTGAAACCCAAGCTGAAACCCAAGTACAAGTTCTAGCTGACGAGCAGCCCGAATCCTTGCCAGCGCAATCCATGCTGACGACCATTATACCAATGGTTACTCCACAGAACAAGGTGGGACCCAATCCCCATCCCGAGTCGGATCCGGAGCCGCAGCCCATTCAAGTGGCTGACAGCGTATTGAACTATGTGAATGCCTCGTTTATGCAGGATGTGGGACAGATGGAGGCGGTCACAGAGACCGCATTCAGTGCACAGTTAAGACGCTATGATGGCGCCCAGTTATGGCGCATCGTCGTCCAAACGGATAAGGATAGGAAACTGGCCGACGAACTGCAGTCCAAATACGGTAAATATGGCCTTAACAAATCGTCAAAGGTAATATTTGGTTTAAACGCGATTCTCTTCTCAAATCTCGCCCCCAACCAGATGGACAACTGTGGAAGGAGGTCAAGCAGGAGGTGGACTATCTGCTCAAGCCGCAAGTGCTTGCTTCTGCGGAGCGACACATTCGCTCTGCCAATTTATCGCGCATTGTGCTTATCGATAACCTGCAGCAGGCTATCGAAGTCGAAAATCCGTCCGCCGAGGAAATACTCAAATTCCAAAATCGCAACGGTAAGAATTAAGGGTGTCTCCAGCAGATTTCTTGGATGTCTGTTTTTTTTGGTTTTGTTTTTTTTTTTAAACCCTACCTCAGGTGTCGCCATAAATGAGCTTTTAATGCAGCTAATGGTTAGGGCGTGTGAAAAGTCATAAAGCAACCAAGCACATAAAAATATAGGAGGAAATTAAGCAGGGAAAGAGGGAACAAGAGAAAAAAAAAAATATATATATATATAAAAAAAAATGGGGGTTGCTAGAGTAAAAAGAGAGTTGTCGAGACAGCAAATTGAGTGACGGTCGGAACAGTTGTGACAGCTTTGATATACATACAACTCGCGAGTTGCACTTGAGGCACAGACACAGCACCCTGAACTTGGGACGCACTGCAGCCAGATAGCAGCTCTGCCTCTGTCTCAAAGAGGGCAGGAGGAGATTCCGCTTACAACTTGGAAGACACTTGTTTAATCAATAACAGGCCTGACACGCAATTTCCTTGAGCCGGAACGGGAATTGAGCCATTGATGGCATTCTCAGTACTTGACACTTGATTTCCCTTCTTCATTTTTTCTTCGATGGGGGATCGCATGGCAGAGGTTTGGGGGTTGAATGAATTCGTTATTTTGTGTTGCCATAGCTGGCTGGCATTTTATTTAAAGTCCATGTTTATGCTCGGTCTATCCGCAGGTCAACGGCTAACGTGGAAGGCCTACCATCGTCTCCAGGACATTCACGACTTCATTGACTTCATGGCCAAGACCTATCCGGACATTTGCTCCACAGAAACCATTGGACATTCCGTCGAGAAGCGTCCGCTTAAGATACTCAAGTGAGTCGCCATAATAATAATTTCGATATCAAATTTTTAAAAGAAAAAAACATATATTAATAACCCCACAGGATTTCGAATGGTAATGCACGTAATCCTGGCATCTGGATCGATGGTGGCATGCATGCACGCGAATGGATCAGTCCAGCAACCGTCACTTATATGGCCAATCAGCTGATCGAGGGCTGGGAGCAACTGCCCGAGCATATGAGAAACATCAACTGGTACATTCACCCAGTGGCCAATCCCGATGGATACGAGTATTCCCACACAACGGATCGCCTCTGGCGCAAAAATATGCGTTCCCATGGACGTCAGTGTCCTGGAGTCGATCTCAATCGTAACTTTGGCTATAAGTGGGGCGGCAAGGGCACATCGGCGAGTCCCTGTTCGCAAACCTATCGCGGCAGCAAAGCCTTCTCTGAGCCGGAAACCTTCTACATATCGAAGTTTATAAGTGGCTTCCCCAGGGAGACGTTCCAGGCATATCTGTCCTTCCACAGCTATGGCCAGTACATACTCTATCCATGGGGCTATGACTATCTACTAACCAAGGATCGCGCCGATCTCGATCGAGTGGCACGTCAAGCGGGCTCGGTAATTATATATATATATTTATTATATATCGAATGTTACCTAATTCAATTAATCCTCTTCCGCATAGATCATCACAAAGTCGTCGGGCGTTAAGTATACGGTTGGATCATCGGCAACAACACTTTACCCGGCCGCCGGCGGCTCGGATGATTGGGCCAAGGGAATTGCTGGCATTAAATATGCGTACACCATTGAGATGGGTGACACGGGTCGCTATGGCTTCGTCCTGCCCGCCCGCCACATAGAGCAGAATGGCAACGATGGCTTCACCTTTGCCGATACCGTCGCCCGTGCTGTTGCCCAAGGACGCTCCCTGGATGCCAGGAGCAGCAGCAGCAGTCGTCGCCGTAGTCACTAGAGTTGGCTCCGGCTTAGACTTAGTTCAATATGAATTTTTTTTTTGAGTGCAATTTTTTTTAATGTTATTTATATGAGAAACTATTTATTTATTTATTTATTTGTAACTAGACAAATTAAACATTTCAAAATAGACTGAGACATGTTTATTGAAAAATCAGCGAAATCTTTTTTTATGACCAAAATGGAATTTTTCCAAAACAAAAACAGCGGTGGTTTTTTATGCCATAAAGTGTGATAAATTGTTTGGACATTGCGGACATTGCTGCTCCGCCTCCTACTTATCCTCATACTCATACTCCTACTCCTAGTTCTACACCTGCCCCCCAATCCTCCACCTCCTCATCCTCAATTCCAAGTCGTGCGCCAATTGACGCACCTCCTCCGTTTCCATGCCGTCCTCGTATGCTCAAATGCATTTTAATTGCTCTTTTTTCTTTGGACATTTCTAATTCACTTTACTCTTGGATTGATAAGAATAACTATAAAAATCCACATCAATAGTTCTTGTCATGATTTTCACACAAGATGCACAGAGACCAAAACCAAATACTAAGAACAATCATCTTAAGCACGCCGAAGATGACACTCAATACTCCCGGCAGCTTAAGTGTACCATTTATATCGATGCATATATTGATCCCAGACCATAGGGCTCTGATCGAGATCGAGGAGAACGAAGAGGATCTGAGCGAGCTGTACGGAGAAGTACAGCGCCATAAAAAGGGATCTTGTATAATTTTCAAATATATATATATATAATTTATATATCATATTAACATATAATTTTGCATATATTATATTAAATAACATATCCAAGTAGGCTGAATCAATGGAAGAGCCCATTTCGAATTAGAGTTATAAGTATTAAGATTTTATTATTGCAAAATCAATGATTTATAGAATCTAAAAAAAATACCCTGAAATCGTACAATCTGTTCATATGAAGAGCTTAAGTGATGCTTTGTATTTCACTACGGATATTAATTAATTAATAACGAACATAAATAATTAAGCTCTACTCAATACTACTTATATCTGATGGATATCGGTTTTCATTATTATTTTATTGATTTCGTTACAATATTCAATCACTTCTTGACATATGAAGCATTCACTGTGAACAGATGATGAACTACTTGGAAACTAGACTCGACCATAATAATATGTTGATGATTTGCAAAGATAACTTTAGCTATGCTGATTGTAGTTTTTAATTAAATACTAATTATAGAGGGATAAAGGGGGGATGGAGAAGAAGAAAAACAATGGGTGAATCATTTGACTCAGTATAACAGATGTGCTTACAGCGTGTATAACAATTAATTATGTATAACATTTCGAGCAAAGTAAAAGTTTTGGCCATTCAAACTATGCAAATTTTACGGTCTCTGTGTGTGTGTGTGAATTGTGTGTGTGTTTGTGTGTGTGTGTGTGTGTGTATTGAGAACAGAGGCAAATGGCAAACTCAAAAAAGTAGCCGTTATTTACGTGCCGCATGCCAAACAGAATTCAACGGTCACCCGAGCAACATTCAATACTCGAAACTTTTTTTTAAAAAAAGGGTTAACAAACAGGATTTATTTTTCAAATGCATTACGCACACGCCCCGTGGTACATTGTCGCTTTGTGCGTGTGCCACATGTGGCAGCCACAAATGGCAACAGTCGCCGTCGCAAGTGCCCCCAAGCGTGTCGATTTCTTTGCACGCACAGGTGATAATTTGGTGCGTTTACCCTTTTTTGGAGCCGGGGTCGCGCAGCTGTTGCGCTACCTGCGACCCCTTGACCCTACGCCAGATAATGCTGGCCTGGCCAGACGCTCAGCTCTGGGTTTGTCCCTCGACGAGAACTATGTCAGCTATCGAGGCGCCCAACTCTGGAAGCTCAATTTCAATGGCACACGCAAAAGCAGCGATAATTCACCGGATGCCCAATTCAATCAGTTTGTCAAAGACTTTGGTGAGTAAACGCAAAAGAAATAAATAAAAAAAAAAAAACAACAAATAAAATTGCAGACGAGTTCATCGAACCATCGATCACTTAAAAAACCATCAATCGTTTTGGACAGAGCCACAAATCTTGACATTTTAACTAGCTGAAAATAAATTCTTACTTTGCCAAATTTCATACTTAATATTGCTGAAAATAAAATAATTGAGACTTGACATCCTTCAAACAAAATACAATCGACAAAAAATATGCAAAGTAAAAAGTTCCCCCAACTGAGTATTGGCTAGGAACAGAGATAGGCTGTTGACCTCATTACCCCGTTGGCTCATTTGAATAGAATAGAGCATGTCCAGAGTTAGAAACGCCCAGCAAGCTCACTCAGTGACCAGTGACCCAGACAGGTATACAGCGGGCGAGAAACAGGTGCGTTTCTACGCATAAAATTGGCATTAATCAAGTGGATCAATTAACGAACCAAAAGACAAAAAACAATAAAAAAAAGCAGACAAAGCAAAAGACAAGAAGTAAGAATGCTGTAGTGGGGTGAGATCGACTACGTTATACCCTGAACTCAGCTAGCATCAATTATCATGACATCTCTTTCTCCGCCGGAGATCAGCACGGATCACAGACAGACGGACATGGCTATATCGACTCTCGACTGTTGATCCTGATCAGGAATATATATGCTTTATGGGGTCGGAGATGCTCCCTTCTGCCTGTTACATACATTTGCACAAAAGCATTATACCCTTTTTACCCATTTTTGCTAGGTTCAGGGTATAAAAACAAATGGTGAGAAAACTTTAGAGATTCTTTGACCCTTTTGGCCCTCTGCCATCAGCTGCAAGAGTGTTGAGAATTAGTTCTGTTTGTGTGGCACGATCAGCAGCATGATGTTGAGATTAGGTTTATTGCAAATGCTATTACTACTACTGCTGACTGTCACTGGTGGCATTAGTAAAAGGAGATTAGGCGGTACGCCCTATCGTACACCGCTCCTCATATGGCGTAGTGTGTCGACACTGCCAGAACTCTTGTCCCTCAACGGAAACGAATTGTACGAGTCGACATTTGAGGGGTTGCAGTGGTTGTCGCCAACGGATTTGCGACGCTTTGATATTTTTTCGCCGGGCTCAACGTATCAGATCAATCGACGCTACCGGAATAACTCATCGGTACGGCGCTACTATGGCAATCAGCTGTGGAAGCTGCACGAGACGCGTCTCAGTCAGCCGCAGTTGAGAGCGTTTCTGCGTCACTTTGGTAGCACGACAAATTATCCACCATAACCAACTCCATAACCCACTTGGCTGACTTATCTCTTTTCGCATATCCAAACTGCCATACGATAATTTAGGTAACGAGCTGTGGAACATCAATCAGGACGGCATCGACGTACTCATCGAGCACAAGAATGTGGAGGCCGCCAAACAGTATATGGATCAGTCCGCATTTACCTATAACATCATGATCGATGACATCGAGAGGGCCATCGATGAGACGTACACGGAGATCAATGAGGCGGACACGGATAACACGCTGGCCAATTACTCGCTGCCGTGGCTGAATCGCGAGGGTTCACTGTTGACATGGCGACGCTATCATGATCAGTCCGATATGCAACAGTTTATCCAGAATATACTCGAAACGCATTCCGAACTGGCGGAGATCATTCAAATTGGACTCACACGCAATAAGCGTTCGCTGGAAGTGCTTAGGTGAGTGAATAGAGAGAATACATATTTATATATATATAGAGATATATAATTGGAATTGTATCTCCTTGTGCAGAATCTCGAATGGCGATCCGAATAACTGGGCGATCTTTGTGGAGGCAGGCATGCAGGCACGAGACTGGCTGAGTCCCGCCGCTCTAACCTATGTCATCTCGAAGCTGACCTGGCTGTGGGAGGAGGGAATGGCGGACAAATCGATGCGTAACATCGATTGGTATTTTCTGCCACTGGCCAATCCCGATGGTTATCAGTACTCCCGTCTAACCGATCGCTTGTGGACAAAGAATCGCAATTATGATAGCGCCACGGGTTGCTATGGCGTCAATTTGAATCGCAATTTTGATTATAGCTGGGGCGGGGCAGGCTCCTCGTCATATGCCTGTTCGAATCTCTATCAGGGCGAGAAGAGCTTCTCGGAGGCGGAAACTCGGGCAATTCGCAATTTTATGCTCGGCATGCGAGACTATTTGGGTGCGTATGTTTCCTTCGGGGGCTATGGCCAGGCCATCACCTATCCCTGGGGCGATGACGACTATGTGACGACGAATCAGCACCAGTTGCGTAAAACCGCTCGCCAGGCCGTCCTCAATTTTCGCCGACTCAATCAGGCCGAGTACACCATGGGCACCAGCTACAAGCAGAAGCTGGCGCAGGGAGGCAATGCAGCGGATTGGGTGCAGCATCGCATTCAGCCAGAGTTTGTGTACAATGTGTTCCTGAAGGATCAGGGACGATACGGCTATCTAATGCCGCCACACTACATACTCGAGTCCGGCGAGGAGGCCTTCGAGTTTCTACGAACAGTTGCCCAACAGTTGACGAGAATCAAATTCTAAATATTTGTATTATTATTATGCACGTGCATGTGTTTTTCATTTATTTATACGCATTACATTATTTATTTATTTGAATTTTTTCTACTTTTTTTTTATACACACTATAAAAGTTCTTTGAAATGTGAAATATTTTCTCTTCTTTTTTACTGCTGGCATTTCTCACAAATGAGTCACAAATGTATCTGAAATTGGCAATGATATCTGTGCAATTCTTGTTTTCAGATTTATTGTATTAGTTAAGAATGTGGATCTGTCACTAGTAATCCAACGAATATAAAAATCATATTTGCACAAAGCAAATCTAAAGCTATACAATTTATTTAATTAAAATTGAAAATTCATTTGCATTTGAAGTAATCATTTACATATAAAATGGATGTTATTTTATGGAATATTGTGGTTTGAACTGCTTGACTTAAATAAAGTGCTGCATGCTTTTAGGCGATGTACTTAAATTAAATTCTTAAGCAACTCAGACCAAACACGAAGCAAATCTTCGTATATGCCTAAGTGTACATGTATGTATATATATAGATATATATAAATAAATCTGCCAGTCATATTCACTGATTTGTAATGATCCATCGTGCAATGAAAAACGCTTCAGCTCATTGGCATTGCTTGGGCATAGAATACCAGAATGTGCAACAATAAATTTAAGTAGAAAGCAGTGAGACAAAAAAGACCAGCGGATTACAAGTGAGAGAATCACAGAGAGAGAGAGAGGACACAAGCCAGAGCGAGATGGGAGATGAGAGAGGTGGTTCGACTTTAGAGCTACTAGTTCAACTTGCCCAAACTTTCACTTTCAATCGCGTTTTGAAAACCAGTAAAATATATACAAGAGAGAGAAGAAAAAATAAAACCAAAGACAAATGGCCCCAAGACGTCGACGACGATGTTATTCATTTATTTATTTATTTAACATGCATATAGAAATTATGCGGGGCAGGCGAAAGGCCGTTCGATAGACCCACAAAAAAACACAAAATAAATGACAAAAAAAACCACCTCAAAGCGCGCAAAGAAAGTGATTTAAACACTGAGCGGCAAACAGGTGAAGAACGACCAAAAAAAAAACACTCACTCTAAAAATTGCACGACTAACCGCATACCCTATAGGAAAAGAAGCAAAGTGAAAATTAAAGACATTGTGTCTGTTTAATGTTCTTCTTAGCCAACATTGTTAGCCACAATTTCTATAGATGATTGTCCATTATTGAATGGATTCTGGTTGCTACAATTGGAGAAGGGAAAAAGCACAGTACACAAAAGTGAAAATATTATTTTCAAAACGATCACAACAACACAAAAAACGCTAAATACAAAAAGTCAGAAAAAAAACGAAATGAAGCTGAAGCTGAAACTGACACTAAAGAAAAATATAAAACAACTTAATTGGAGGGGAGTCGATGTTGATCAGCTTTAAAGGCGAAAGAAAGTAAAAACATGGCAAGTGGGTCAAAAATTGCGCCCCGTCATATACACACTCACACACAACACACACCAAATTACATATTCAAATTACACACATACATATACATTTATGGCCTGCAGCAATTGAGTCAAATTTACCACACAAGCTAAAAATACAAGCTTAATTCACACACACACACACATTTGTTATCAGAGGGTATATTTAAGTTTTCAAAAATTTCCCATAATTATTACATGCAAATATTAATGTAAAATTCTAGCTGATTTTTTTTCCCCCTGACAACAAAAAATACGTTTTTCACCTGAAAAATTACTTATGTTATTCTATGTATGCATAATGTTTAATGAAAAAAAAACCACAATAATCTTAGGTTGACGTCGCATAACATCACCGACAAGTAATTTAATATATTCGCGAATATATAATAACATATATGTGCCCAAATCCAAGCCAGAGAAATAAGAGATAAGTGCCAACAAAAGCACTGACAGTTGCGCTGTTGCTCTCAAACTGTGTTTCTACAAGTGCAAAGTACACAATAAGCGTTGGACATGCACGTTGAGCACGACTTAGTTGGTTGTATGTATGTGTGTGTGTGCGTATGTGTAAGCAATAATTGGCTATTGATAATGCACACGAAATGCTATAGTAGATTAACAGCAGTCACAGTAGCAGCAGCAGCAGCAGCAGCAGCAGCAGCAGACGCATCAAATTACAGCACGCCGCTGCTTAGAGTCAATGTCGCTGACTTTACAGTGCTTTACACCCGCATCCGTAGAGCGTGAGTGAAATGCGCAAGGGGGGGGGGGGGGGAGGCAAACCAAAACAAGTAAGATTTCTGTAGTCTAGTGAGCTCGACTTCGATATACCCAGCACCCACCTGCTAAATAAATTCCACTTTTACAGGACCATATGGACTATTATTAGTATTATTATAAATATATTGATAAATATACTATATAAATATTTATGATAGAAATGAGTTAATCTCTTATCTGATATTAATGATATGAAACAAACTTGATTTGCCCCTGTTATACGAGCACCTACCATCTACCATATAGGGTCGGAGGTGCTTGCTGCGGCCTGTTACATGCATATGCACAAAACCATTATACCCTTAGTTTCATAAAAAACAGTACTCTTACAGCAGCAGCAGCCGCCTCATTGAGCTCGCCAACAACACACGCATTCCCAATGCAGACTGCACAAGTGGACAAATGGACAGTGGACAATGGACACAGGCTGACTTCACACGTAAATTTCGTTTGTTTTTTTCGTTTCGTTATGTTTCGCTCCATGCGTGTCTCTCTCGCTGTCAGCGCGCCGCTCCGCTGCGACTGCGACGGCGACTGTTGCCGCTGCTGCTGCTTCGACTGCTGCTGCTGCGACGGCGACTGATGTTGTTGTCAATTCATTTAGTACGCGCCGATCGCTCCAAGATCGGTCGTCAGTGAGCAGCGCGATTTTTCTCTTCCAAATTTTTTTTTTCACTTTCTGTTGTAATTCTGTTTAACGTTCGTTTTTTTTTTAATATTAATATTTTTTGTTCGGTATTTTTTCTGTGTTTTTTTTCTGTTTGAATTGGTTTTTTTTTTATGTTTTTCTTGTTTTATTTATTATTTTTTTTGTCGGGAAACGGCCCTCGCACATTGGCTCGGCTTGGGTTTTATATAAAAATTGAAGCGACACAAAGACAGCATTTTAGTCGGGGCTGATTCGCTGGACTGCCCAAGTGTCACACACACGCACATACATCAGAGCAGAGGTGTGTCAACAGCAACTGACCGGCAATTGCAGCAGCACCCAAGAACAAGAAGAAGAACAACATTCGCAGCAGCGCAACATAAAACGTAAGCATAAAATGAATTATCCGCATGAGCGAGAGAGAGAGAGAGAGAGAGAGAGAGATGGATATGGAATAATAGAGATAGTGTGGAGAGTGAGCATACGAATGCGGATGCATATTGTTAATGAACGAGGTTATTTGCATGCAACTGTTAACATACGCGACTGTTAAGATTTAACATTTACAGGCAGCAAACAGTTTTATCTGAGTGCACTCCCTTTTGGAAGTCGGAGGGAGGTTGGGAGTGAGAGGGAGTTATAGATTACATCGGGGACACGTAATGGAGACGAAGGTCGGCCTAATTACGATGTCACACAGTGAAGCTTAGCTCTAACACTAAAAGGCTAACAGTTTTTTTTTTTAAATATTGTGTGCTTTGCAGCACAGTGAACCAGTTCTCTAAGTCGCTTTCTGCGCTCAACAAATATGTAAAAAAAATACAAATAAAAAACACATACAAAATCAACTAAAATGTAAACGGGTTGTCGGGAAAAATTAACACAATTGCGTGCTAACCAAAAACGCCAACAACATCAACATCAGCAGCACCAATTTCGAAATGGCCTTTTGTGGTCGGTTTTCTACAACATACTCTTGTTTTTTCATTTATTTTTTTTTTGTTCAAATCAAGTTGCACAATCAAATGAAACTTAAGACCCTGCATTCAGTGTCAGATTCAGATGGAGTACAACTCGTAATTTGTACTCAATTTAAAAAAAAAAACATAAAATAAAGAAACCGATAATTAAATTCCTTTTCCGCGAGATTACGCAAAACGCTCCATGCGCATACAAATGATGCACATTTCGATTCAGTCCGCATATATTTCAAATCGTTTGATTGAACCTACCACCTACCCAACTGCACCCCTCACCCCTCAATCGATCGGCAACAGTCGAGAAAAGAAATTAAAAAAATTGAAAAACTGCAATCGAATGCTTTGGAAAACGAGTATAATTCCCACATAACATTGAACTTGAACGCTGTTGCCACCTATTGGCCAAGGCCAAAATACCCGCACGCGCAGATACACACAAAGCAACGCACAAATTTGAACAGATGGCGAACATTGAGCGTAACAAATGTTAGTACCACAGATTAACTAAATATATACTTATAAATAAAACAGAATAAACCGAAAACGTTATAAAACGTTATCAAGTCTAGAAATATCCCACAATTGTATTATTCCCACATCATTTCGTATTTTTAGAAAACATATTCATTAAATTTTAATTCGATTTTTAGTACTTACCCTCGAGTATCTCATTTTTTAAATGAATATTCAAAAATATACAAAAATAAAAATTCTCACAAATGCCACAAAAATTCAATTTTAGGTTTGTATGAAAAATGGCAAAACAATTTAACTAAATTCAAATGCCTACTCATTTAATAATTTTTATGATTTACAACACTTTTGTGTGATCGAAAGTTGTAAAAAATTACACAAGATTTGACAAGTTGAGCACACAATAATTTATTAACTATAACAATGCTAAGTGAGTAATTTTGGGAAATAACCTTGCCGCTCCTTACGTAAACATAAATTCATTTAGCTAAGCAAGCTCAGTTCTCCATTCCATCATCAGAGACCGAAAATATTAAATTACACTTTAATCTTAAAACTATAACAACAACACATTTATATATATATATTGCTGATCAGCCTAGCATTAAACTTGAAATACAATTTTTAAATTGTTAATCGAAGGTTTCTGATTTTAACGCAATCATGGTTTTTATAAAATTCGGAAATAAAATAAATTAGTTTACCCATTTACGTTTGTAGTGTATCTTTGGCTTGATTTGATTGTTGATTTTTGTTTATTTTGTTTTAAATGGATTTTATAACCTACAAAGCAAACTGAGCGAAACCAGGCGGGAGGGGGTAATGGGTCTATGTAATTATATTATTAGGTAGTTACTGAATCGCAGCACTCGTCAGCAATTTTCCAACAACAATTGATAAGCTATCAATTCACAGACACTGCGGTAACCGATAACTGATAACTCAAAATAGAAGATGACAATGAATCGAGAAGTGGAACGATTGATGCTGCTGGCGATGCTGCTCGCCACGGCGAGTGCAGCAAATGAAACCCTGTCATTGGGGAACATAGTTGCCGATTTGCCGGAGCGTTATGATGAGACACAATTGTGGCGAATTCACAACATAACGGATGCAATGCGTCAATATATGCCCGTTGGTCAGCTAATGGAGCAGAAATTCGGTGGCAATATATGGAAGGAGAACTCCAAATTCCTGGACATCTCCATTACCAGGGAGCATTTGAAAGCGGCGCGCAATTTTCTCGATGCTCACCGGCTCGAGCCACAAATCCTCTCCGACAACGTTCAGACCCTGATCGATGAGGAGATGCTCGATGGTGTCCAAGCCACCTCATCGCTGCCAGGCATACGCACAAGTAAGTCTTATTTGAGTTGCATTCACAGCATTTGACACATTTCAAATGGATATTTTTCGCTTAACAGAGAAGGCATCGCGAGCGGGCAGCGGCATGCACTGGAAGGATTATCACGATCTGGACACAATCTATGCTTTTATGCGGGAAATACGAGCAAAATATCCAACTATAGTGCGACTATATACGATCGGAAAGACGGCCGAGGGGCGGGATCTCAAGGTTTTGCGGTAAGTGAGAAAAGATAAAAAAAATATATATATACAAACATATATATATGTAGTTGCCGTCAAAATAATAGCTGTGCAAACATTTGTTTTGAAAAATGTTGAAGAAAGAGTACTTAAAATGTAGTTAAAAAATTATGACCATATTTTTTAAATACAAGCAATCAATACAGAAGATAAATATTAATTAAAAGCTGGGATAGCCATAAAAATACTAACAAAAAAAGTAATTAACAGTAGCGAATTAGTTTTCTATAAAATAGCGGAATATAGAATATTTCTAAAAACTAGAATTGGTAGCTCTATATTATTTGATTGCATAACACTTATGAGAAATAACCTTGCATAGAACACTTAGCTAAAAAGCCCAAAACAGAGGGAATTGGAAAAATCAAAAAAAAAAAAAAAACGGGTGGTAGTAAATTCATTGAAAGGTAAAATGGTCCAATGAATCGAATCGAAGGTATCATGAAAGAAGTTATGAAAATATAATTTATTTTGACCGCAACACTATCTGTAAATGTGCACAAAATGTGCGCAAATAGTTTGAAACGCACTGAGTAACAGCAAAATATTTTTCTGTTAACTGAACCCTGGCCAACAACACTGTTCGTATTCAAAGTCAACAGCCCAAGCTTATGTTGAATGTTAAAGTCAAGGCAGTTAGCATTGAAATGTTAACAGCTGAGCATGTGTTAACATTTGTCTAACATCGCCTAAAAGTATGCTCTAATTTTTATGTTTGCTTTTGATTTTTTACAGCATCTCGGAGAATCCGCGTGAATATAAAAAAGTTTGGATCGATGGCGGAATACATGCACGCGAATGGATAAGCCCGGCAACGGTGACCTTCATACTGTTCCAACTGATGCACAACTGGGAAAATCAGCCGGCCCATATACGCGGGCTAACCTGGTACATAATGCCGATGATGAATCCCGATGGCTACGAATATAGTCGCACCGTGAATCGTTTATGGCGCAAGAATCGGTCGGGTCCGCGCCGCGCCAGTTGCTATGGCGTCGATCTGAATCGCAATTTCGACATTGGCTGGAATGGCTTTGGCTCCTCGAAAGATCCCTGTAGCGATGTCTTTCGCGGCCCCTCAGCAGCCTCCGAGCTGGAGACGCAGGCCGTTGCTGATTTCCTCGCAAAGCGTAAATACAATCTGGAGGCGTATCTAACCTATCACAGCTATGGCCAACTGGTCGTCTATCCGTGGGCCTACAAGGCCGTCAAGGTGCGCGATGCGGCTGTGCTACAGCGTGTGGCAAACACGGCGGTCGATCGCATTGCCCAGAAAACGGGCAGCACGTACCGGGCGTCTGTGACGCACGAGGTGCTCGGCATTGCCGGTGGCGGCTCTGACGATTGGAGTCGCGATGCCCTCGGCGTTAAATATGTTTACACCGTAGAGTTGCGTGATCGCGGCACTTACGGCTTTGTCCTCCCGCCCAAATTCATTAAGGACACGGCGCTGGAGGGCTGGACTGTCGCCGAAACAGTTGCCCAATCCATTGGATAATCTCCCCTTCGCATCCATCTATCTATTGATGTATCAAACTATCTTTTTAACCATTTGCCTGTCTGCGTGTGAGTGCTTTTTTTGAGTGAATGAATATTTATGTATTTGTATGCATGTATTTGTACATTGTAACATAAGAAAAAAAAAAAATTATAATAATAATATTTATATATATATTTATATATATCTATATATTAAACATATTTATACAAGCTTATTTCCTTATAAATTATAACTATATTCAATAATTGCTTTTTATTTCGATTAATTCTGCGCTTTGAAAGCCCATCAGAGTGTGCCTCTAAAACTGAACCGTTCGTACGGCGCCCCTCAAACTGTAAGTGTTGATATAAATAACTTATATTTAGAAATAACTTATATTTAGAACAGTAATTGATTTCAGCATAAAATTAGGAATTCTTCCCCATCGAATTTGTAGTTCTAACGAAATGGAACTTTACTGGGTTTTCTACTCGCACTCGACAAAAAACTCCCAATTCTGCTCTTGATAAATCTAAAGGATAAATTTTAACCATGATATAATACGATTGGAGTTTTTTTCAAACTTTCCCTGCCCATCAATATTTTTTTATAAAGACCCACCCAGCCATTTAGCCCTGATGCCATTGGCGAACTTAATATAATTATTTGATTTATTAGAATAAATATAAAGCAATCCACTAGAGAAATTTAAGTTTTCTCAATTTTATAAAACTTGCACCTATTTCAACACGAACTTTAGTATATCTTAAGCCGGAGAATTTTGATTTTCATTAAGAAACAATTTCGTCACATTTGATTAAATAATTAATAAATAAATTAACATTGTTTTTTTTAACTTAATATTTTCATTTTTCATTGTTTGAAAATTCACAAGTTATTGTCTTCACACCTATTTGAATGCCCAGGTGTGTAAACACAGTTGAGGTCAACATAATAGTGGTGCTGCCTCATGCAATGCAAATACTCAACATTTGGTTAACTCAAATTCCTCGACTCCTTGGACCATTTTACTCTTCAATAAAGCTGCTCACACACCACCTTTTTTTATTTGACCTATTCCTTTTCTTGTTACCTCTTATGCAGCATTCAAATTCTTTAACCCGAGAAAAAGCTAAGAAAGCTTCACTACTAATATTTCGGCCGGCTAATTTGCTATTAATTATTTCTTTGTTCGTATTTTTATGGCTATTCCATTTTTTAATGTTTAAGTTGCTTCAGTATGATTTTCTCGTATTCAGATACAATTTTCATTATTTTTTAACTATATTTAAATTTTTTTTTTTAATTTCCCTAAACATAGATGTGCAATACAATAATTTTGACCGCAGCTGTACATATAGACACATACCGACACACACACACACACATACACACACGCACACACACACAGTGTATTTATTAGATTATATTTTGTCTCACTTACCGTATCCTCATCGTCATCTGTATTGTCCAATTGTTCCAGTTGCAGCTGTGCCAAGGTCGCGTTATCGGTATTGTTATCGTTATCGTTACCGTTGTGTATGCTTGTGTGATTCGTGTGCAGATCCTTGGGCGTTGACTCCTCGGATATAACCGATTCCGAGGGCAGACTATCAACGAAGGCAACAAAGTTGCTCAACTGCTCGGTAACTGGATGGGAATTAGAATTGGAATTGGGAATGGGATTGGAATGGGGATGTGTCTGTGTAACTGCTCCTGCTGTTACCGCTGCCTTTTGCCGCTGGTTAGTCAGCGTAATCTGGCCGGGATTCGCTTTAACGCTGACCTGGACATGCTCAATGGAGCGAGTGAAGCGCGTATTTAAACGAATGCTATTCTGGGGCGACGACAAGGACAACGACAACGATTGCGGCGACGATGGCGATGATGGCGTCTGTGTGGCACTGACCCTAATGGGTTCCGTGTCGTCATCGCCCAGACGCATCTGTTGCCGGATTAAGCGTTCCGCTTCCAGCAGCAGTTCGTCAACGGATCGTAGATCGGTGTGGTCGGAGAGGCGACTCACCTCCTGGAAAATGGTATCGGGATCGGTTTGCTCCATATTGCAGTCCTGCTCCTTGTCCAGGAATTCGATAATTGAACTGCTGTTTGTATAATCCAAGGCGCTGCCCACATCCCTCTCCCTCTTCGCCACTTCCTCAGCATCCCTGTCACCCTTCACGTTCGTCTCAGCATCCACGTTTGTCTTGGCGCATTTTGCACTCTGCCCGCCGCCCACTTGGCGCTGGCGTGGGCGTGGCGCCTTCGACATGCTATCCTGTCTCTCACACTCTCTTCCTCTCTCTCTCTCCCTGTATTTAAGTGCAATTCGTCTTCTTCTTCCTCTTATTTGTTTGTTTATTTCTTTTGCAATTAATTTTTATATTTATATACAATGAAATTTTGGCAACTCGACGACTTTTTGCTGTTGTTGTTGCGACCACGACGACGACCACAACGATGACCACACGACAACGCACTCAATTGCCTATTTTGCGATTATTTATAAAAAAAATAAAAAAAATAACAATGATTTTCGTTGTTTTTTTTATCTCGCATCATTTTCCGTCCTGCTCGACAAGTGCAATAAATTACGACTACTACTCGTTTCTGTCATTCACGTGTGTACGTCATTACTCAGCAGGCGCTCCTCCGCTAACAGTGTTGCTCCACCGCTAACAGAGCAGCATATTAACAGTTTTGCGCCATTCAACTTATTTACATATGCAAATGTTTTCAAATTGGGTTTTGCTAAGATTGTTTTTTATTTCAGTTAATACTCGCTAAGTTGGCTTACCAAATATGTTATTAATAAAAATAAGAAAGGCAGGTCTGCTCCGAGATAACATTTAGTTAATATGATTCTTTGGAAACATAGAAAACGTACATTATCATTTCATTTGAATTTTTATTTTATTTTCTTTATTTTTGATGTTTTGTTTTCTGCAAGAACAATATTTGTATGTATAGTGTGTAATAGTATCCTTACTTAGTAATATTTTTCACATTATCGACAATTTTCAAAAACACAAAAAAAAAATAAATACATACATATATATTTTGTTCCCAAAATTGTTTTTTTTATATATCTCAGTTGTAAACCTAAATATGACATTTTTTACTTCATTTAAACATACACATAGATATACAGATACATATATATTTATATATATAATTATGGATAGAGTTATTTTCACTTAAACGGTATACACAATAAAATAACTATATTTTTCCCTCTTTTTTTTGTCTGCAATACATTTAATGTTACTTTATACATGTACATGTGTTTGTCTGTCTGTGTGTATGTGTGTGTTTTGTGTGCTTATATAGAATCTACTACAATTAGGAAAAAAAAATATTAATTATTAATTTTACATATGGAGAATAAAAACATTTAAATAAAACCTAGGTAGCGCTGGATAAAATCGTTGAATAAACAATATGTACAATCGATTATTAGTTGTGTGTGTGTGTAGAAGGTATACATATCTATAATAATAATAATAGTTGCTAATATTGCTTATGACTATATAACGTACACATTTATCAGTAGTAATTTGGATTTTGAGTGTTGTTTTTACTTCTTTTTTTTTTTTGTTGCTTCTTTTCTCGTCTCTATGTGTATTTTGGTGTTTGTGTGTGTGTTTTTTTTTTGTGTGTGATTGTAGTTTAAACGCTGACCATGCTCATGAAAATTTGTATCACTTTTGTTTTTGCGTGTGTTTTTTAAATACAAGACAATATATATTATTGCTAAGCTAAGATAAAAAAAAAAAATAAAATAAAATCCGAGCAAAGGAGCACATTTTGCGTGTGTGCTGTGTATTGTGTGTATATTGTGTGTTTGGCTCACTACGCATTATTACGAAACACATACACATCCAGAATAGGAAATAAATAATTAAACACAACGACGACAGAAAATTCGTCGATAGTTTCAATTACAACAAACATTAAGAATTATTAATTTGGTGGCAGGCTTTCAGGGATTGGCGACGACATATAATCTACTATATAGTTAATTAGCTCATCATCTGACATTAATTATCTATGACTACTATATGTTTTAAAGACACGGGAAATGCTACCGCTGCTGCCACTGCTGATGTTGTTGTTTGTATTTGGAATTGTTGCACTGTTGCTTGTGGTGCTGCTGCAACCGGCATCCTGTGTCTGCATCGACACATCACTTGCCTCATTATGATAATGATGATGATGATGATGATGATGATGATGCTGCTGCTGTTGCTGCTGCTGGTGTTGTAATTGATGTTGTTGCTGATTATGATGATGATGCGCTGTCGTTTCCAGATTGAGTGGCATCGCCATCGCGTGATCCTCCTCGGCATGCTCGTAGATATAGTCGCGCTTCTTGAAGTTGTCAATTATCTTCTTGGTCGATTTCATGTGTGCCACAAATGCTGCCTCCAACTGAAAAAATCATCATTTAATTCGATAAAAACAACTTATTATTGACTACAATTGATTGATTACTCACACTCGAAGTCAGATTCATGAACGTGTGATATTTCTCAAGCACACCGACGATCTCCTTAAAACTATTGCCTCGCAGCTGGCGACGCACTATGTTCTCATATTGCTCATTCTCGCTGATCAGGTTGCCGATCAATATTGCCGCATAGCTGCCCTTCAGCGTGTGCTCCATGTGGTGGCTGGCGCGTTGCACAACTGTCAAATCAAAAGTGCATCAGTTAGTAAATATATAATATAATATAATATAGTATATTATTCATTTTATAAAATGCTCAAGTTTCTATAATTATAATTATCTTATATTTACAAAAGCAACAGCTTTGTTGATTTTAGATTTTCTTTCCAATATTAACAGCTTTTTATTGTACTTCTTGTCGATGTAGAACAAACAAACACAACTGTTATTTCTAAACAAAAAACTGCTGTTTACTGGTTACTTTAAACTATATATATATATATCTACTATATATATATATCTACTATATATATATATCTACTATGTATATATATCTACTATATATATATATCTACTATATATATATATCTACTATATATATATATCTACTATATATATACATATCTACTATATATATATATATCTACTATATATATATATATCTACTATATATATATATATCTACTATATATATATATATCTACTATATATATATAAATCTACTATATATATATATATATATCTACTATATATATATATATCTACTATATATATATACCTATATTTATAGATAGACTGGTTTGGTTTGGACAACTTACGATTGTTGACTGTCTCCTCGACCTCTTCCTGCTTCTTTTTGCCCTTCTCGTTGTTCTCGAGGAACGCATCCGTATTCTTCTCCACAAGTCTGCAAGCAAGGTGGCATTATACCAATTATAAATATATATATATATATATGTCTAACTAACCTGGCGAGCTCCTCGCACTTGTAAAAGTATTCGAGCAGGGCCTGCATGGCACTAACTGCCTGATCCCCGGGCGGGGGATTGTCGGCAACGTATTCGGCGGGCGCATGTGCCTGCATCAATGTGGCACGATTCGGTGGCGTGTGCATGCACAGATTGATCAGCAACGTAAGCACCTGAAAAGAAAACAAAACATTTAGTTTAAAAATATGTCAAACTATCTTTTTTGGCAACAAAGAAATTAATGAAATATGAACTCGTTCGCAAATAATTTAATGATTCTATATGTATAGATATAGATATAGATAAACTAAAATCATATTAAACAAATAATAATGTCAAGGAATTTCCGATTCATGTGTTATTCATGTGTGATTAAATTAACTTCATCACAAATTACGGCACTTTTCTATATATTATATAGGCAGAGATCATAGCTTGAGCTATGTATATATATATATATATATATATTCCTGTCCACCAAAAATAGAGTTTAGCCTTGCCATTATATACTCTAATTATTAAAAGGATTAACGATGGACAATGGAATTACTCACTAGAATGCTCAGCTCGAAGACACATCGATCGGGAATGTAGTTGGACGCGAGCAGCAACAGATGGAAACTGGTCTCGATGACATCGCTGCGCTTGCCAAGCAGCTCAGCGCCCAGCGACGGCTGTGCCTCGTTGAACGTGTGCGTCAAATTGATGAGCACCTTCATCACTGGTATGAGGAGTGCGCGCATTGCAACGCCCGGATGCTCCTTGCTGCTGTTCTGTTCGCTGGTGCTGCACGGATGCAACAGCAGCTGGCGATCGCAGAGGCGATAGAGGAAGCACAGCGTGTCCACGGCCTGACCCTTGGCAAAGGTGAGCATGTAGCGTTGATTCGCCTCGTTGTGCTGGGTGACATTCTCGAGGACGCGTAGGCAACGTGCCACCGTCTGCATGTTGTCGAGCAGTGTCGGTTGCCATACAATTAGCGCCATGTCTGTGGCAGCTGTGGCAATCACCGGCTGACAGAAATTCGAGATAGTTTTAATGATGTGCTCTAGGCCGCCCAGCTTGCGCAAATCCTCCTTGAACCATTCACCCGCCCTCTTCGAGGTGAGCGAGAGGAGCGTCTCCATGGCCAGGGTGCCCACCGTTATCGATTCCACATTGAGATGGGTGCCCTTGCCCTGTGCCTTAATCTCCTCGCACAATTCGCGCACCTTCTGCTTGTTCCGCTCATAGTTGGCACGATCTGTTGTGGATGCGGCAGCACCCACGCCGACACCCTCCGCTTCCAGCAGATTGATCATCAGTTCGAGCGAGTCCCGATCCAGATCCATGTTCAGACCCTCCTGCGACAGGATATACATAATCGCCGAGGTGCACAGACCCAGACTCAAATCGCGATTGGCATCGGAGAGCGCCTGCACAAATTAAAAATAAAATTAATATGCGATACAATCGAGGAATCTCTGCCAGGCCAGGAGAGTTGCCTGCTCCTCTGACAGCTGAGATTCGACACTCACCTTAAAGAACTTGGTGACTACGCCATGGGCACGCACGTGCATTCGAAACGCTGGCGTCATGCACTTGGTGGCCAGCTGGAGGGCGGAGAGGCAACGTGTCGGGGGCGGATTGTGAGGCTGCAATGCATCGAGTATATACTCGACATCGTCATACATCTCCTGGTATTCGCCAATCTCCTGGATCTGATGTGCCGTCTTCACGTTGCGCACCACCGTATAGTATTCCTTTGTCTTGCGTTCCACACGCAAACCCCCCATTGCCGACGATGATGTTGTCGTCGTCGCCGTCGTCATCGCACCCATGCCACCCATGCTCATGCAGTCATCCGCACTCGGCTCCATATCCAGATCGAAGGCATCGCTGCCCGAGGCAACCGTCGCGGATTGCTGTGATTTTGTGGGGCGACCAGCGCTCAGTTTGCCCAACGCTGGACTTTCGCCACGCAGCGCTGAACTGCTGCTGGTAATGTTATTGGAATTGGAGTCACCAAAGTCCCCATAAATGGCATCGATGGCGACCGCTTTGTTCGCCGCCAGATTATCGCCGACAGCGACACCAACGCCGCCGCCGCCACCGCTTCCGCCGCCACCAGCTGTAATCGTGGCAGATGCATTGCTGCTGACATCGCTGCCATTGCCGCCACCGTTCGCCTCGAGGGCAGCGTCCCAGCTGTGCTTGTATAGATGCCGTTTGGAAACTGTCGCCTGCTCCGCCTGATCGGAAGGTACCAGGGCGCGACTCTTGAAGATTGAGCCCTTCTTCTTCGATATCACCAGCTTGACGGCGCCACGTTGTGTCTCCTCGAGATTTGGTGGCTGCGTAATGCTGGTGCTGCTGCTCGCAATTCCGATGGCTGCCTCCATGTTGTCTGCCGCACTTGTCGCTGCTCCTACAGCTGCTCCACTCGCTGCTCTACCTGCTGTTGTTGCTTCTAATTCAGTTCCCGCTGCTTCTCCACCCGCTGCTCCTGCCGCCGCTGCTGCTCCACCTGGCACTTGGTTGTCCAGCGTAATTGTTCGTTTGAATTTGTCCTTGAACTTGTAGTCACGCAACGGCGGCGACGATGAGGAACCATCATGTTGCATCAACGACGAGCTATTCGATGTATTCGACATCTCATCCATGCCCGGCTCCGGTTCCATTTCATGTTCCTGTCCCATCTGCATCTGCATCTGCATTTGCATTTGCATCTGCATCTGCATTTGCATTTGCATTTGCATTTGCATCTGCATTTGCATCTGCATCTGCTGGTCCTGTTCCATTCCGTGGAATGTTTGGTGCAACGGCTCGTACTCCGGCTCTATGTCCAGATTAAGTTCCAAATCCAACGCCAAATCGAGACCAGTGTGCATTTGCTTGGCTGGCGGTGGTTGTGCCTCGTCCTGTTGCCTCAGCTGCTCGGCGAGATATTGCTGCTTCAGCTTCAACTGTGCCGCATCCGTATCCAGTGGCATATCTTCTGCCGTTGCAGTTATTGTCGCCGAGGTATGCTGCTGTTGCTGTTGCTGTTGCAGTTGCTGTTGTTGCAGTTGCTGTTGTTGCAGTTGCATTTGCTGTTGCTGTTGCTGTTGCTGTTCCACCTGAAATACTTGCAAAACTTGCGTCACCTGCTGATTTTTGCGTTTGCGTCCATAGCTACGCGTTGCGGCGCCACCGCCGCCATTGTCAGTTGTGGCACGACTCGCCTCCGCTTTGGCCGACAGACTTGCGGCAATTTTATTGATATTGTTGTGCACATTGTTATTGTTGTTGTTGTTGCTGCTGCTGTTATTGTTGTTGTTGCTAGCAGCAGTGCGACCACGACCACGTCTTGGGGCAGCAACAGGAGCAGAAGCAGAAGCGGAAGCAGATGGAGTAGGAGCAGGTGGAAGCGCCTCTGCAGCTGTGGCATTCACTGCACCCATAGATGCACTTGCTGCTGCTGCAGTTGCAATCTCTGATCGCTTATTGCTGCTGTTGTTGTTGTTGGTGCTTGTGGCACGTGCGCGTGTGGCACGCTTAGTGCTGTGCTGCGTTGCCTCCTCCATCTGCAGCTTGTTGCGCATCCGTGTGCGCGTCTCCGTTGCCGCCGGTGTCACAATCTCCGCATTATTGTTTGCCTTCCGGGCGCGTCCACGTGTGGTGCGCTTATTGCTGCCACCCACTCCACCTAGCTGCTGCTGCTGTTGCGACTCCTTCTTCCCATTGAGGCGTGGCATGTTCACCTCACCGCGCAGCACTGCCAGTATGTCGGCCTGTTGTAGTGGCCGAGTCGCCTCCATTTCGCTACCAACCGTTGCTGCTCCGCCTCCACAATCCATGTTCATCATGGACTCCAGTCGTGACTCAATGTCAGAGGGTGGCGCCACCAGCGATGAATGTTGACTTGTATCCAGATCGCTAGTGATCACACTTGAGCCACGGCTGCGTATCACACAGCTGTCCTCCTGCACCGACTGCGCGAGCAGTTGAGGCGTGCTATTCCCCTTGGATGAGTTACTGCCCAGCACCGAGGATTGCGAATCGAAATCGTGTTCAGGCGGCGAAGTCAGAGTGGAGCTTGTCGCTGGCTGTGCTTGATGCTGCTGTTGCTCGTTGAGAGCCAAGAGTGGCGATGGAGTTTTAAACTCAGAATTGGCCAGCTCAGTAGCTGCTGCCACGCCCACTCTAGATGATGACGCTGCTGCTGCTGCTGCTGCTGCTGCCGCCGCTGCTGCTGCTGCGGCTGCTTGTTTGAGATGCTTGTGCTTTTTGCTTTTGGATTTCTTTTCGCTGCGCGAATCCTCGCCAGCTGCTTTGGCTGCTGCTGCGGCAGCTGCTTTGGCAATCGCGTTGCGAATCACGTCTGTTTTGATGATCAGTTTTAGGCGCTCCTTGGGCGGCTTGTCCGGTGATATTTTCACTGTGCAATAATTGATTTCGGGCGGTTCCTCCTCATCTTCCTCCTCCTCTTCTTCTTCTTCCTCCTCTTCTTCCTCTTCGTCTGCGTCTGCTTTCCTTGCTTCAGCTTCTTCTGCAGTTGGCGGCCTTAACGGTTTTACAGTTATTTTTGGCGTTGTTGTTGTTGCTGCTGCAGTTGTTGTTGCGGCTGCTGCTTGTATTGCTAATGATGTTGTTGTTGCTATTGTTGTTGTGTTTATTGCGGCTGCTGCAGCTTCGAAAGGAACGCGTTCATTATTCTCCTCGTTGGGCGTTTGGAAATGTGACGGCGAATTATTTGGCGGGTCCTCGCTATCTGTGCTGACTAAGCGCGATGTGCCCTGAAAATGTAAATAAAATGTGATTCCTTTGTTTAATAACTGTATATCAACAATTGATTAGTCTACAGTCTACAATTTCTATTTGGTGTATGTTTTCAGTGACAATTACCACTTGACATTTGCAATCGACGACTGTCGCACAGCGGAAACAAACAACAACTGGCGGCGTTAGTATTGAGCAAAGAAACCAACGTCAACTCAACAAAAAAAAAAAAACTCCATTTAATGTAAAAGCGCGCGTAATTTAACACTGTTTGTTGTTGTTGTTGTCGCTTTCTCTTTCCCACACAGCGCTCAGAAGAGCGCTTCAACAGCCTATGCATGTGTGTGTGAGCGAACGAAAGAGTGAGCGAGCGATCGTGCGTGCATGCGTGCGTGAGTTTGTGAAAGAAAGAAAGGGAGACACCTAGCGATCGGTCGCATGCGCGCGCACAGTGGTTTAGTGTGCCAACAAATAGAACATATGTTATTTTTTTGTATTTTAAGAGAAAAATAATATATATATAATAATAATATATAATAAGAAATTTAGCAATTTAATTATGTTCAAGCAGTTATTGGAAAAGGTTAAAATTATAAACTAAAATTTAAAATTAATTTTAAATCCAAATGAAATAAAATGAATTATTGGTTTTTTGGGCAAAAAATAAAATAAAAATAAGAGCAAATATTAAAACGAAAATAATTTAAAAAAAAATATATTTAAATTTAAATAAAATAAAATTGATTTCGAAATAAATATTTGTTGAAAAAAAGTAATAAATGCCAACATTAATAAATACAACATTTTTTATAATTAAAATAAACTATAATGTAATAAAAATAATAATTTTAAATAGAGCTTTTTTTTTGGGCAACTTACTTTGGAAATGCGTAGAACAATTGGCGGATGTTCGGGTGTACGGGAAGCGCTTGAGGAGCAGGCGGAAGCGGATGGCACTGTTGCTGGAGCTGTTGCTGAAGCTGGAGCTAGAACTGGAGCAGTTAGAGCAACTGCAGTTGGAGCTGCTAATGATAAAGCGCTTGGCGCCGTTGTTGGTGGTGGAAGCGCTGGACTTAAATCTGCTGGTGCAGCTAATCCTACGGCTGCTCCTCTTCGCACTGCAGCATCTTGAGCATTTGTTGCCGACTCCGCCGGACTCGTCTTGGGCATAACTAGATCCTTGACGGGTGTTGGATATCGCTCATCCTCCTCGACCTCACGATAGTTGACCTGCTTCCGAGCTCGTCCCAATATTCTTGAAGGAGGTGCCTCCGGCTTTAATTTCTTCTCCTCCTTGAATTTTTTCTTCTTCTGCGTGCTGCCACTGCTGGTCGTATTTGTGTTTTTGGTGGTGGGTGATACAGCTGCCAGGTCGAGCATGTGATCTGCCAGATCCATGGACATGCTGTCACTTAACGCACCGGGCGTTAAAATTGCAGTTGTTTTTGTTGTTGTTGCCTTCTTTTTGGGGGATTTGCGCTTCCGCTCAGCGGAGCTGCTCGCCTTGCTCAGCTTCAGCTTGAGGGGCTCATGGTGAAGCTGATGTTGATGCTGATGGTGGGTATGGGTGCTTGCCATCGGATCTCGCATCGGTGAACTGCCACAATGTGGCAATTGTTGTATGATCTGGGCGATGACTTCGGGCGGTGCCGCATTGCGGGATTTGAAGAATTTTTTTGGTTTCGGTGGCTCGGGCACCGATATGGACATATCATTCGGATCGTGATCGTGCGACGAGGCCGGACTCTGGGCGGGACTAGCGGCCGCAGCAGCGGCCATCGGATGCAGTGCAGCCAGTGTGTAAGTGCGTGTCGAAGTAAAGCCCATTTTGCCCCATTTTCCCACGGTGCCAACAGAACGGGCGACTGTGGGTCGATTTGTGTTCTCCTTCTCCTTGCACAGTGAGTCCAGGGGCACAACTATGTTCTTGCCCCACCGTGACATTTTGAAAAAAAAAAGGCTCAAGCAAAGTCCCGCTACTGTCCCGCTAAGTCCTGTCTAAAGTTTTGTGCTCGCTCTCTCTCTCTTTACCGCTCTCTCTACAGTTTTGTTTATACTGCTTCTAGGCGCTTATTACTCTCTTTGTTGTTGTGGTTGGCGCAACAATTACGCTGCTGAGTGTAGAAGGGAGGGAGAAGAGACATAATTAAACATTTAGCTACAATTCATAATTTATATTGCACACAAACTCATGTACATATTGTGTTCTCCTGAGCCATATTTTGACATTAAAGAAAAAAACAAAAAAAAAGAAGTGAGCAGTTTCTGCCAGCAGCAAATGTCAAAAAGCAACAACAACACAAACATGCAATCGTAAACATGACGTGCGTGCGAGTGAGAACACAACAGTCACCGACTCCGACACCGTCTTTACACACATTTTTATTGTTGCCAAAAAAAAACAGCAAACGGAAAAAAAATAATTATTGCACTTTCGTTTTGATCAATTGAGTTATTATTTTATTCTCTTCGCTATCTTTTTGAAGCGTTTGTTTGTTTTGCGATTCATTTGGCTCATCTGGAAAAAACAGTTTTGTTGTTGTTGTTGTCTGTTGTTTTTATTGCTGCTCTGCTCTGCATGTGGGTATACGTATATGTATATGCATACACACACATACATTTATATACATATATGTATGCATGGATGTTTGAAATCTCTGTTGCTCTTTATGTGTGTGTGTGTTTGAGCGAGTAAGAATGCAAAAAAAACACACACACACGAAAACACAGGCATAGAAACGTCGTTTCGTTCGTTTAGTTTATTGGCGCAATTTTCTGCTGCACGCGCGAATTCTTGCGATGCTTTTTCGCATGACACACACACGCATAAACAATTTACGATAATAACAACTTATGCACTCACTGTTGCAGCCGATTGGTAATTATTGTGCATAGTGTTGAGTAGCAAACTGCATGTTTTTTGTTGCACACATTTTCCACCACTTTTAACAGCAGCAGCAGCAAATCGCAACAACAGCTACAAATTACATACATACAAATCGTTCGCTGTGCGAAATTTGCAATTATTGCACATTGTGGCACATTAGTTGAGTGGAACGTGTCAAATGCACCGTTTTCTTGTTTACTGGCTTATCCACTTTGTTAAGTATTAAATCACACACAAATATATTTAATTTTTTCTTCGCAACTACTGTTTAGAGTGACCAAATTTTGTTTGCGTTGTTTAAGGCCTGACATTCACCACGAACGAACGCAGTGTTGTCTTTTTTCGATAACATTTACGCTGCGCATTTGCGTGATACCGTTGCAGCTCTACACACGTTGCGCATCCAACTTTTGTTGAGTAAAACGCAGTGTGCAACCAACTTCAAGTGAGTGATGAGACCAACTTCACGTTGGCGCCACAATTCAAATGCCTTGCATCGTTCGTTTATTGTGTGATTATTAATATTTATGGTTTATTTATTAGCTTATGACTGTTCGTCCCACTCTGCTGTCCATTGATAATATACGCCAGTGGATCATCCTTGCTGGACTCCATCAGATGCTCGCACGATGTTTGATTAATAGGAAACAGGAAGGACAAATCGATGCAATAACGCGGCAATTTCTCCCTAAGAATTTACATTTTGAATAGATTAAAGTAAAAAGTTTTCTTTTGTACTTTTAACTAACCTCAAAAATGTTATAACATTATCGCCCAATGTCTGATCCCGTGACAAGAGCAATGCGGATAAATAACGAGAATGCTTCTTCTTCTCGGCACAGTGCATAATAAGACCCCAATTGGCATAATCTGTGTCCAGCACGTAAGTATTATAGACGCCCTCATCTAGAAATATGTGGCAAATTAAGATTATAAATATATATACATATATATGTAGATTAAATTATTTACATATATCCTCTGTGTGCTTCCAGTGACCCGGAGTATCGGGATCCGGTATTAGCCACGTAATATTCCCCTGCAGCTTCTCGCGCAACGGATCCTCCGCAAAGATATAACTGAAGTTCATCGTTATCTGTCGAAAATATGCATTATTTATATGTTCTGGTATATAATATATAAATGTCGACTCTCTTACATGCCGATCCTCAATGGAGAAGGCGAAATTGCTGCGCATGCAGGCATATTCAGGAAGTTCCTCGGTGGATGCATAGTACTGAACCACATGCCATTTGCCCATCATCTCGGCCAGATTGAAGTTCCTTATGGCGCGCACCTGCTCCAACATTTGTGCAGATGTCATAGATTACTCACAAAAAATTCTATAATTGCATCTGAAATTCTCTTAGAGAATTTTTCTTTTTTTGCAGATATTTTGATATTTTTTAAATTAAGAAATGCTTGTCCTAAGTCAACAATATCAAATTTTTTACGTTTATGTTTCATATATTTCCTAATAATAGAAAGTATTTCTAAAAAGTATGTAGGTTCAACCCATAAACTATATATATTCTTGATCAGCATCACTAGACGATTCCAAGTTATAGTATAAAAAAATATGTTCTCATGTTGATCTCATTTCTATCATAAAAAAAAATTATAATCGTTGCTGGTTAAATTTAAGTGTAAAATTGTATGTTGACTACATCGGCTTTTTTTTATTTTTATTTTTGCATTCTAATAATTGCGCTTACTCCCACCACTGTGCAAACAGCAAACCCATATTCAATGGGGCAAATGTGCGTGCCAACTGAAATTAAGCCACACACATACACGCACACACGTACATGCATATGTACAAAATGTAGTTGCATGTCACTTTGTGCATTTGTTCAATTTGTTTTTGTGGCTTTTGGCTGCGTTCGCTTTACAGCTAGTCACAAAAAAAAACGTTAGTAAAATCCGCAAAAACAAAAAAACACTGCACTTGACCGTCTGTCAACGTTGGCGCAATGTCGGCGCCAGCAACTGAGACGGCAACGGCGACGTCAACAGAGACTGCGAGACGCGGACGTCAGTCAGTCAGTCCAGGCACTTAGAAAGTGTGATTGATTTTGGCATCACTGTGCGCCCATTTCTTCGCCCCCAGACACATTCTGAATGAGAGAGTCGCACTTCACTCGCATATTGATGAGAGAGCAAACACACACATGTTTATATATGTATACATATGTACATGTATGTGTGGAATTTCGCTGTTGCATTTTTTATACAGCCCCAAATATATTTATTTGGATTTATTATGTTTGCATACGATTAATTTCAGCATGAAAAAATTTTGTATATATTACAATACGATTGATTTCCGCATATTATTTGTATTATTAATTTTTTTTTATTTCATGGAATGATAATTCACTTACATTTGGGCATTTCTTGCGCAAATCCGATCGCCTTCTGCATTGTGTGGCGTAACTGTTAAATTTCGTCAAGGCCAAGGCGCTGGACCAATCGAGCAACTCCAGAAATATGAGCAAAAACAGCAGCTGAGCAGCCCTCTTAAGTGGAGACATTGGGATAAGGATATGTATTATTTATCCGCTTATCCGCTAATTGAGCGCTTGGATTTAGAGAGTTGCTTGTTGCGTTGTAGTTGAAACACTGTGTTTCCATCGCAAACGGATGCGGCCGCCGCAAGCAGCCACAGATCTGACTTTTAGCGGATAAGACGCCATAAATACAATTGCATGTATGCATGTATGTGTGCGTGCGTGTGCGACAGAGTTGAATATTACACAGCATTTTTATGTAGAGTTTATTAAAATGTGATCGTTGTTTTTGTCGCATATTCATTATCGTAGCTGAAAATAAAACACACATACAGTAGCATTTTTTATAGTGCTGTGCACTAAGCAATTTTATAGCCAAATGATATATATAACTTTGGATAACTCTGGCTATCAGCAGAATATATATATATATATATTTATATATATGTGTTATATATATTTATATTCAAAATATAAATTGTCATAGGCTAGAATTCGTTCAACAGCAACAACATTTGTATAAATTTAGCTATAGCTAAATTAGCTATGCTTGGCTTCCACTGATCAGTTGTCAACAGAGAAGTACTAGTTTGATTGTATAGGTTGTGCGCAATTCGTCATTTAAATATTTTTTTTTTATTTCTTTGTTTTTTGTTGTTTTTGACTTTGCGGTCCCTTTATCTCTTTCTAAGAAAAAAGCAGCCCTGGACATCGGTCAGTTTCCCATGCTAAATAACTTTCTCGCGCCACTTGCTGGGCGGCTGATAAAGATGAAATCTGTGTTGTTTTTTTTTGTGGCGAGACTGTTAAAAAGGTATGCAGCAAACAGGAAACACAAATTTATTCTTTACGATCGCGAGAACAGCCTTTGGACACTTTCTCTTTATTGCGAAACTTGTTGGGCGGCATTTTCACGCAGCCATCGCAACCACAGATCCAGAGGTACATTCAACATCCACATGCCATCCAATCCACAAACATTTCCAGCATCCACAATTCACTTGACATCCTCAGAGCTGCGGCTGCAGGTGGCGTCGCTAACGCTGACGCCTGACGCCAGCTGCAGCGTCTTCACTTTCCTTCTTCCGCCTTGCATTCGCCGTCTGCTGTCGCTGTTACTGCGTCTGCTGCGTCTCTGTCTGGTTTGGTCAGTCAGTCAGTTGGCCAGCCCAAAAGCGGCGCAACTTTCGTAGCGCTGCCGACAGCGACAGAGCAATAGCGACTGGCTCTATGGCCAGTTCCGGCTTTAGTGGTCATCATCTACACCAAGCAGACGCAGACGTAGACGTAGACGTAGACGTAGACGTAGAAGTAGACGTAGACGTAGATGCCGACGCAGACGCAGTTTTTGGACAAACTTCGGACAGCGGACGGACATCTCTCAGCCAGGCGCGACGCACTTAAACGAAAAGCCGCTTTTTTTATGTGCGCCAAAAAGAAAGAAAAAAGAAATGAAAAGAAAAGAAAAGAAAAGAGTGGCCAGCGCTAAAAAAGGCGAGAAAACGACCAACGAGAAACGTCTCCTGATCGACACACACTCACACACACACACACGTGTACTTATATATGTCTGTGCGCTGAAGATGAATGAAAACAAGTCGCAATTATTATGATGAAATGCTCGACTAGCTAATTTCCTTTAATTTTTAATTAAATTGTTAATTTTCTTTATTTTTGTTGCATTTATTTATTATTTTTTAAATTCGAAAGCTTTTACATTTAAGCATTTAAACGTTAATCGATTAATAAAATATTCATTGTTATTGCTTTAATTTCATGCAATTTAACAATAAATTATTCTATGCAAATTAAATATATACATATATTTTAATAAATATATTTCTTATTTTACTAAATGTATTTCAACTCTGCAGACTTATGCGCCTTCGACAATATCGATTTTTTTCTCTGATTTGTCGATTTCCTGTCTGTAATTAGAAAAAATGCTGATCAAGCACAAAGAATACCCTTTAAAATTTCGAAATTAATTTTTTTTTTTATAATACAGGGTATAATGAGTAACAAAATGCGTAGACAAGAGCAGGTAACCCATTTAAGCACAAACTCAACGAACAAAAAGCATGCAACTGTTGCAGTTTTCAGTTGCAATGTTGCATCGTGGCAATTGAGACGGAGACTCAGGGGCGGAGCTGAGCGGCGGCTGAGTGGGTGACTGGCTGTCTACCACAGACTGTCTGTCTATGATATATGGATCATATATATTGTCAACACATTATCAAAATGCACTGCAATAAAATTTGTCATTTGACATTTATTGTTTAGTTCTTTTTTCCAGAGGAGAAAAAACAGCTTAAAATGAATAGCAAAATAATTGCTAAATTAACTGCCAGTTAGCTAACATTAAATTTGACAGCAACATGCGATAATGGCGCTTGGATAACACTTCAATAAAATTTCAATAAAATTCATGTGATGATGTGAGAGGTGAAAGTCCTTTGATGTCTGTAATATATAAGTATAGGAATTTAAAAAAATGTATATATATATACAGTATAATTGAGTTAGAAAATGTTGAAATCAAATTACTAATAATATGGTTTAAATATAATGAATCTTAAGGATAAGTAAATAATAATAGTTGACATACCCATAAAATTGATTAACAAAAAAAAATAGTCATTATATATATTAATTTTTTTTTAAAAATTATTATTTAAGCTGTTCATTATAATATATAATAATAATATAATAAACTAAATAAATAACAAAAATTACTACAATATACGTATACCTCTATAATACATATAGTATATATATATATATATATATATATATATATATATATATATATATATAGTTGAACTATTTTTAATTGTAATTGATTGTTTTCACTTTAAGTGTATAAGTGTTTGTTGCTAATTCTATATCAGTCCACTGTGCACTGTGGTGCCGATTTCTCAATGTAATAAATGATAAGGCGCGGAGCTTTTGTTTTTGGACATGCTAACAAGATTTCAAACACAACAACAACAACAACAATAACAACGACCATAACATGAAAAGAGAAAAAGTCATGCGTATTTGTAGATTGAGCCAATGATCATAATGACTGCTGTTGTTACTGATGATGAATGATAATTATGATGTTTAGATGCTGCAGTCGAGCTTGCTGTCAGGCCGCAAACAACAAGTGCAACAGCAGCAGCAACAGAGCAACAGCAATAGGCAGCAGCAACAACAGGGTGACAAGGCATGTGGCAGGTGCCAGGTGGCAGGCAACTGACTCGTCTGGAATGTCAAACGTTTATTTGCCGGTAATTAAATTTGAAAATGATTTAAATTTCACCAGCGAATATTTTGAATTGGACTTAACACTTTCTACGTCGGGCACGTTCCTCTAACAAACCCAAAGGCCCAGCCTCTGGGCAACTAACACACTTATCCATATACACATATTTATGTATATATATATATATATATATACATGTTGACTGTGAGATACACGGCAGACAGTGTGACAGCCAGTTCTTCAGTTAGTCAGGCGGGGCCCACCCGCAAGCGCAACATTTCCTACGATTGCCAGTTGAGTGCTTTTCGGGTCGTACCGCACCCAGCCGAGTGGCAAGCGGGTAACCGGGGAACACGGCACCAGCAGAGGCATCAGTCAGCGGTCAGCCATCAGCCATCAGCCGGGCAACCGGACAACGGACTCCGGGCAACCGAGAGCAATTCAATGATCAATTCGTCTGATTGGGAAGATTTTGTTTTCTATTTGCAATTGATTGATGTATTTTTCATTTCAGTTTTGCATACCCTGTACAGCACACAATTGGAGCTTACTGCATCTGATAATATGCAATATATATACAAACATATATTGTTTCATTATGTTCTTTATCACTATTTGATTGAGGATGTTTGCATGTGTTTCGAAATTATGGGAAAGAAGGGGTCTATTGATGCTCGGTCTCTTGTTGACACTTTGTAGACTAAGCCCCTGATCCACTATCGATATTTTTAACATTCTCAATCGAATCCGATTTTTCGAATTGTGTTTTCAATGTATGAATGTAAGAAATGTTGGGCATCTGGCTGTAAAAGGTCACCTGCATTAAACTTGGTCAGTAAACTTAGTCTGGAGCAAACTCTGCCGATTCAGTGGAATCCTTAAATTATTGAAATTTTTTTTTATTATGTGCTATCATAGAATAAAATGATTGAAGCTCGGAAGACATAGAAACCCTCAACTCTTCAATGACTCTTGCATTTGTTCAAGAACTACGGTTGATGGAAAAGTAATTCGTTCGGTGCAGAAACCAAAAATAATAATACAAACAAATATTAGCAACAATTTTAAAATAAAATCTTATACATCATTTAATGATTGTCCTCCAAGGAAGAGATTTTAAATAACGAATTTTATATATTATATATAAATCAATAAAATATAACAATATAACAAAAAAAAAGATTTAAAAGAAAAAAGTATACAAAGTCTAAAAAATAAGTAATAATAATAATAATTTTTTTGGAAACAAAATTGATTGAAATTGGGAAATATTTAAAACAATATTTAAGAAGAAAAAAATAAAAAAAAATTAATAGACTAATAGAATCCTAGTAAAAAGCTTTGTCAGGTCACAATATATCTTAAAAACCATATCTAAAAAGAAAAATAGAGAAACAAATTTATAAAATATAAAATAATAATAATAATTTTCTTTGATAAAATTTATAGTTTTATTATTTTAAATAAATATAGAGAAAGCAACAGTATTTCACTTTTAAATAGATTCATGCTAGGAAAATGGTTGGTCGGTTGTGGCTAACGACAGGCTACAGATTATCTCGCAGTCGAGCACTCTCGCTTATGGCACTCTTACTATCATTTTTATTTTTTTTTTTGTTTGGTTGGCAGGCGGCAATTGCAAAAGCAAAATCAAAAGCCAAATGTCGCGACTGGACTTTGCTCACTGTGTGTGGTGTTATTGTTACTGTTGTTGTTTTTGTTGTTGTTTTTGTTGTTGTATAGCAGCATCATAAAGATTCATCAACATAGCAAAATGCCGTTGGCAATTTCTGTGCGAGTCGGTTCGTATTCCATTAAGATTTGCTTTGTTCGATTGATCTGAAGAATGCCAACTGGAATTGCTACCCAATGCACAAAGTACAACGACAGCAACTGCAACAACAACATCGACAACAACAACAACAACAACAACGACAACGACAACAACAACGACAAAAATTGTTACTTGAATAATCATCATTGTTGTGGTTGCAATTTAGAAAAGTGAAATTAACTCTGATTTTGTGTGGGGTATGGCATCGATGGTATTATCTGCAGCCAATATAAAACTTAACTTAAGATTAGCTTTTTTGCAAGCCTTACGAAACATTTAATTATTTGATTATGGTTTATAAAACGTGGTCGGCATTAAAAGAGACGCAATAAAATTCAGCTAGCCTTTGATTTGCTATAATAATAAAATTTAGTCAGTCTGACTTAAATCGAAAGTAAGTTGCTGATCAGATATATATATATATATATACACGTTTATATATATATGTACACGTTTATGCAATATATATTCACGTTAAAATATTTAACGAAATTGAAATGCAAGTTTTTATGAATTGTTTAACAAATAGAAATAATGCCATAAATAATATTAGATTCTTCAGTCTGGGAATATATTTGTTCATATAATGGCAGACTATATCCAATCAATAGTTTTTTTTATTTATTCACGCAGATAAATCGACTCGTCTTTTAATGCTGATCAAGCATATATATATATATATTTTGTGCTTTCTTTTTTTCATTTTGGGAGGAAGCCTGATAAAATGTGATATATAATTTTGAATAGATCGACTACTTAAAAATAGGTAAACGCATTAAAATTGTACGATTAGCAGATACTGTATAATTTTAATGAGTCACAGAATAGTTTTCGCCGCTCTTATTGAATTAGTCAACTGCTCAGATTATTTGTGGAGCATATCCCACAAATACATTGGAGTGCAACTGGACAGTACTCGAGTAATTGAGTATCTGGAAACTATGTCAGTTCATAGTTGCTGCAAGTTGGTGCTTGGTTTATGGTTAATGGGCGCACTTGCAACGCACACACACACACACACACACACACACAGTACTCTGCGTGATTGCTGCATGTTGTGGACTTGCAGCAGTGTTGAGATCAGTTAAATTATGCGCAGACAGACTCTTGTGCGTGCCCTTGCCTTGCGGCCGCCAAATTCATCTTGCCACAAAACGAGTCGATCTTTGTTTTCATTTATTTACGCATGCGTGGCACAAACACTTTGAATATTCCACAATCATCGTCGCGTCGGCGATTTGGAATTTTGGAATTGGGTGGGGTCTTTGGTCTCTGTGATCTGTCTGTTAGCGTCTGGGTTTCAGTCTCACTTCGTGATGCTATTTGTGGATCGACGATGACTTTGTTGTCATTTGGGAAAGTGCTCAAACGATCCGGGTAAAAGTTACCGACCATAGAATATATATCTTAGGTGATCCGACGTACATATTTTTATGGTGGCAGATGTCGGCAATTTGTCTCTTATTTTAATAGTTACGCTTTGAATGGGAGCCTCGTAAATTTGACAGCTGTTTTCTTTCTAACAAGATCAATAAACACATTATTCAAATGCTTTACAGTAACACCATCGATATCGAGATATATATAGAATGATTTTAGCTAATACTTAAACTCTTAATTAAATTGTATTTAATTTAGGAAAATACAACTTAAACATATTTAGAGAAATCTATATGAGTATAATTGAAAAAGTTCAATTAAAATTCTGGAACTTTTAATATCGCTTCCTGTAATTATTTATTGCAAAAATACTGAATTTTAATTTCGACTTTGGTTTGGAATTTTAATTGGTTACCATTCTGGTTTCGTTTTGAAATTATCTGATCTTTAAACTTTTTTTTTTATATAGAACATATTTAATCTTTAAGTTTGTTAACTACACAAGAAACGATATGATTTTCATTCAATTGTCAAATGTACTTAATATATCAATTTTTTTTAAAAAGATGTGTATAATTTTGTATAAGACTTTTATTTTTATAAAGCGCAAAACTGAACAGAAATACTCAGTTTCAGTTAATTTTAATTTTTAATTGAAGAGCACTAAAATTGGATTCATTTCAACTTTAGTTTCATTTCAGATCGGAGACTCTTTGAAGAGAGCGGCGCCTCAAGCGAATGTGCCTCAGTGCCAAAATGATTGTGAGTGTGAGTATAAGTGTGAGTGTGAGTGTGAGTGTGAGTGCATAACTATGAGTGCATGAATATGAGAACTTGATTTTGTGAGTGCATCTGTTTGGTCGCACGCCCAGTTGGCCAAAATATGAAAATGTACCTTTAAAACTGACGCATGACAACAATAACAATTACAATAACAATAACAATAACAATAACTATGTAAATAATTGCTGCTTCTTTCGTTTTTTTTTTCTCTTCTCTCTCTCTCTTTCTCTCTCTCTCTTTTCTTTCTTCTTTCTTTCTCTCTTCGCTCTTCTCGCTGTCCGCTCGCCAGAAGAATCTTTTTGGACAGCTGCTAATTGACTTTCAATGTTTGGGACCTGCTTTTGTTGGGGTGCTGAGAAAGTGAAATTAATCGCACTTGCCACTTGTCATTTGCCACACGATACAAGTTGCATATGCCTCGTCTCTTCAACAGTTTAAGCATTTCTTTTTTTTTTGTTTTGTTTTTAATTGTGTTGTTGTTGTTGTTGGTAATTTGCGATCCAGAGCATTCTAAGGAGGAGCAAGGAGAAGCAGCAAAGGAGCCCAAAGCAACGGTCAACAGAGAAAGAGAGAGGAAGGAGAGAGGCTGAGAGCGAGAGAGAAGAGGGCCGCTTTCTAAGCCGCCTTAGTCGCTGCAACTGTTTTTGATGCGATGATGCCGCTGCTGCTGCTGCTGCTGGGATGAGTTGCATGAGTTGCAACTTCAGCTTTTACCACGCATGCCGGCGACACTTAAAAGCGAAACGAATCGAGCAAATATCAACAACAGCAACAACAGTAAACAGTGGGAATACCACTTAATGAAAGTGCCCAACAAGTAGATACCCTCTAATCAAATGAGCATATTTCTAGCCAACGTTGATGATTTTAAAGTTAAGTTTATTTTTAATAACAAGTTTTTCTCGCATTTAACTGCGGAAATAAAAAATATTAATAATTAAGAATTTGTTTAGTTTATTATAATTTGTCAAATAAATGTTTGAATAGGTTAATTAATGTATTAAATTTAAAAAATATATCAAATGAAAATAAATTTGTTAGTCAAAAGTATGCTTTAATTTACGATAATTATCAAACTTAATTTTGTAAATACCACAAATAAATTTTCCAAATCAATTTTCCTATTTGGGGAATAATTTTAATTATTATTTGCTGGTTTTGCCTTTCAGCAAATATCGATTGAATATCGATGTGATTGAATTTCGGGTACGTCTTGTAAATTTAATTTAAATTTAAAATAAAATAAGAAATAATAAGCAATAAATTGTAAATGCAATTATTCAATTAATACTTCTGAATTTGAACATGCCTCTGAGGCGGCACTTGACTGATTACAGGGTATAACAATGGTGGCAACTGGCTTTAACCCAATTCTTTGCCTGCATTTCCGTCACTGAGTGAACTACTCAAAAGGGCCAATCTTCCACTTCGACTACGTGTTTGACTCCCAAGATGCACTGGTGAAAAAAGAAAAAAAAAAAATACAAATACAAATAAAATGTGTCTTCTCATTGCTTAATGGCAGCCGCTGCTACTGTTTCTCGGCTTCTTTTTTTTAGTTGTGTGTTGATTGTTGGTTTGTTTGTGTCGTTTTCACTTTGGTTGCAGTTGCAGTTGCCACCTTGTAACCCGGCAATAATGGACAAACATGCGACCGATTGCAGTCAGCGCAAAGGTTATTGCAACAACTCAAAAAGCAGCAACAACAGCAGCAACAACAGCAGCAACAACAACAACAACAACAACAACAACTACTATTAACAACAGCACGTTAAAGTTGTATGCGGCACATGACAAACGACAGCTACTCGATGATGAAGTGTCAATGCAATGAAAACTAAACTAATAAATTGTGAGAGCGACCCAAATAGCTGGCTAGAAAACCTGGCGTGGCTAAAGAGGATTTTACTGGGCGATGGCTCTTCTCCTCTGCCACTGCCACTGCCACACTGTCACACTGCCACACTGCCACTGCATCGGCTTCCTCTTTCCCATCCTCTTCAGCTCATCTGCTTCCATTGATGACTCTCCATTTGTCTTTAGTTTTATGCTGAGGGCATAATAGGTGTTAACGGTTGCCCTTGCAACAATATGACTGCATGCAACTGAATGCTACCAGAATTCACTGACTGCTCAATCTACAAAAATTACAAGAAATAAATAAATAAATAAAACAATTAATTAGAAAGAGAAAAGTCGACTTGTTTTCATAAGCTTATATTTTAAATATGGTTTTCGCTGGCTCCAAATAAAATGATTTTTTTTTTTTTAATTTTTTTTTTTTTAACATACTTTCATACATTTTTGACTTCCGTTGGTACTTGCCTTCAGGCAGTTTGCTGTAAGTTTTAAACTCGAGCAAAAATCTTAAAAATTCCACAATTTTGTATACGAAAGAAAACTATATAAAAGATATGGTGATCAGATCCGGGTGCGGGTGTTCAAAATATGAAGTGCCTGCAGCAAAATCACGAATTTGTGTCTCTGCAAAATGAAGTTATTTATATATCGATGCTGATGCTGATGCTGATTGCGAATATAAATGGCTAATGGATTTCGAAATGTCACTTTTTGAGCGTGACAAGCTGCACCACAAAATTTAAATACGCTTCGCAAGTGTATAAATAAAACTTATTCAATTGAAAATTACGTATTTGTATCATGGAATCGCTGCTGAGATTATTTATTATCTTGTGGGTGCATATATCTATATATATCATATTAATTCGCACTCCCCCTCTCTCTCTATCTCTCTCTCTCTCTCTCTGTTTGTTGATAACACTTTTCGCTGAGTGTACTTCTTGTTGGATATTTTATGAAAACTAGTGCCTTAGTTGAGAAAAGTGGAGACCTTCACCAGCACCAAATTTGGTCAGTGTCAACTGATCGATGGAGCCCCGCAACGACTCTCCCCCCCCACCAATTTCTTAAAGCCCCCTCTGTGTGTGTGTGTGTGTGTGTGTGTGTGTCTCGGTTTCTGTTTGTTTCGGTTTCTGTTTCTTTCTTAGTCAGTCGTTCAATGTGTGTGAAATTGAAGCGCAATTCAAGTCTGCGGCCGGTGAAAGTAACAAGATACTTTTAATAAGACATCTGAGAGCAGAGCAGGTTGACATGGAGAAGGGGCGAACGTATGTAGCGTGTGGACGGGAAAAGGGTAGGGGGTTGGGGGGGGGGTAAGTTTGGGGGCAGTCAGCAGCATTTACTTAAGATGCGTGCGGCGTGCGCCCAGCAATTAAGCGAACAGCAAAAAAAAAGCAATTGGAACTTGCCACAGCCCTTTGCCCCACTTGCCACCTGCCTTGGCCCTGCGGCAAACTAACTTTGATGATTGTCTTTTTAGTCAAATACATATATATATATATATATGCAGTTGAACTACTCCCGATCGACCATCTGCCACAAAACTTATTTTAATGAAATGTGAAAAATGTTTTATTTTTTTTTTTGTTTAACAATTTCTGTGTTTCTTGTCTGATTTTTCATGAAATTGCCACAGTTGATGAAATCAATTGGAATACATTTAAGTACGCAATTAAAGTACGATCTAAAGAGAAATTTAAGTAGCAGTCAGGTTGAATTTGTCCCCTTGATTTGCTGGCAAAAAAAAAAAAAAAAAACAAAAATCGGTCAATTGACGAAAAGTCTTCGGCAAAATGAGCAAAAATATGCATATATGCATATAATTGAGCCGCCAACTAACTGAATAACTAACGACTAACTAACTAACTAACAACTGACTAACTGACCAACTGGCAGACTTTGTGGCGCGACTCGTGTCCGCCTGTTACTTAATGTGTGCCTCGATAGACGAGGCTGGAGACGGTCGTCGATTGACCAATTTCAGGCGGAACCAACAGTCAGCCGACTGACGGACTGACTGACGGACTGACTGACGGACAGACGGAATTGGCTAGTGGACTTGACCAGTTGACCAGTTGGCCAGTTGGCCAGTTGGTTACCAGCTACCAGCTACCAGCAAGTTGCGATGAAATTACTCCAATTTCGAGACAAGTATTTTTGGTCATATTTAGCAAACAGGAATCGCGATGCGAGCCAGTCCCAACTCCAACTCCAACTCCAACTCCTTAATAAAAGCTGCCAGCTCGACTTGAAATGGCGATGAAATCGCTGTTTAATGCACACTGATTCAAAACATCCTCATACATATACATAATATGGCATAATGAAGTTGGCCCAAAGTATGTCACAGGCAGAAGGATGCATCTGCGATCCCTTAAGGTACAAAAAGTTGTCAACGGTTTTATTTGATGCTTAACTTTCTCCATTTTCACAATATCGATAAAAAATGATTTTCAATCCAGCTGATCTAGAACTAATCAAGATCTTATCGAGATTGGATATAGCTTGACATAATATTAATGCAATTTACGTATTACTATTATTATTTATTAGGATCGGAGCACTATATCATATGACTAAGTCAGTTAAAAAGTCGCAAAGACTTTCTTAAAGCTTTTTTTTTTTATTTAATTTATTAAAATCTCTACTTTTGTTAATAATAATTCAAACAAAGTTTCTTGCATTTCAAAATGAACAGTTGCGAATAAAAAACTGGAAAAGCAAATTAAAAAAAAAAGTGGAAGAGAAGTTAAATAAATTTAAGTTAAATAAGATTGTTTGGTTTTTGTGTCTCGGCCACAATGTGCAACATTTCAATTCACAATCAGAGCCGGTGCAGCAGCAGCCGGAGAAGATGAAGAAGATGAAGAAGAAGAAGAGTGGGACTCCAGCAGTCTTCAGACTACAGCGTCATCAACAAAAGCAAAAAAAAACCAAAGCAAAAACAAAGCAATGCAATCCAAGGCAAGGCAAGGCAAGGCAAAAGCGAAGCAACACCAAATGCAATTGCACTTGGCAAAAATATTTTATGGAAAAGTGGAACAATCGATTAAGCATTACGGCGACAACTTCAACAAAAAAAAAAAACAAATAAACAAACAAAAAAAAACACACACACACACACAAAACACGAAGTTGCTGAAGATGCAGTTGCAGTTGCACTTGCAGTTGCAGTTGCAGTTGCAGTTGCTCTTAGGGAGCCGCCCAAACAGCTGCAGAAATTGCAGCAACGATCGATCCACGACCCACATCAGATCAGCAAGTAAGCCACCCAGAAGGGCATTTGAAACGCCGCCCACAAGTTAAATGGTCGACCTGAACTTGCCACTGATCGTTGCACAAAAACAGTAGAAGTAGCAAAAGAAGAAACTGCAGCAGCGTGTTGGGCATTGGAAATGGGAAATGGGGGATTGGAGAGTGGAGAGCAGAAATTTAAGAAATCCCCTGCAAAGTCTTTGTCAAACAAACAAAACGAAACAAGTTTTGAGTTCCTTTTGAGATTTCGAAAATAAACAAATTTGTGGAAAAGTTTCCCGGATTTGTGTAATCTTTTTTTTTTTTTGCAGTACTCGGAGAGTTGGTATTGGTAACTTGGCTTATATGTCTATCAGGGCGCTAAGATTTGTCTTACAGTTGAGTACAAAATTGTTTAAATTCGAAGTGGCAAGAGACATCGTATGTGGCATATAAATTCCCTTATATCAGTTTAAATTGTTTCCATTGGTTTATGAACCAATTTTGAGTTTAGATTCTGATTCTGATTCCGATTCCAATTCTCAATTGCAATAGGTAAATATTCGTTAGCGTTTCAGAATCCATCAAAAACTTATGGCAAGTGAAAATATCAAAGAAAAACAATTTATGCTTTGATTACACTCAGAAAAAACTAGTCAACTATTTGTTAATTAAATTTACAGCGCAGCTGAAGGAGCAGCCGAGCTGAGTTTTATGTCTGTTAAAAATAAAAGCCTAATCAAAAAAGTAAAAAAAAAATAAAAATAAAAGAATATATTTTATTTTTATTAGTTGGATATTGGTCTTGCCTTGGTCGTAGATGCCACAAATCGGTGGCGCGGTGCGGTGCATAGAAAGTGCAAACAGTTTTTTTTTTTTTTTTTTGAGGACTTGGGTCCGATGCGACGCAATGCGTCTGCAACTGAAAGTTGCCCCCGTCTGCCCAATGAAAAATAGCGACAACAACGAATGGGGAAACCAACACTAAGCGCTGACAACACAACGCATGCCACAAGCAGCAGCAACAGAAATAGCAACAGCAACAACAACAACAAGAAGCAAGCAGAATAAGCAGCCGGCAAAGCCGATATCGATAGCCATACCGATACCGATACTGAATTACCGTATTTGTATTCGAGTCTCTTATTTTTTGTTGTTGCTGCTGCTGCCGCTGCTGCTGCTGCTGCTGCTGCTGCTGCTGTTGCCCATCAATGAAAAGAAGAAATTTCGCCATCAACAACAGCAACATCAGCAACAGCAACATCAGCAGCAGCAGCACTCGCAGCCGTAGCAGCAACAACAGCGTTGGCAGCGCCGTCGCAGCGCTGCTTGCCTCGTGCGCCATCGGCGCCGTCGCCGTTGCGCATGCGAAGTGTTTCGCTACGAGAAAGCAGGTGGATGCAGCATTCGGCGCTTACCCACGGCGCGGACCAGACGCGTTTTTAAAGCCACTTCGCAATCGCAACGAAAACTTTGAACGCCACTTGCAAAGCATCAACAAATAAATCACAGCAAGCAAACAACAATAAATCACATAAAACCGACAGCAAAAAAACAACTACATAAAATAATAATAAAAAAATAAAAAAAAAATAAAACAATAGCCGCTTGTCAAATTTTGTGCAATTGAAAAAAAACAAAAACAAAAACAAAACCCGAAACCAAACACTATTGTGCATGTGTGTGTGCTTTGTGTGTGTGTGTTTTGAAAACGCGCGTGTCCTTGCTGCACATATTTCTCCTTCAGTCCTGTCTATATATCTATATATACATATATATACATAAATTTTTGCTGTTGACATTTTGTTGGTATTTTTGTTATTTTTTTCGTATTTATTTTTTTTTTGTGCCTTCTTCGCTGGATTGTCATTAATTGCCCGCGTGCAACTCGAACTTCAACTTCAACTGCAACAGTTGCAATTAGCAGCTAGCGAGCGGTACCGTTGTCAACCGTACAACAACAAGCAAGCCAAACAAACTAAACAGCCAACAACAGCAGCAAGCAGCAACCAACAACCAACAACTAGCAACCAACCAACCAACCAACCAACAACAACAACAACAACAACATTAACAAATAACAACTGCTTTCGAAAGTCGCATCAAGCAACAACATCCTGTTGTACGTTCGGCATTGCATCAAAATTGGAATTGCGGCGATCTCTGGAATTGGTCCAAAGCGAAGGTTAGTATTACACAGTGCATCTAGTTGGCCAAGTCTGGCTCAAACTCAAACTCAAACTAACCGCTACAATTTTAAAGCAATTACAAAGTCCTTGAATATATGTTATCGAGAGCTTCCCTATATATATATATATATATCTATATTCATAGGGAAACCCTCGATAACATATATAGTCTCATATCATATCATTAAGCTAGTGACTGCTGTAGGAATACTATGCACTTATTTTAGAACTAATCTTAGAACTTCGACTGCAATCTATACTATATAGTTTTCCAGATTCAAATCTGTTCTAGATCTAGTTTAAATACTATACAATAATTTATATATATATATATATTTATTGAAATATTTTGATATTGCTTTAACTGAAATGTTTTTTAATTTTCTATAAAATTGAAATGAAATAATTAATATTTCAAATACAAGCTAGAAGCACATTTTGATAATTATTAATTAATTCAATTATTATTATTATTAGTAAAAGTCATAAAAATATTGAATGCAAATCAAACACATTTCAAAACCATTTGAGCAAATCCTTCCAAAGAATAACTCTTTTTCTCTCCACTCTCTCCCTCTATTTCTCTGTCTATCGCTCTCTCTCTCTCTCTGTCTGTCTGTCTGTCTGTCTGTCTGTCTTTGTGTCTCATTTGTTGCTGGTTTTACTCTGAAAGTGGCCAGTTTTCAATGTTGAGTCTTAAATCTTGAATCTTGGCGTTTGTCAGTCAGTTGGTGAGTTTTCTAATTGCTCGACTCGTGTTTGTCTTGGGCCTGTTGACGTTGACCCACTTGGCTGATGGAACACATTATTAACACATTTCACCTCTCCAACTACCCCGCGAGTGCCACCTGTACAGGTGAATAAGTTGTCATTACAACAAAAAAAAAAAAAAAAAAAAAAAACTGTTGCTTTGGCCTCTTCTTCTTCTTCTTCTTCTTCTGTTAGCCTGTCACTTGTGGGTTTTTTTTCTCTTTCATTTTTGTTTTTTTTTTTTATTATCTTCTTGCTTTCAATTTGGCGTTGTCCAATCTTTTTGGGGGCGTGGCAACGGCAGAGTGCTGAGGTATTCAATTGTATTGTTAGCCACAAATTGAATGCATGAATAAATGTCAAATCAATCAACTGAATTCAGTCAATCAGTCAAGACGGAAACTTAAGTGCAACGCTAATGCCAATAAATTATAATTAACTGACACACACACACACACACACATACACACACATATGTACACACTCGCACACGGATATAGTTGAAAGCGAAAATGGGCATAACAAATAATAATACTAACACCAACAACAACAACAACAACAACAACAACTGCAACAGCAACAAAGTAAACACTTTCTAGTGTTTCAACAACTGTTGCTGCTGCTGATGCTGCTGCTGCTGCAGCTGCTATTATTATTATTACTTCTACTTCTTCTTTGACAAGCCACATTTCATGACAATTGCTTTCCAACAACAATATATTGCAGGTAACAACACCAACAACAGCAACAACAACAACAACAACAACAACAGCGTGCACATGACAACAAATAAAACGTATTAATTGCAATTTATGCACATTAACAACAACAAACACAACAACAACGACAACAGCAACAGACACAAATAAGCAACAACAACAATAAACAAGTTGCCCCGCTGGCAACATGCAACGACAACAACAACAACAGCAGCAGCAGCAGCAGCCGCAACAACAACAACAACAACAACAAGAACACGAGATGCCAAAAAACATTAAACAACAAAAACAAATGCGTTGCCAAAATTTTTGCCGACAGAGTCTGGCGATCAAAAAGATTTGTCTGTCGCTTATCATTTTCCTTTCACTGCAGGTGAGCAATAACAATAACAATAACAACAACAACAACAACAGCAACATTAAACGACTACAACAACAATAATAATAATAACAACAACTCTTTCATCTTTCACACACACACACACACACACACAGAAATATGCAATTGAAATCAATTGAAAGCTAATGCAAAAACGTGCATATAAATAATTGGCAATTCAACAAGTTATCGATAATTATCGATAAGCTTATTTAGTGCCTGCGTGCTTATGTGTGTGTGTGTGTGTGTGAAGTGAAAGAGCTTTCGTTTAACAGCGCCTGCTTAAGTAGCTTTCAAAGTAGGCTAATGCCAAATAGCTAATCCATGTTTTTAATCTCCCCCATTGATAGTCTTAAGTCTTAAGGAGCTTCATATAAATATATATATATATATATATATATATTATATATATATATATACAGATGAGATAAAAGACCATTGGCATTCTTCGTTAACTTTCGATCATATTCAAATTATGGTTTTCACTTCTTAGATTATTCTGATCATAAATTTCTAATACAAAAATCTAGGATTAAAATCAGATTTATATATATATATATATAAATATATATATGCAAAAACAGTGCTTCTGTTTTGAATAGGATGTGAATGGGATTGGTGCTCAATTTAATTTGATTTAATGATTTTTTAATGTTTGAATATATCATTCAAACATGCGCGAATATTTGGGATATATGTTCTACAAAACAAATAGAAACTTATATGATATATATATATATCAAATATATATATATATATATATATCAATCTCTCTTAAATCTCAGCTAAAAAGGCACAGGCATCTTGCCCGTTTGTCTGCCGATCTTGGGTTCGTCCTCCTTGTGGTATGACACAATTTACAAGATGATTTCCCTTTCCTTGGCTGCACGACAAACAATAGTTAAGAAAATACAACTAGCAAAAAAAAAAAATAAAACACAAAAACTCTTCCTTTTTTTTTTGGGGTATTGTTGCATTTTTTCCCAGCCTCGCTTTGGGTTCAACTTTGAACCGTCTTCGGGCAGATTCGCTTGTTTCAGGTTTTTTTTTTTTGGCTGCATTCTCTGGACAGCGAGAGGAGTACTTTCTCTCGCCAGCCAGACAGGGAGACAACGGCGCCCTCTTCGTCTGCCTCAAAGGCCGCCCAACTGGGCTCCAAACAGCAGCATCTTTTGGAGATTTTGAGCATATTGGTCGAGGTCAAGATTAACAGCAACAACAGCAAGAAGCAGCCGGCATTTGGCATTGGCAGCAGCAGCTTTTTGCTTTGGCTTTGTCTTTGTCTTTGGTTCCGTCTTCAGCTCCGGCTGTGTCTGAAGCCGCATCATTAGTTGTCGCATTAGCAGCTGCTGCAACAAGCAACAACAACAACAACATGCAACAAGCCACATGCAACCAGCAACCAACTCACGACTTTATCATGCCCATTGCACCGTTGCCAAAATGGAAACCGTTGGCACACATTTCTATTAACGCATGGAGTCTGGCCTTCAGCGTGGTCAAGCCCCCCTCCCCCTCCCTCCTCCCTCCTCCATCACAACCACCTTTTTCTTGCCACATTCGCCGTTGCTCACATTAGCAGTTCTATCGCATTGCGGAACCGGATCACGCGCATCAAAAATCTAAAAATCGAAATGAAACCAAAGCCGTGGAGCAACTGCAAAGCTCCCCTTTACCCCTTACACCCCCTTTCCGACAGGCCACCATCATCCAGCCTCCTTGTTATTATTCATGCTTGTCGTCGCCTATGGGCTGCTCCAAATCACGTCTCCAATTCCGCACTTAGCATGCAAAACTCTTTTTTTTTTTTTTTTTTTTGTGTTTCTTTATTTTAATTTTTAACGTATTTTTAGAATTTGTTTTGCGGAACTCGTTGCCAATTTATCTGCCTGCTTATGTGTGTGTGTGTGTGTGTTTGTGTGTTTGTGTGTTTGTGTGTGCTTCTGTCGCCTGGGCATCACATCACTTTCTACCTTAAACAGGATTTGGCGGGCAGGATGCCACCGCGCGTACCACGTCGCGCTGATTATGTGACATCTCCCCATTGAGGCGCCCCAATATGCCGAAAGTTGCCGGGGAGAAAGTTGTTTTGGGCCTGCGGCACAGTTTCTGGTCCAAAGACAAAAAATACTTTGGGTCTGGGCCAGCTGGCCAGATGCGGCAGACAACCGACAACCGACAACCGACAACAGACGACGACTGTCTGCCAAAAATGTTCCATGGACTCCTCTTCACTTCTCTTTTCACTTGAGCCACAAACATTTTTATGCCCAATTTGTGAATTTCTATTTAATCACATTTCCACGCACAAATTGCATTGAAGTTCTCCATCTTATTAGATCGAAACCGGATCTGTAAATATTATATTATATCAGTTCCCAAGCAATTTGCCATAAATTCATAGCTTTGCCGGAAGCAAAATTCCATTTTTCTTAACTAATTCGAAAAAAAATATAGAATTTATTCAGGTTTTTTTTTTCAACAGTATAGTTCTTAATTCAAAACTCTTAATATCTTTTTTTTTGGTTTTTTTTTTCTTTTAATTTTTACGTATATAAAAACATTGAATATTTGCCAATAGAATAAATTCTAATAGATTATTAAATGTGTGATATAATATTTATTAAACATGTTTAAAATGTATTTAAACTGATCTGCAAATCTTAACCACATTATTCAATAATATGAAATAAATTGTTGGCTAAATCAATTTTTGATAGGAAATTGATAATAGTTTGTGGCTCTATAATATATATATATATATATATATATATATGTATCAGTTAGAACCAAGCAAAAATTGACTTTTATGTCTATGTTCATTAAACGTGAATTAAATTAAAGAAGGCTAAATTGTGTTAATCGATTGAGCTATTAAATTAAGTAGCTAAGTAATTAATTCAATTGTCAGACTTAACTGCTGTCTCTCTCTCTCTCTCTTTCTCTCTCGCTCATTCTTTTTTTCTTCCTCTTTCTCTGTCGATTCCCCCTTTGATTTCTAGCCTTGACATCGTTCGACAAAAAGGCGGATCTTCTTGGCCAATTGGGTCACTGGAGATGGCAACAGAGAGAAACAACAACAAAAAAAAGTGAAATTTGTTACAGTTAGCTGTGGTCTCTTTTGTGTGTGTGTTGGTGTGTGCTGGTATTATCATTGTTGTTCTTGTTCTTCTTCTTGTTGTTGTTGTTGTTGTTGTTTTCTTCATTTTCTTTGCCTTATGCAATTGAATCACAAGCCGCATCCGCCATTCGCCAGTTGGCCAATTGGCAATTGGCATGCGACATGTCGCTTTGCTCCCATTGTACTTACTTGAGATTCTTGTCATGTTTCCCCCTCTCTCTCTCTCTCTCTCTCCCCCCCCGCGCCCACTCTATCTCTCTTTGGCTACCCCTCTCTCGCTCTGTCTCTGTATCAGTATTTGTGGCAGCTCATTAATGCAAGCTCTTCTTTTCTGACCTATTTGCTTTACTTGTGTCTCTCCTTTGGCAGCTCGTCTTGATCCGGGCGGATGATGTTGAGGTGGTGAAGGCAACCGCTGGCAACGGTGACAACGATGAGCTCGCAATGGGGCTTAGCGATCAAGACAATGAGGTGGATCAAATGGCACTCGAATCGGAGCAGGAACAGCAACAACAGCAGCAACAACAGCAACAACAACAGCAGCAGCAGCAACAACAACAACAGCAGCAGCAGCAGCAGCAACAACAACAGCAGCAGCAGCAACAATCTGGGCCTAAGATTCAGGTGCATTATCATCACAATGGTCCACCACAGGCACCACCCGGTCTGAGTCTAGGCCTTGGACCCGCTAGAAGTAAGTAAAATCCTTAAACTAATATTATGGAAAATGCCGGAATCGACAATTGCAGCAATTAAAATTAGAAAGTTTTTTTTTTTTTTTAAACATATTTTTTATTAATATTTTTTTATTTTATTTTTTATATTTATTAATTTATTTATTGTTCCAATTAAGTTATAACAATTTATTATTTATTAAGTTAAATAATTATTTTTCAATATGCACATTTTTTAAATTTTTTATTTAAAAATTTGAATTTTTAAAATTCTAAAATTGTATTTTGATTAATAATAATCACATCATATGAAGCAATGGGAACTGCTTGCCTTTGGTATGAGCAGCCCACCCACTTTGCACCACCCACTCACCTCTTTGTTTGTCTGCTGTCGTCTATCCACAGGCAGCAACCACCAGAACATACCGATGAGCTTTGGCCAGCCCTTTGGACCGCCACCACCGCCGGCTGTACAATTCTATAAGGGACCGCCGCCGCCTGTGCCACAACGAGGAGCAATCGTGCAGGCGCCTTCGCTGGCATCGCAGGTGCAACAGGTGCAGGTGCAGGCGCTGCCCGATCTGAGCGTGGGTGCGTCGAGCAACAATGAGATTTGGGCATCGCCCGTCCAGGATATGCCCAAGATTGTGTCGCTGGATGTGAAGTGCGAGAAGAACGGGATGAAGGTGTTCGTGCAGTTTGACAAGCCGTTCAACGGCATCGTCTTCTCCAAGGGACACTACAGCAACATGAACTGTGTGCATCTGCCGTCGGGATTGGGTCGCAGCTCCGCCAGCTTCGATATTGGTTTGCATGAGTGCGGCACCGCTGGCAACTCGGATAACTACAACCAGGGCTATGGCCATGAGGCGGCCAATAGTGCTGCTGGCGCCGGCACCTATTTCGAGAACATCATTGTCATCCAGTACGATCCGCAGGTGCAGGAGGTGTGGGATCAGGCGCGCAAGCTTCGTTGCACGTGGCACGATCAGTACGAGAAGAGTGTCACCTTTCGACCCTTCCCCGTTGACATGCTGGATGTGGTGCGGGCCGATTTTGCTGGCGACAATGTCGGCTGCTGGATGCAAATCCAGGTGGGCAAAGGTCCCTGGGCATCCGAAGTTTCCGGGCTGGTGAAGATCGGCCAGACCATGACAATGGTGCTGGCAATCAAGGATGATGACTCCAAATTCGATATGCTTGTGCGCAACTGCGTCGCCCACGATGGCAAACGTGCACCCATCCAGCTGGTCGATCAACGCGGCTGCGTCACACGACCCAAACTGATGTCCCGCTTCACCAAAATCAAGAACTTTGGGGCATCGGCATCGGTGCTGTCCTATGCCCATTTCCAGGCCTTCAAGTTTCCCGATTCGATGGAGGTACACTTCCAGTGCACCATACAAATCTGTCGCTACCATTGTCCCGATCAGTGTAGTGCCGAGACGAACCTTCAGGATGTGCATCACTTGCAGGTGGGTCCCGAGTCACAGTACGGACCACCACCGCAGCTCCATGTGGATGCCTATCATGTGGCCAGTGCAATTGGAAAGCGTCGCGATGAGCGACGGGTGCAGCGTCGTGCTCGGGCTGTGACAACGCCAACGGAGCAAGTGGGTCTGAATCGCATCATTAAGGTTGTCTCGTCCGGTGATCTGACCTTTGCCATCGATGAGCAGGCGAGCAATGGTAATGGCTCCGCCGCTAATGCCGGCAACACCTTGCCACAGACCATGGTATTTCCCGTGAGGGAGGAGGGTTTGATTTGTATGACAACGCCCGGTTTTGCCATTACGTTGATTGTGTTGTTGGGCATTTTGGTCACCTCGTGTCTGATCTCGGCAGTGCTCTATGTGCGACTGCGGCCCTTCTCCAGTTTTGCCGCCAAGGAGCGAGCCGTCGCCTTTACGAATCCTCAGCTGGCGGCTGGCGGTCTGCCCGTCATCCATTTGCCATCGCCGGTGGATGCGCTGCCGGGTACGCTCTCCAAGAAGCGGGCGCTCTCATGAGCGTCAACTGCACTAATGATCCATCCCGAACAGCCACTCCATCCATTCCAGCCACTCCAGCCATTCCACGCACTCCATCCGCCGCTACCCATTCAGGATGTCTGCCCCTCAGTTTGAATTCGTCTGCTATTTGCTAATTGCTATTCATTAGTTTAATTTTTATCACAAATCTGTCCATAATTCATTTAGTTTATGCCGTTTAACTGGGTTTTCCCCTCACAGTTCGCATCTAGGCCAATTCCCAAGTAGAAGTTCGATTTGATTTTTCTTCCCTTTCTATGAGCTCTTCAACCCATCTCGCAGCTTTCCTTCTCTTTGTCACCTGGTGGTAGTCTTTATAAACAAACAAACAAACAAAAATAAAATAAATAAATAAATAATAAAAAATTAAAAAAAAAAAAAAGAAAATAAATGAAAACCATATAAAACATGCCTTAGTTTAAGTCGAGGTTCTACTTAAAACCGGTGCTAAGCCCAATGTTTACAGATTACGATTAAAACTTTAGCCGATCTGGTAACGCTCTCAAATAATTACCTTCCGACTATCTCTGGCTCTGTTTTTCCCACGCATTTTCACATGGCACTGAAGGAATTCACCACACTTTAACGACAAGCTGGCAACGTTGCTATTAATTCTAAACGTTTTTCAAATATTTAATTGGGTTTACCAATTTGGTTAACTTGGCTCGACAGGAACATGGGAAAATGCACGCTGAAGTTTTAGACTCTTCTTTAGACTGTCCTTACACTAATACTTACCAGATATTTATACTTATACACACGCATTCGATATGCGTGTGTGTATTTCAATTAGTCACTAAATATTTTAAGTGCTTTAAACTTAGTCTAAGCTCCGGATTCGAATCGATTCTTTGATCCATAGATCCTTCAGATCCTTGTTGCATCTTGTTAATTTTTAATTGTTGTCTCACATGCAGCGTATATCTTATTTATTTCCCTATTTATTTATTTATTTTACCAACTAGTGAAATCCCTGACAAGCCCCCAAATTTGTTTATTACGAGTATTTGCTTTTTTTTTTATTTTTTTTTTTTAAATAATATTATTATAACTATCGTAATTCCTGCGCAAGAGATGCGGAAATTAAGCTAATAACTTGTTCAATAAATCGTTAATAATATCACAATATATTGGAAAAGTTGTTTAATCGAATTGTTTAGATTCATAATACAAATACGAGTGTACCGAATACTTTCTTACATAACCTATATATCAAATTATTATCTATTTACTTATTAACGAAATGTACGAATTACAAATACAGCATTGTATGTATTTATGAGCAAAACCAATAAACGACAATAATAAATAAAAGAGTGTTTTTAATTATTCATTTTAATGCAATCTTCAAAAAAGTTTTACATTTTTGCAATATTTGCGAAATTAAAATATGTACACAAGATAAAGGTATCAAAAAATGTAATATATATTTGATCAAAGTGAATTTTGTCCGACAATCAGCCTAAATGTATGCAGTACACATTTCATCTTCAATCCAGAGTGATCTAGTCAAAATTAATGTATGCAGATCCAACATACATATGTTATAGAAAAAGCTATAGATTTGCCCACCCCCCCCCTCCCATTTGGACTCGGTACTTTCCATTCCATATCTAGTTGTAAAATAAAAGACGCATTCATTTATAATTATTATAGTATATTTAATCTTAATTTTAAGTATTTATTTTGTTTTTGCATTTAGTTCATTACAATTTTCAGTGTTTCTTTATTTTTTTTGTTTAGCTTTACGAGTAAAATTAAAAAAAAAGGTAATTAAATAAGAATTGTATAAATTATTTGGCCTTGACAACCGATTTGCATTTGTTGTATGTTGTATGTTTTGTGTTTGTTTTTTTTTTGTTGTTTTTTTGTTTTTTTTTTTTTGTTTTTTGTTTTTGTCCATTCCATTTCTCTAACAATAATTTACTAGACATTTAAATAAGCCATGAATACATAAGACTGAATTCACATAGATCAGAGATATGGGAATTTGATTTCAAACAAGCGAAATAAGCCAAAAAATACATATATACATATATGCAAATATACATATATACTTATATTATGTATGCCTTAAAACTGATCTATATGAATTAAGATATATAAAAAGTGATAAATTTTTAACTAAAATTTGCTAAACGCTGCATTCCAATGACTTGTTGAGTAATAATTTCAATACTTTTCGAATATTTGATTCCGATTGTTGAAAATTGTTGCTGTTTGTTCGATAGTTTGATAGTTTGTGCTGCTTATGATAGGTTCTTATCGAGTACTAAGTAAATCAATAATTAAGTGTCCCCTAATGTTAGTCTTCAAGAAGTAAGTACGATTATATCGGGCATACGATATTGTTATTTGTATTTTTAATATAGTTGTTTTTTTTTTAAGATTTCTTTTCTTTTTTTTTTTTTCCAAATTTAACAACTAAATGCACCCAAAAAAATGTTTAAAAAAAATGCAATATAAGTATATGAATATTGTGCAGCACCAGTAAGACAAAAGTAATGTGTTTGAAGATCTGGACATCGAATGCATCTCTCACTCTCTCTCTCTCTAATGGATGGCCTTCCGGTATTGCCATGTTGCCCGTTTTCAACTGACGAGAGCAAAAACTAACGAGTCTAAAATATAACAGAAAAAAAGCTAACGAACGAAAAAAAGCTAACGAATGCGTGTTCCATTCCATTACGTCTTATTCGATTCAATTCGATTTGAATATGTTTTTGTTCCATCTTTGAATGTGAATTTTAAAAATATACTCGCTGTGCCCAACTAACGAATGAGGGACGAACTAAAAATTACGTGTTCCATTCCATTCTGTTCCTCAGCTCAGCTCAACTCTGTTGCCAACGAATAGATTTAAAAAACGTACAATTCGCTGTTCCATTTCGTTCGTTTGTAAACGCAGTTTGTGGCTAACAAACGAGAACAGGTTTCATTCCATATCGTTCCTTTCGCTCTCTCTCTCTCTCGCTCTCTCTCTCTCTCTCTGTCTCTCTCTCTATATGATTGTGACTACCTCTTCTGCCGTTTCTTTTTTATTTGTGCCGAGTTTTGTAACGATTTGGAAAAAGGCGCAGGCGTAAAACCTGTCAGTCAGTTTGATATATTTTTGTTATTGAAACAAAAAATAAAAATAAATAAATTAATAAAAATAAGAATTATATAAATGAATAATGTTTGCAGCGGTACATTAGGCATGGTTGCGAATAGATATGAGGGGGCTTGATTAGGGGGGGTGGGGGTATGATGGGTGGCCAAAGCCATTTCTCACTGCACCGTTTCATGGCCAGCAGCAGCGCTGGGCAACTGTTGCTGTTGTCGCTGCTGCTGCTGTTGTTGCTGTTGTTGTTGTTGCTGCTGCTGCTGCTGTTGTTGTTGTAGGTGTCGCAAACGGAAGAGTCGCAACGTCATCCAGGAGGCAAGGGTGCCCGGCACCGGCATCGGTGTCTGCTTCTCGAGCGCCTCCTTCTGCAGCTGATAGCGATAGAGCAGCGAGCCGGCAATTAACGCTGACACAATTGTCGCCGAGATTACAACAATGAAGAGTATACTAAAACCGGGCACCGGCATACAGATGCCATAGACGACCTCCTCAGTGATCTTGCCCTGAAAGACGGTGACCGCCTCCTGTTTGACATCCGGCGAGAAGGCTAAATCGGCCTCAGAAATAACATCATATAAACCGCTAACGCCCACATCGGCGCTGCGCACCTTTCGATCCGAGATAACCAAGGAACGACGGCGACGTTGATTGTTGCCACTGCTGCTGCCGCTGCTCTCCTGCGTCGACTCTGTGGAACTGTTGGCCGTTGCCTCATCCAGATCGATGTGATCGTCGCGTGATTTTTTCAATGCCTCAGCTTGGGGTCGGTAAATGGGTCGCGGCACATCATCCGATCTGGGTTCTAGAGATCGTGGTCCGGCCATTGGAACGCCCATTCGCTTTTGGGCCTCCAGCTGGCGTGGGCCATGCGGAAATTTGCCGCTCTTCTTTAGACCAAGATAGCGTTCACCTTCGCCATCCATATCGCTCATATCATCGTCGCCAAAGAGATCCGATAGATCGGCCTCCTCATCGAGATCCTCGTGCACGGGTCGCGGCTGCAAATTGCCACTCTTCTCCTCATAGAGATCGCTGGCAGCTGGGCCGCCCATTGTCTGTTTGTGATCGTGTATAATGTCCTCGTAGAAGATGTCATGATCCATGCCGCCCATATTGCCGATGCTGCCAATCCCACCCAATCCGCCCAGGCCGTGTTGCATCGATTGCGAGCCGTGCCCCATTGAGCTCGGCTGCATGTCCAGATCTCTGTGCAGCTCATTGTTGCTGCTGCTGCTACCCATAACATCGGCAATGTGGACATCTTTGCGCTCATGCGCATTCCCAACGCCATGAGGCAAGGCATCGCCGCCAGCAGGCGCCGAATTCTGGCAGTGATCGAGGCAGCCATGACGACAAATCTCCACCTTGCACTTGATGTGCACACTGAGCGCATCCGGGAACTTGAAGGCATGGAAGAAGGCATATGTTATGACCGTGGCACGCTCATCGGGCGCACGGGCCTTCAGGAAGCGGGATATCATCTTGGGGCGCAGCACACAACCAAATTCATCCGACAAATTGATCACATGTCCCGACCCATCCGATGCCGCACAAGATTTAACTCGCATATCAAATTCACCTGCAGCGAAATGTTCATTAAAATATGTGCAAAATTTGATTTAATAAATTTCACTTCGATTCCACTCACCGCGATAGTCATTGATGGCGACGACGAGCGTCAGCGTGGATCCCAGTGGCACAATGCCGCTCACTGGTGGCGCCCATGGTCCCTTGCCATGTTGTATCTCCATCCAGCAATCAACATTATCGCCTGTGCCACAAAGAAGAAGAAGAAAAAAAAAAATGAAGAAGACAGCCACAAGGAGAATGTTAATTTTAAGGTCAGCTATGTAATTGAGTGCTTTAATCGATGAGACTGCTCGACTAGCACACACCCTGCGAATTCTGGTTAGCATATTTCTCAGTATTACTTGTGGTTATAGTAAATGTAAAATTAAGAAATACAATTGGTAAAGTTTGTGCTACATTCTAAGTTACTAATTTCACAATTTCAGGATACCCTTTTCTATTTTCTATTCTTGGAGTGATATGCGCAGTAAGGGCTCTGGCTATATCAGTGCCGTGTACCGTGTACCGTGTACCGTGTAGCGTGAACCGTGAACCGTAAACCGATCATAGTTGTGCTGCTTACTTACCGCGGAAGTCAAGCTGAATAACATCCAAATCGGCAATTACCATCGGAGGCTTGGAGGCGGTCTTCTCATAGTCGTTGAACCACTCGCAGCGCAAACGTTTCGCCTCGTCCCATACCTCCAGCAGATCCTTGTCGTACTGCACGACTACCTGCGGTTACAAAAGTAAAACAAAAAAAAAAAAAGAAAGAAAAAATAACACTGTGTAAAAAACAGGCATTAAGCGGTTTGCGGCTTAGCGGGTTAAGTAAATGGCCCAAGTGGCAACAGCCTCGGGCAGGTGAACAACGTGACAACAAAACGACGTGGGAAAGCAATCACTGACCGCTGACCAAAAGTAATCCACGGATCACCCATCAGTTAGGCTTAGTTCAATGATAAATGCTTCTGTAAATAATTGGTTTGAGTTTTCCGAGAATGGATATTTTATATAAAGGTTGCTGAAAGACACTTACAGTCAGATAAATGATCAATTATTCAGAACCCAAAGTTCTTAAAGATAACACAATATTACAATAATTATTCAGCATCAATGCTGACTTTCTATATATCAATATTCTATACAGGCATTTCATAGTTAATATGGGAAGCGCTTTGTCATTATGAAATTTCACAATATTAAACAATAATTTTATCGCTGGGTTTCAATCAGAATCAGAAACAGAATCAGTTATGTTCCACTTACCGTATTTTCGTAGAACTGGCCATTGAGATCCGGCTTGGTGCCGCAGCGGGAGTAAGAGATGCGGAACGAGAAGAACGTTTTGCCCGTCGATGGTGGCACATAAACGCAACGCGGATCACTGTGTTGTCCTGTCAACAGTTGAAGAATGCTTAATGTTAGATCGAATGATCGAAGGAACTGCGAATTATACGCACCTTTGGAGCTAACAATGCCTTCGAAGGGATGGGAGAAGGTCAAATGGACATCCATGTGATCCTTGCCGCACATGACCTCAAGTGAAACTATGTTTGGCATACCATCTGGCCGATCCATGGGCCACAGTTCATTACCAGCTATGACTAAACTAAACTGTAAATGAAAACACATATAGAAAAAGAAATGAATTAAATGGTTAATAATAATCAATTGCGATGATAAGCAATATAAATATTAATAAAAGAAATGACTAAAAGGCGAATCTTAGAATTAGAACCTAACAATTTGGAATCATTTTGCTAAATACCAGAAATATCTGTAAGCAGTTATGCAGCACTGGTTAAGGCCAACATCGAGTTAAATGGCAAGTTTCAACAGTGAGAAAACTGCCTGGGGAATTTCGTCTGTTTTCGTATGTGTGTGTGTGTGTGTGTGTGAGAATTTATGCTAGGCTTTAAATAACTGCAAGCATTTCTCAACGCTTAATTGACTTTTCTTAATGTACTTTTGAGAAAGTACGCAACGTACCCAACACATTTCTATATCTTAACTGATGCAGCTGACAACGATATGTAGACCGTTATAATTTCTAATTAACGCGATTCCCACTGGCTAACTTGACACCTGCTGCAGCTGCAACTGCAACTGCAACGGCAACAGCAACAGTTGCAGCAGCAACACAGGCAACAGTTGCAGCATCGGGCAAGCTGGCATCCCAACTGGAATTTGTACTGGCAAGAACATCTCCATCTGCATCAGCATCAGTTTTCAGTTGGGTTGCTTGGTGCCTCAGCTGAGCTGATTGCATTTTATTATTTGGCCAGTTGGCGAAGCAATCCTTTTATAAAGGGTTGCCACAGCGACGGCCTTGACGGCTGGCTCTGCTATTTATTAATACGGTTTTTGTTGTTGTTGTTTTTTTTTTTTTTTTTAATTGCACTTGTTTTGTTGGCCCCGCCAAACATGTTACCAATAAAAACGAAATGCAGCCGAGCCAAAGCTTTCAACTTTTGGCAGCACAAACGAGAAAGCAAATTCCAGCAGTCCAGTCACGTGCCGTGGAAAGGGCGGGGTGAGGCAGGGAACAACTCGTCTAAGCTAGATCTGACTTCTGGCTGGCATTTGCATACTTGCCCCAGAACCTGCCTTTGCACACCGAGCCGGATTCCAAGTTCATCTTGGCTTCGCTTTAATTAAACAAGCCAAAAAAAAAAAACAAAAAAAAAAATCTCTTCAACCAAGCTGCAAATGGAATTTCTTGTTGCACTTGCAGTAAAAGTTGCTCCACAAGCAGCACAGCAACCAAAACAATCCCCTCCCCTCTTTTGTTATTAGCTACACACCCCCCCCCCCCTTTCCGACACCACACTTTATTGCCAATTGGCCAAAAGGCGGTGCCAAATTGTCTGCAACAACTGCACTCTTCAACACGGCTTTCAATTGAAGGCTATCTGAGTAATTTCAGACTTTTTCTAACATGTTGAAATATTTGAACAAAATGTGCATATGATTTTTATTGTTATTATCTTATGAATATATATTTGTATATATACAAAAACGGACAGGTTAAATTCAGGTTAATTCTATCATATCTTTTTATTTCCCTGTTTTTAAAACGAAAAAGTAAATTCAATTATTATAATAAAATTCAAACTCAACAAGATATTTCACATTACATACAAATATAATTGATATAAGCAATTTTGATAATTTTTAAATAAATGCTTTTCTTGTCATAACAGTTTCAAATCTGTTTATTTACTAAGTGTTGAGAACTTGGGAAATTTAATTGAAATGTTTCTCAGCGGTTATCGCCACTGTAAACTCACGTAAGTTATGGTTAGCTTTGACATATATTTGATTGATTAGTTATACTAATCAGGAATGTATACAAATATACTTTATGGCATTGCAAGCTTAAATAAAAATAAAAACAAAAACAAAACTGCACATTTGAAGTCGTCACCTATTTATTTTTTTATTCATTTATTTATTTAGTCAATAATAGATTTGCCACAATTACAAATCATGCGACGACTACAATTTTTATACTTGCAATAAATCCGGCGATTGCAGAGTAGAATATCGTGTAAGTTACACCGATTTGCAAGGGTAGATACCCTACATGTCGACATGAAGACAGACAAAAATATAACTGCTCATTAATTTTCAAGCTATTATTTCGTTCATATCAGTTTTTATTTTTACATATCTGGCTCTCAAAAAACCGGCTCTGCTATAAATGGTTGTACGACAATAAAGCATTCAGTTCAACCGTTGACAGCTCAACAGGCAGACATAGACTTTACCCAAAATAAATAAATATGAATCGCTGGACGAATCGTGTGGCTGTTGTGACCGGAGCCAGTTCGGGAATTGGAGCTGCCTGCTGCAGGGATCTGGTGGCTAAGGGCTTGGTCGTTGTGGGCCTAGCACGCCGCGAGGATCGACTTAAGCAACTGAAGGAGCAACTGCCGGCAGATCAGGCACAGCGTTTCCATTTCTATCGCTGTGATGTAAGTGTGGAACAGGAGGTGATCGATACTTTTGCATGGATCGACAAGCAATTGGGTGGTGCAGATGTTCTGGTGAATAATGCAGGCGTTTTCCGTAAGACTAACATAATCAAAGAGGGCAACAGCGCCGATTTGCGTGCCGTACTCGACACCAATGTCTTAGGCGTCTCCTGGTGCACGAGGGAGGCCTTCCTCTCGATGCAGCGCCGCAAGATCAACGATGGACATGTTGTCATTGTGAATAGCATTACTGGACACGGTGTGCCCTGTGTACCTGGTCAGAATTTAAACATTTATCCGTCTTCAAAGCATGCGATAACCGCGTTAACCGAGGTGCTGCGTCAAGAGTTATTTTTATTTTACAAATGAAACTCAAATATGTAGATTATTTTTATAGAATACCATTCATATTGCAAGATGGGAAACAAATGTAAAAGAAACAATTAAGAAAGCTATAGTCGAGTGAACTCGTTAGCTAACTCGTTAACTTTGTGAACATAAAACGCAAATCGTCTTCGATATCCAACTCCGATTCTATGAAGATACTAAACCAAATTAGCCAAACTGTATGCCGAGTATTTTAAATCTACCTATTTCTCTAGCATTCTTATTTTGTTTAAAGATCTAATTGCAGTTGAAAGAGAATTTTAATCTTTTTTTAACAACCAGTAAGAGGCGCCGATATTATTAGTCCATATAGTACAATAACGATGACGAACACCGATTAAAAAACATTTGGCAACCCATTCGTAATCTTTTTATAATTTTTATATTTTTTTAATAATTTGCCTGATACAATATGCCTAAGAATATTAATCTCTCAGTAAATATTCAAGAGAGAGAGAGAGAGAGAGAGATATAAAGAGGCATAAAGAGAGAAAGAGTAGAAAGAGGTCAAAAAGTAAATAAACACCGATCTTCGAGAGAGACGCAAGTTGAGCATGCTCATAGGTAACACACAGTAAGTTGCTCGGAGTTAATAATATTATCAGCATGACGAGACGCTTTTCAAATTAATTATTAATGTATTAATTATACCCTAGCATATGAGCTACTGTGAATTTGAAGACGTTATCGCAGAGGCCTTTAAGTATTTATTTATAATTAAGTATAAATCATGGGGCGAATGCCTTTCTTTTCACCCGTACGCAATTTGTGAACTTCAAATTAATATGTCGATAGCAGAGTAAAATATTACACATATTACGACGTTTGGCAAGGGTATCTACACGTCGACATGAAGACAGACAAAAATATAACTGCTCATTAATTTTCAAGCTATTATTTCGTTTATATCAGTTTTTTAAATTTACATTTTTGGCTCTCAACAAACCGTCTCTGCTATAAATGGTTGTACGACAATAAAGTATTCAGTTCAACCGTTGACAGCTCTCCAGGCAGACATAGACTTTACCCAAAATAAATAAATATGAATCGTTCCATTTCTATCGCTGCGATGTAGGTTTGGAGCAGGAGGTGATCGATACTTTTGCATGGATCGATAAGCAATTGGGTGGTGCGGATGTCCTGGTGAGCAATGCGGGAATTCTGCTAAAGACTTTCATAACCAAAGAGGGCAACAGCGCCGATTTGCGTGCCACACTCGATACCAATGCACGAGGGAGGCCTTCCTCTCGATGCAGCGCCGCAAGATCAACGATGGATATGTTGTCATTGTAAATAGCGTTGCTGGACACCGTGTGCTCTGTGTACCTGGCCAGAGCTTTGGGTTGTATGCGCCTTCAAAGCATGCGATAACCGCGTTAACCGAGGTGCTGCGTCAAGAGTTCCTCAACGCGGGCACAGAGATTAGGATAACCGTAAGTGGAAAAATATCTCGACTGTATCAATTGATAATCAGTTTCATTTCTTGAACACAGAGTGTTAGTCCCGGTGCTGTCGATACCGAAATCGTTGATGCAGCCATTTTCGAGAAGATAGGTTATATCCCTATGTTGCGCAAAGAGGATGTAGCCGATGCGATCAGCTACTGCGTTCAGACACCTCCGAATGTTCAGATACACGAGCTCACTATAAAGCCAGTTGGCGACCACTTCTAACCAAGGAAATAACTCAAACCTATGCATTTGCATATTAATAGAGAAACGAAAGTCGTGTTAGTTTGTAAGTTATCGATAACAATTTCTCGCTCTTTAGTCCCAGAGATCGTCATCTCTTTTCACAAATACGCTTGCATATTGAGCGATTTGGTCAATAGAAAAATATATTTATAACTTGGGTATTTCTTAGTCTATCTAGATTAAATTTGTCTATTATATCAATAATATGCATATTCACTTAAGTTTAATTAGAAGCCTCTGCCTCTAAAATTGTGATTTGGTTCATACTGTTGCACAAAATTATTATACACTTTTTATCCAATTTGAATGCAGTAATGAACTGCACAGTCTAGCAAGAAGGGGGTGTGTAAATAACTTGTATATGAAAAGCCAGTTCAATCAAGGCTGGGTACTCGCTAGTTCCAAATGGAGTTCCGATACTGTTCTGAGTCTCTTTGCAAACCTTTACCTAAATTATAGACTTTTTCTGTTGGTACTCGATCCTATATTATTCGGCTCTAAAAATGGCTCAAAGTCTGATGTTAAAAACTACAGGAGTACTTCCAACTTTTCCACAGTACCCGTGGCGCTTGACCACTAACATTCTTGAATTTTAATCAAGGGATTTCAGAATGAAAAGTGGAGAATTCTCGTTTAGATCGACTTTAGTAAAGCCATTAATTTTTTTTACCATCCATAAACTAAACCTCATTGGATTTCATACAAACCTTCAGACCAGGATTTCTGTGTATCTGAGTAACAGAACATAAAAAGATTTAAAGCGTGTTACTAGCAATACTCCTTTCAAATTTGTTGACTATAAATTTCAAATTGTGTAAGTGAGGATACCTTTGATATCATAGTATAGAAAGAGAACAATACAGTTTTGTTTTAAGAACCAGTAATAGGCGCCGATATTATTAGTCCATATAGTACAATAACGATGACGAACACCGATTAAAAAACAGTTGGCAACCCATTCGAAATCTTTTTATAATTTTTATATTTTTTTAATAATTTGCCTGATACAATATGCCTAAAAATATTAATCTCTAAGTAAATATTCAATTCATGCTGCACATATTTGTTTGGTAAAATATTGATGTTGTGTTGGTAGTCAAATTTTATTACATCATTATTATAAAATGGGTTTTAAAGCACACAAAGAAAGAGCGATAGAGTGGATAGTAGCGATAAATAGAGAGAGAGAGAGAGATAAAGAGGCATAAAGAGAGAAAGAGTAGAGAGAGGTCAAAAAGTAAATAGACACCGATCTTCGAGAGAGACTCAAGTTGAGCATGCTCATAGGTAACACACAGTAAGTTGCTCGGAGTTAATAATATTATCAGCATGACGAGACGCTTTTCAAATTAATTATTAATGTATTAATTATACTCTAGCATATGAGCTACTGTGAATTTGAGGACGTTATCGCAGAGGCCTTTAAGTATTTATTTATAATTAAGTATAAATCATGGGGCGAATGCCTTTCTTTTCCCCCGTACGCAATTTGTGAACTTCAAATTAATATGTCGATAGCAGAGTGAAATATTACACATATTACGACGTTTGGCAAGGGTATCTACACGTCGACATGAAGACAGACAAAAATATAACTGCTCATTAATTTTCAAGCTATTATTTCGTTCATATCAGTTTTTATTTTTACATTTCTGGCTCTCAAAAAACCGGCTCTGCTATAAATGGTTGTACGACAATAAAGCATTCAGTTCAACCGTTGACAGCTCAACAGGCAGACATAGACTTTACCCAAAATAAATAAATATGAATCGCTGGACGAATCGTGTGGCTGTTGTGACCGGAGCCAGTTCGGGAATTGGAGCTGCCTGCTGCAGGGATCTGGTGGCTAAGGGCTTGGTCGTTGTGGGCCTAGCACGCCGCGAGGATCGACTTAAGCAACTGAAGGAGCAACTGCCGGCAGATCAGGCACAGCGTTTCCATTTCTATCGCTGTGATGTAAGTGTGGAACAGGAGGTGATCGATACTTTTGCATGGATCGACAAGCAATTGGGTGGTGCAGATGTTCTGGTGAATAATGCAGGCGTTTTCCGTAAGACTAACATAATCAAAGAGGGCAACAGTGCCGATTTGCGTGCCGTACTCGACACCAATGTCTTAGGCGTCTCCTGGTGCACGAGGGAGGCCTTCCTCTCGATGCAGCGCCGCAAGATCAACGATGGACATGTTGTCATTGTGAATAGCATTACTGGACACCGTGTGCCCTGTATACCTGGTCAGAATTTAAACATTTATCCGTCTTCAAAGCATGCGATAACCGCGTTAACCGAGGTGCTGCGTCAAGAGTTCCTCAACGCGGGCACAGAGATTAAGATAACCGTAAGTGGAAAAAAAATCTCGACTGTATCAATTGATAATCAGTTTCATTTCTTGAACACAGAGTATTAGTCCCGGTGCTGTCGATACCGAAATCATTGATGCAGCCGTTCTCGAGAAGATAGGTAAAATCCCCTTGTTGCGCGCAGAGGATGTAGCCGATGCGATCAGCTACTGCATTCAGACACCTCCGAATGTTCAGATACACGAGCTCACTATAAAGCCAATTGGCGAGCGCTTTTGAGCAAGGAAATACCTCTAACTGGATGGGACAATTATTCCCATTCTTATGATTTCATATTTAATTTAAGTCTGTTGTTTTGTCTGGCAAAAATGTTAAAAAGAGTATTTGTTTTTTAAATATACATATGGCAACTCTGGTACAGTTCTAAATAGTTCTAAAGACTGGTTTAATTTGGGGTATTTTTATAGTGCGTCGACTAATACGAAGACAATCCAATCACCTATTCCAAACAGACAATTCCGGATGTTCAAATGCACAAGCGCATTATCAAGCCAGTTTTCGGAGTGAGAGGACCTCTAAAGTTATATATCTTACATACATACTTTATAATATCGAAAACGTCTTATTTAATGCGTTGCGAACTTAAATAAACAAACAAAACACAAAACAAAATTATGACATACGCTAAAACTGTGTAAAAAAAACATGGAAGGGGAAATAATGACAAATCATATAGTTTATAGTTTATAAGCTAGGTTACTATATATATATTATATGCAATATATTAAAACTAATTAGAACTAGAGTTTTCAAATATAAGTTATCGTATAACGTAGACAGTTTATATATTAATACTACCTGGATCAGCGTATCTTATAGGCAAGCTCAATCGACTTGAGCATTTTTTATTTTTATTTTACAAATGAAACTCCAATATGTAGATTATTTTCTAGAATACCATTCATATTGCAAGATGGGAAACAAATGTAAAAGAAACAATTAAGAAAGCTATAGTCGAGTGAACTCGTTAGCTAACTCGTTAACTTTGTGAACATAAAACGCAAATCGTCTTCGATATCCAACTCCGATTCTATGAAGATACTAAACCAAATTAGCCAAACTGTATGCCGAGTATTTTAAATCTACCTATTTCTCTACCATTCTTATTTTGTTTAAAGATCTAATTGCAGTTGAAAGAGAATTTTAATCTTGTTTTAACAACCAGTAAGAGGCGCCGATATTATTAGTCCATATAGTACAATAACGATGACGAACACCGATTAAAAAACAGTTGGCAACCCATTCGTAATCTTTTTATAATTTTTATATTTTTTTAATAATTTGCCTGATACAATATGCCTAAAAATATTAATCTCTAAGTAAATATTCAATATTCTAGACAACGTTTCCATGCTGCACATATTTGTTTGGTAAAATATTGTTGTTGTGTTGCTAGTCAAATTTTATTACATCATTATTATAAAATGGGTTTTAAAGCACACAAAGAAAGAGCGATAGAGTGGATAGTAGCGATAAATAGAGAGAGAGAGAGAGATATAGAGGCATAAAGAGAGAAAGAGTAGATAGAGGTCAAAAAGTAAAGAGACACCGATCTTCGAGAGAGACGCAAGTTGAGCATGCTCATAGGTAACACACAGTAAGTTGCTCGGAGTTAATAATATTATCAGCATGACGAGACGCTTTTCAAATTAATTATTAATGTATTAATTATACCCTAGCATATGAGCTACTGTGAATTTGAAGACGTTATCGCAGAGGGGGGCGAATGCCTTTCTTTTCACCCGTACGCAATTTGTGAACTTCAAATTAATATGTCGATAGCAGAGTAAAATATTACACATATTACGACGTTTGGCAAGGGTATCTACACGTCGACATGAAGACAGACAAAAATATAACTGCTCATTAATTTTCAAGCTATTATTTCGTTCATATCAGTTTTTATTTTTACATTTCTGGCTCTCAAAAAACCGGGTCTGCTATAAATGGTTGTACGACAATAAAGCATTCAGTTCAACCGTTGACAGCTCAACAGGCAGACATAGACTTTACCCAAAATAAATAAATATGAATCGCTGGACGAATCGTGTGGCTGTTGTGACCGGAGCCAGTTCGGGAATTGGAGCTGCCTGCTGCAGGGATCTGGTGGCTAAGGGCTTGGTCGTTGTGGGCCTAGCACGCCGCGAGGATCGACTTAAGCAACTGAAGGAGCAACTGCCGGCAGATCAGGCACAGCGTTTCCATTTCTATCGCTGTGATGTAAGTGTGGAACAGGAGGTGATCGATACTTTTGCATGGATCGACAAGCAATTGGGTGGTGCAGATGTTCTGGTGAATAATGCAGGCGTTTTCCGTAAGACTAACATAATCAAAGAGGGCAACAGCGCCGATTTGCGTGCCGTACTCGACACCAATGTCTTAGGCGTCTCCTGGTGCACGAGGGAGGCCTTCCTCTCGATGCAGCGCCGCAAGATCAACGATGGACATGTTGTCATTGTGAATAGCACCGCTGGACACGGTGTGCCCTGTATACCTGGTCAGAGTTTAAACATTTATCCGTCTTCAAAACATGCGATAACCGCGTTAACCGAGGTGCTGCGTCAAGAGTTCCTCAACGCGGGCACAGAGATTAAGATAACCGTAAGTGGAAAAATATCTCGACTGTATCAATTGATAATCAGTTTCATTTCTTGAACATAGAGTATTAGTCCCGGTGCCGTTGGAACCGAAATGATTGATGAATCCTTGTTTGAGAGGATAGGTCGTTTCCCCATTTTGCGCTCAGAGGATGTCGCCGATGCGATCAGCTACTGCATTCAGACACCTCCGAATGTTCAGATACACGAGCTCACTATAAAGCCAGTTGGCGAGCACTTCTAAGCGAGGAAATAACTCTAACTGGATGGGATAAATAAATATAATTTAAATCCTAGTTGTTTATGAAGACTGGTTTCTTTTAGGGTATATATTTATGCTGCGTCGATTAATACGCAGACCCAGAAGGCAGTTCCTATAACATTTCGATAAATTTTGATCGCGTAGAGCATACAAATTTCTCTCGATCTCAGTGATTATGAGAGTCATGAGATGTAGAAATTCGCGTGGGTGGATCAGTTCAGCATTTCATGATGGTCAAGAATATTTATATCTTATGAGGTCAAATATGTTTGCACCTAAAAGCCGACGTGTCCCCAAAATCTGGATGATTATCTGGCAGTAGGCCGCCTGAGAAACTCTCAGCTAAATACTTTTGAAATTAGTTCAAGTGCAATAATTGAATTTGTGCACATGATTGTAATTGATGACAAACTCCAACTCATATTGAAAAGAGGGTCACAATATTATTGATATTAGTTTTAACATTGCTGTAGTGGAGTAAGCAACCATATACCCTGAACCCAGCGATGGGCATGTTGTTTCCCATTGTACCCTTGATGAATCTGTGCTTCGTCAAAAAATCTACAACGCGGGCACAGAGATAAAGATAACTGGTATATAGAGGATTAAAATCAAAAATCTCGTTTACAAAATGTTTCCTTTATCTGAACCATGGAGAATCAGTCCCGGTGCGCAATCTTTATCTATGGCGTGATCAAAAAGATTGGGGCATTGCCCATCTTTCGCTTTGACGATGTTTCCGATGCGATCATTTACTGCATGCATGTGTGAATAGTGTAGTCAACACGATGAGACGACGTTTAGAATCGAACTGTTTGCTCTGATGAGCATTTCTTTATTTTATATATAAATCTTAAACCTAAGTACATATGAAGCCGCTTGTAAGGCGACCTTATGTTATGTTTATTTATATTAACGGAGGGCGACTCCATGTGATGTTTATTCTTAAACTAGCTGAGCTTTGCAGCGTTTGTAAGGCGACTCTATGTGTGGTCTATTCTTCTTAGAATATCTGAGCATCACTCTTCGACGAATGTGATGTTTGTTTATCTTAAAATAGCTGAGCTTTGCAGCGTCCAATGTTCATACTTGAGCAAATTCATGAGATGTTTTTTTTAATTAAATGCAGCCACTTGAAAGTGGACTGTATATGATAGTTGCCATTAACAATTAGCTGAGCTTCGCAGCGTCTCATGTTCATTTTTGAACACAATCGCTTGTTAGGCCTCCTCTAGGTATTTTTTTTATTTCACGATCCTCTCCGATTTCTAAAGAATGTGTGATACTTACATCGGCACATGTTCATACTTGAACACAATACGTTTAAAAATGAATAATTATCATTTAAAATTTAAATTCGTATATTGAAGACTTTAGCTTGTTAGAAATATGCATATATTAATTTTAATTATGGGTTTGCTAAACTTACCATTAAATGTAAGATAAATATACAGCTACTAAGTCTAAGGTCCCACAGCCGTGTAGGACCTTTTTGTGGGCTCCACATGCTGGCGATGTGGGCGCTACGCCTATATCTGTAATGGGTGAAAACAACGATTAAGTTAGTTAGTTGAATAATTTGACAGATTAGGAATGGAAGTGGTAAAAAGAATTGACTGTGGCAGGCACAACCAATTTGATTAATTCATCACAGTGGAGCCATATAGCTGAGCATATTCTGTATTACCTATATTTGATGCAGGGTGTCAAATTCAATTGCATTTTTCTACCAGATATAATTATATAATATAAACAAAAATAATAGTCATAAATTTTAGCAAGTCGTTCCGTTGAGTTGAAGATGATGTTGTTGAATTGTGCTCACGATTTTTATTGTGCCTCTATTAAAGATCGTCGCTTAACCATTATGAACTCATTAGTAACACTAAGTAATTAGGGATAATACGATTCTAACATGATTTAACCACTTAGCAATAAACAATTCTTGTAAAAGTTATAAAAATGGAACGAAATCAATTTTGAAACAATTCGTAACCAATCCTTATGCAAAGACAAAAGAAAAGTTATTTTCATAGATTTCGTAAGCTTTGGGACCACTGTGCAGCGCTTGCAACTGCCACTTATCGTCGTGCGGCACTTGGCGGAGTTGCAGTTGGCATGAGTGGGTGGCGTTGCAAATGCGGTTAATAAATATAAATTGGCCAATTGTAAAATCTCAGCGGGGAGAGCTTAACGAATGCGAATTTGCGGATTGTTGATGGTGAAATGAGAAATGAGGAATGCGGAATGCGAATGCCAAGTGCGAAATGTGAAATGGTCCAGTTAACCATGCCAGTCGTGACCCACAAAATGGAGGTTAATAAAAGCGCAGCCGCAAAACAATCGGTTTGCGCCTGCGAGGGTTGCATTTGTGGTCAATTCGATAAGCGAACATTTCCTTAACGACTGTACATAATATGAATATACCCTTAAGTTCAAGGCAATTTAGTGAGTTATCGAAGTTATCGTTATCGTTATATAAAAAAGTCTGCAAAGGAAACTTTCACTGTCAATGCTGCACGAATTCGCAAAAGTAATGCAATTTTAATCAGGGTTTGATCTATATAAAAAATAACATTTACAAATAAAATTGTGTGCTGCTCAAATTTTACTGTGGCTCATCGACTCGGAGCTAATTTTTCATATTACAATGTTGCAAATTCGGGTTGGGGTTCAACTTGCACTTAACCTGAAGTACGTTAAAATGGTTAAGGTGACAAAGCGGCTTATTTAAGTCAAGCCAATTAGCCACAATCGCAAAAACAAAAAGCCAGAAAATTCGTTCTCATTGAAGTCAGCTGGAGTACTGGATCAAGTGGCAATAGGCCAAATGGGCCACAGCTCAATTTCCGCTCCTCAGTTGTTGCCACAATCGATTTAATAATAATAATAGAATTCTAATTAAAATGCTTACATGATCTAGAGAACAACGTTAAATGGGAATGTAATATATGCATATATATATATATACTTCAGAGCTTGTAAAAGTGGGCAAAAACAACAAAATAGCAAAATAGCAATAGAAAGACTTTTTTTTAGGAGAAATGATTTTGAAGAACTAAGAATTTGGGGAAAGCCATCGGTAATAAAATTTGAAAGATAATTTGCCGCCACAGACAAGGAGTTATATGAATCATGCAATTAATCAATCAATCAATCAATCAACCAGTCAGTCAGTCAGTCAAGCAACCAGTGAGTAACTTGGACCGACCCACATTAAAGCAATAATAATAAAAGCAAAAATTCAAAAAAAAAAAAAAAAAAAAGAAATTAAAGTCAATAAAGATAAACAGCAGATCTTGAGTCGTAATTTTATTTCTCTTTTATGACTGACGTATTTGCGCACTTTTACCGAGCAGTTGTAGGAGGAGTAGGGTGTTTGTGTGTGTGTGTGTGTGTGTGTAGTCGAGCGGAGGGGCATACAAATAACAACAGGTGAAAATGAAATCGAAATTGGGTTTGAATCTGTTGTTTGCTGTCTGCGCTGCTTTCAAGCGACTTTCAATCGATTTGCTTGGGGCCTGCTTCAGTTACACGCGGAGACAAAAGGCCGGACGGGCACAATAAGCCAGATTGGGACTCGGACAGATGGACAGATGAACATCTGGACAGGTGGCAGCAGATACAGATAAAAAAAAAAAAAATGCAGATAGACAGATACAGATACAGTTGGCCGCAACTTCCACAAGCCATTGTTAAAGCTGAATTGCTATTGTTGTTGTTGTCTTTGAATTCAAGCGCAAAAATGCGGTCAGAATCGCGCACAGAACTGTAAATCGTATAAACGTCGAAAAGAGCCGCAACAACAACAATACCAACAACGAATCAATAGAAACGCTCTTGGACAAACGGTAAATTCACTGCTTATTAAGCTTATAAACATTTTTTTTTTTTTGCTTATTTTTTTTCCATACATATATTTATTTCTCTTCTTTTACTTCTTGTGTATTTGCCTTTAATTTGCGACGAATTAATTTCTCTTTTTTCTGACAGCATCTTTTCACTCTTTTGGCTAATTGGCCTCGCAACAGATTGGGCTTAAACAAAGCAGAGACCACATTAAAATTAAGCTTTTTCAACTCAATTCAGCACCATCATAAATCGAATGAAAAGCTTTGTTACCCCAAGTTTTTATGTTAAGAGTTCGTCACTTTTGAACAACCTGCGCCTAGAGGAGAAAATTTGTAAATTAAACTGTGTATTGTAGATACACATTGTAAATTGGTTTAATACGTGATTTCATGTCGTGAATATTGATGCAAATCGTTGCAGATACTTGTATTGTATCTTTAGTGTAACTCCTAGACGAGATCTCTCTAGGTCGCTTTTGATATTTATATTATAGGATATTGTTTTAAGATTCGCATTATTCACAAAAGACAATTTGTGTTAGTTTAAATTAGAGAAGTCACACTGAAACTAATTTTGTTGGCTTGACTTACTGCAAGGAACACCTGAGTAATGATCTTTGTCATTGTTGTTGTTGCCCCTCAATTAAAAAAAAAGTCGAACTGAAATCTAAGAAAATGTAGTGATTAGCGCCTCATTGGTCAAACTCAGCGAAATAGCAGCAGCCAATTAAGTGGCGGCGTCATCTTGGCCGGGATCTACTTAAGCGATGGCGGTAGCAGTGGCGTCGTCTTGGCCAAGTGGCAGCTGCCAGACGGGCAGGCCTAAAACCCAGTGTGTGTGTGTGTGTGTGTGTGTGTGTGTGTATGTGTGCAAGTGTATATGTAAGCCAAAGAAAGTGGCGGGCAACAACGTGTGGCATGTTGCACGCTCCGCTAACTCTTAATTAATGGTAATAGTAATGGCAACAACAACTACAGCAAGTCAGAGTTGCTGCCACAGCTAGTTGCAATTAAAACGGCCGCCACATTTCGGGGCCTGTGAATTGGCATTAAGCCGGTTAACTTTTGTTATGGGGCAACAGCAACAAGAGCAACCCGATACCCGATACCAATTTTTCATTAATAACGCATTAAGGTATCGATACTGAAACGAAATGGAAAACACACAAATTGTGCGACAGTTTTCACTTTTCTTTCTCAACTCGTTTTTTTGTTTAGTTTTGGTTTGCATTTTTTTTTTTGGGGCGTTTTTTGCTTGGGAAACACAAAAGTGGACTACAGTTAAAATAACCACTTTCCAATCGAAGCGGCATTTTCAAGTCAAGTCAAGTGCAAACGGTAAATCACCGAACAAAAACGCTGTTATTTCTACAAATCATATTTTATAGTTCTCTTTTGTGTTGGCATTTTCCTCGCCTCTCTTTCCATTTCGATGGCATTATTCATATATTTTGCCGGCTTCTGCTTTTGACTAGCTGCACAATGAAAACTGCACAACAATAACCGCAATTAATGTTAATTATAATCAAAACCTAAGTATATATAAATATATATATATATATATATATATATATATAGTATATACATGTTCATTTACAAATGGTTCACTTTCTTTCGCACCTGATTTGAATTAAACTGGTTTCTAGACCAGCCACGCAAACTGGTCTAGTTGCCAGCACACAGAGCAATTTGGGTGTGCTGGGCTATTGGGTGTACAAACCTCTATATAACTCTATGTACCTAACACCATGTACCTTTAATTACCTCGAGTGAAATTTGCTTGTTTTGAGTACTACAGGTTATCTAAATGGAGATAGAAGACAGCCTGAACTCAAGTCTTGAACTATTAGTTTTGGACACATTGGACAAAGTATTTGGTAATTTCTTTTAAAAATATATACTTTATATATGTAGATTTCTTTGCTATCGATAACTAATTTCTTAGCAATTTATATTTTTTTATTGTGTGCTAAAAAGGATGCAATAAATAAACATTTATTATTCAATTCAAAATTAAATTTACAAATAAATTTATTTCAAATTAAAGAGGAAACATTGAATTGAAAAGATAAAATGAAGGATGTGATAGATAAAACTAGGCTTATTAAGGATAAATTAGTCTACTATATATTGTATTGGTGAAGATTTTTAAGCGTTAGTTGAATTGAAAAACTAAAAAACAAGCAGAGAAAAAATAGACAAAATAAATCTTTCTTATATTGTTATTGAAAATCTAATTAAACGAAGAGAGAGTTGCATCGAAAATATAAGATATTGTAAGATTTACAAATTACAAATGAATTGAAAATCACGAAACGGGGAAAGTTATCGATAAAATTAAATTAAATTTATCTGCTTATAGTATATTATTCCAGGAATTTAAAGTCTGTAGTTGAGATATATCAACTCAAACCATACAGATAAGAATAAATCAAATCGACTTTTTGTGTAACAGACTTTTGCGATTATTATTAATAGGAGATTCATTCTGCAGACAAACTGCCAGTTAAAGCACCTAATCAGCGTTAAACACACAAAATAATTTGGAACTATTTTGGAGCAGCTGCACTCTTGGGAATTGGACGAGTGCCAAGTGCAACAATTTTCAGTTGTGCTTTTGTAATAAGATGGAAATTGTTTGCCAATACACAGGGAGAGAAGGGTGGTAGAGAAAGGAGGATGGGGGGGAGTCTTTCTCTAGTCAGTGCTAATGTTAAAATGGGGCTGGTTCCAAAAGATTGGAAGTTGTTGTAGTTGCCACAAGAGTGGCACCAAACTAACTTTTCAATTTGGTGCCACGAAATGTTAAATGCAAAATGCGACACAACTTGACAACTCGCCTGTAGAGCGATGGGTTTGAGGATGGTGGGTTGGACGAGGGGGAATAGGAAAGGCAATATTTCGTTTCTAAGAAACTGAGTTGGGACGCCTATCTGCGTCACACAGCATGAATTTTATATGAGCATGAAAATGAATCACACGAGTTAAAGTTCCTTCATTGAAATTATAAGATATTTGCGCTTATTCTTTTTCCATGTGAATGTGTTGAATAATTCGTAACTAGTTAAGAATATTGTCGTTTAATTATATTGACTATTTGGAAAATGTACATCTAAAACAAAATAAAAATAATACCAATTGAGAGAGTCGTATTAACACTCGATTGACACGAATACTGAAACCATTCATGGCCGCCTCAAGTATTCATGTTAAGAGGCTGAGAGTACACAGTGCGTGTTGGTATTCAGTTAACAGTTAACGGTTTGAGTTTCTATTTGATTGGGATGCGGATTAGATTTGAATGTTTAATGTGCTTGCATGTTCTTCAAATCAGCTCAGCTCAGCTCAGCTCAACTCAACTGTTCACTCTCACTTTTCATACGATTTGGTTGCTTGTCGAAATGTGCTCAAGAAATTTCCATTTCATTCATGATTGAATCAGATGCCGATGCTGCGTGTAGAAAGGCAAAGAACAGTTAGACGCCAAGGCAGCGTTGAAAAAGAAATAGGAGATTCCAAGAAATTGTTGAAAACTTGTTGAGCTGCTCATTAGCATATTACAAAGAATGATCAATCGCATGTTTTCAATGCTGTAAACAAAAGTAGGTGTGTTTCTGTGAGTGTGTGTGTGTGTGTGTGTGTGTGTGTGGTGTATCTTTGGTGTTATTATCGCCATTTGCTGCTGCTGCAGAAAAAGAAGATGGCAAGAAGCAAATGTCCGGATATCACAGTGAGTTGCGCGTCGGCTAATAAATAATGCATTATCCCAAAGAAATGTCCCAAAAAAAAAAACAGTTTGAGCAATGAATGAATTTTGAATGACGCATTCAAAAATATAGGCCCAAAAATATATAAAGATAAATAACATACAAAAAAATAAAATATATAAAAGAAAAGAAGACTGGCAAAGACTTAACACCATTTTTTATGACAATTAACTGTCAAATACAAACAAAATGGTCAAACTTTGAATGGGAACAGCAAAACGATAAAAAAGAAGTCGAAAATAAAACTAAAATCAGCAGTTAAGCTAAAAGTTTACCTAAATATTGAAAATAACTAATAAAATACGTGAAAAAAAAGGATAAAAGCGCATCAAGTTTTAGACAAATAGTACGACTACGAACTGATTTACTCTGTTCATAAATACCTATTGGTTATTCTCTTTCTCGCTCCTTACAGTCTTAAAGAATAGAGCAGGGAGAGAGAGAGAGAAACAGTGACATCTCGTAGATCAAATAAATACCCATAGACTTCAACGTGTCACGTTTGCTTTTTAGGGTGTCTCCCAAGCAGAAGAGGCGAATGATTTGAGGCCAACACACACACACACACACTCACACATAGGTGTTGCTACTGCTGTTGCCAACTTACAACTGATGCGACAAAAACAACTGGCAAGTTGGCATTGCATTTATGGCCAAGTCGCGTGTTTCTTACCTGTCTCTCTAAAAACTGTCTATGTGTATTGTGTGTTGTTTAAGTATTTGTTGTTGTTGTTGTTGTTGCAACTGGCTCGAGGAATTGAGTTTATTGTGCCACTGCGCGGCGTTCTTTGCTTCTTGTTGTTTGTTTGTATCTTCTCTTTTTCTTTTTGTCGCATCAGCATGATTAGAATTCGAAGTAGTTAACGGTGCATTTAATGCGCTCCAAGACGGATCAAATGCATTTAACACCGATCTCTTCTCTGTATATGTGTGTATGTGTGTGTGTTTGTGGCTCTAATGGACATTGTTTACTAAACGATTGTGATAGCTATTGATTTAATTTGAGTTGATTGATATGTGAACTGATTAGGCTTTCCATAATAGCCCCAATTAAACAATAAATCAATTAACTCTGTGAGCAACAATCTTTTTTAATGATGTGCAAGTATACACCATTTTCTATATACATATATATATATATAAATACATAGATATATTTTGAATACGACAGAGTACAAATTATATATATTTTTTTTGGCTTTTATTTTAACTAACAATCACTGAAAAAGCGCTGATAACCCATATTTTGTTTAAGCTCAACTAAGCTTACACAAAAATATAGCTCAAATGGAAAATTTTTAAAAATTTTAAAATCACTGGGCAAACACAACTCTTAGTAGTTTGAATATATATCTAAGTAAATTGTTCCATGTTTATAAAAAAAATAAGACTTAATAAATGGGTTTGGTAATTCTTTTCACTTACCGTTGAAAGCAAATGTCCTTGTGTTAAACACTCCTTCTATCTGTCTCTTTCTCTCTGCTTCTGAGGCACGTTGGGCTCCTTGGGTATAAATGAATGAATGTGTGTGCCTGTGAGTGTGTAAGTGTGTGTTGTCAACGATTTGTTTGCTTTCTGCGACTAAAGTCGAAAAAGCCAGTGCATAAAATGTACCAGCGAAAAAAACAAAAAAAAAAAAGGAGTAAATAAAATAAATAAATAATAAAATAACGAAAAAAAAAGTACGATCAGAAGAAGCAGCAGCAACAGCAGATGGAGTGAAATCGGTTGAACGGGACTGCAGAACACGTAACGTAAATAAGAACCAGCCAAGCAACCAGCAAAGAGCCACCAACTACAACAACAACAACAACAGCAACTAACCAGCCAAGCAACTCAGGTGAAATGCAGGGGGAGGGGGTGATCAGTGCTGCCAACTTCTACATAGCAAGAAAAAGCTATTTATATGCGCCAAAAAAATTTCAACTTAAGTGCAAGAAACATATACTTAATATCTATGTTTATTATTGATAATTCAAAAGCAATAAACAAATTTTTTAAATATATAGCAAACGCTTTGTAATATTCTTCATCACTTTTCTAGGATTTGTAAGGACAAGTGCAGGTCACTTAATGACCAATGCTATAAACATCAAAACATGATAATTATGCTTAAAAAGGTCATTAATTATTCGCTGCTAACAAGAGAAGCTAATTAAAAAAAAGCTAAAATTCCAGCTTGCAAAAAACGGTAAAAAAAAAAGAAAAGAACAGCAATAACAACACTGATGGATAAGTGAGTTGGGTGGTGAGTGAAGAGATAGATGATGGGGGTGGGGGCTGGTGGGGGAAGGTAAATATCATAAAGTATTTTTCACATTGAAAAGTTGATGATGATGCCAACTGATTAGTGATTAGTTGCCATTTGACACATATGTCTGTGAGAGTGTGTGTGTGTGTGTTTAACAGTCCATCTCTTATACGCTGTCTCCTTTATTTTTTTTTCTTGCTGTGGTAAACGAAAGCCGAAGAAGAAGGAAGAAACACACACAGGTGCATATGTGTGTGTGTGAATGGGAATGTGAATGGCATTGGTTAAATTGTCAATATAAGTAACGAGTGCAAGGAGACGTATTGGATGGGAGACGGAGGCAAAAATCATGACAGGCCACTTTTTGTGGGTCGCGTTAGTTATTCGTTTTTCGATTTGTGTATGTGTAATGATTTCGATGTTTATGCTTAATGTTTTTCACAGCTTTTAAAGAAAAAAAAAAATAAGCAATGAAAAACTTAGATTTTTTTCGTTTCAATTCTTAGAGAGGGAGAGAGCGAGAGAGAGGGCAGATACAACTTTTGTGCTAATTGGAAAAAATTAGAAAGCATGAAATGTCGAATCCGCTTGCCCCCTAAAAATCAACAACGCCTATATCCCCTCCCCTCATCATGAGGCTTAATCGGCTCTGTGCAGTTACAACGGTATTGAGCTGCTGCTTCTTCTTCATCTCTTTTTTCATATTTCGTAAGGTTTCTTATTGGACTCCAATTGAGATCCTTGCTGTGCACATTTTTGTTGTTTTCTTTTTGGACACAATCAATTTATGAGTAAAAACAAGAAAAAAATGTAAACACAACAAAAAAAATATCTCTTTTATTTATAGTAATATTTTTTTTACTATGCAGTTGTCCGTTCTTTTGTTGCCCGCTCAGGGTTAAATTATGTCTGACAACAACAACACTCACTTCACTGCGATCTCCAAGTCTGAATAACGGCAATTGCGAAACGAACAGCAAAAAATATATCTATGTACGTGTGTTTATGTGTGTGTGTAAAGAATTTAAGACACTCGACAACACTAATCACTGGGGGCGAGCACGAGACAAAAGCGAGACTCGTTCACGATCCGATGCGGGGATTCGAATTCGAATACGAAATGCGAAATTCGAAATAGCTGATGCGCCAAGGCGAGCGAAATACGTGTGAACTCGTCGAGCGACGAACGCGAAATACACGCGAACCAACCAAGATACTTTCTTTGGCCTCGTAATGTAACTGTCGGGAACAGCAACAGCAGCAGTCGCAGCAGCAGCAAAAGTAGAAGAAGAAATTCAACACAACAACACACACAGAGACAGACGGCAAAATCTTGAGACTGCGACGGCGACTGAGACAGAGGCAGCCGGCTGTGACTATGCTGCGCAGGCGCCGCGTTCTCTCAACGCTATCGCGTCGTGACGCGACTCGACGCCAAACTGCACAAATGAGCACAGCACAGGCGACGACTGCGCCGTCGACAGAGCATAGCACTAGCATTTGCTTACTCGCTCGCACACACACACACAGACTCCATCGTTCACACACTCACTCGCTTGCAGAAGAGGCTCAATTAGCACTTGTTGCTTCATTTTTGCAGTTCGGCTCGATTTGATTAACAAATAATAATAATAATGCCGAATCATTTAACAATTGGCCGTTTAAATGTAGCTTAAGAGTTCCTACAGGATCATTTATTTAGTGGAAGGCGCACTTAAACTTCAACTTAAAGCCCGCACCTAATATATGGCCATCAGTGTTGCCAGCACCGCAAACACAAAAAAATATGTCTAATTATTTTTAAATTGATTGATAATACATGAATCAAATAAAAGGCCACATATAATTGACTGCAACATTCCAACAACATGATCTGGTTCAAAAGAGAGCCGAAAACTAGATCAATCGAAATGCGCAAAAATAGCTATTAAATAGCCAAAATGTCAGCACTGCTTCCAAAAGAGTCGGCAATGCTCGTTTACATACTATTGTCATTTATCGATAAGTTAAATTTGTTATAAATGTAGTGTTTTTAAATTCGAAAACAGCAAATTTGTTTATTTATTTCATTAATAATTACTATATATATTTTTTTATTTATTAGCACCTGTTTTAAATCAGCGCAATTGGCAACTCTGCTGTCAGCACTTGTCTGGCTGTGTGTGTGTGCGTGCTTGATTTAAAGTTGCTGTTGTTGGTGCTTGTTCATTTCTCCTCATTTGCTGTTAGAGTCTGCGATGCAGCCTCTCTTTCGCGCACACACACACACACAAAAAGTAAGAGAAAGAGAGATGCAGAGCGGCGGCAACTGGGCGCATTTCAACGGTAAACATCATGAATGCATTTGGAAAGTGGCTCGTGGTGTTTGCATTTTGCATTTCTTCGCATTCTTTTATGTTGATGTGCGTCTGTGTGTATGCTTATGTGTGTGGGGCTCTTGCTTTGCACAATTGTGCCAGCAACAACAACAACCACAGCAGCAACGATGCCAAAGACGGCATTTTCATTTCTCAGAATTGATTGGCCGTCGCGGCTGCTGCCAGCTTTTATTTCTTTGCTGCACTTTTCTGCTTAAAGCAGCATTGAACGTTGACGTCAACGTCACTGCTAGCAGCCACCTGTCGTTGTTTTATGCTGCAGACGCTGCTGAGACGTCTTGGCCACATTTTTTTGTGTTTCTTTCTCTGTCCTCTGTCCGGTGGTCTGTATGTCTGTCTGTGCCTTTTGCCTTTGCAATTCTGATTAAATAACGTTTGACTTGGCGTCGGGCGTCGACGTCGACGACGTCTGCAACTCCGTCTGCGTCTGCGTTTAGGCTTTCGTCGTTGTTTGGTGTCCTCGTCAACTGCCTTGCTTATGCGACACACACACATAGGCATTGCACATGGCCCGTTATGCACTTCTTCATGACAACTATCATTTGTGATGATTTTTCATCATCGTTTTATAAGTTTTCTTTTTCTTTGATTCTGTTCAGATTTTAATAATTGCAATATTCACAAAAACTTCTATTAACATTATCAAGATAATCCCATATGAAATTTATATTTTTATTTATTTTTTTTTTAAATTTGGTCAACATTTAAATTAAATATTTATTTATTATTTGCTTTAACAAAGCTTAGATAGATAAAAATCAAATTTGATTTTGATGCAGGCTATTTTTTTTTTAGAACTTTCAAGTCTTGCAAAAATTTATCGCATGATGGTTATCACAATAAATGATGCGCATAAACGAAGCATCCGTTCGCTTCATTAGCTGTACATGGACACAACAACAGCGGTTTTTATCTCTCTCTCTCTCTCTCTCTCTCTCTCTTTCTCTGTGCGAGTGTGTGCATGTCTTTCTTCATTTCTTCTTCTGTTTGATTCTGTGCCCATTCTCATTCCCATTCCACGCATGCGCAGTCTACTTTTCAATTTGGCATCATCAGCAACAGTTGCTGCTGCGGTTGCTGCTGATGCTGCTGCTGCTGCTGTTGTTGTTGTTGTTGTTGTTGTCTTTCATTTCTTGCTTGTTTTCAGTTGGCGTGTAAATCTATTAACGTCGCCTCGTTCTATGACTGGCATCGCATCATTGTAATTCCTCAACTCACCTGCTCCGATTGCAGCTCCTGGACAGCAGTTTCTGTTGTTGTCAGCTGCCACTTGCTGCACTCAGAAAAATTGCAGCTTTGCTTATAGAAAGTATTCTTTGAAAATTTTGTAATAATTGCAAGCTGTTTAGATTTTAATAATGCACATAAATTCCTTAAATAAATAATCTTTATTTGTACATTTTAATTTAATAAATATATTGTTTTTTTTTTTAATTGCTGTTCGCTGCTTACAGCTGCCACTTGCCACACTCAGAGAAACCAAACATCCTGCTTTTAAAACATTTTCATAAATATTATGCATTTTGCAATATTATACAAATATTTCTAACTAAAGGTAAATATTTTTCAATAGTTGCATACAATTTGTGTCTGTTTCGGTTCAGGGCTCCAATAATTGAACTCAGTTTTTGCTTGCCTAGCTAGCAATGTGAAAAATACCCAACACATATTTAAATTAAATCAACTTATTTCTATATATATATATGCAAATATTTGGTATTTCTTTTAGATGTTCTTTAAGTTTAATTAAATAGAGTTTTTGGAACATCCAAAAGAAAATGCACAAACATTAAAAGTTTTTCAGCTTAATTTAAATTGGGTAGTTAAGCAAAAAAAAAAAAAAATAATAGTTGTTCTAGCAAAAACTGAAACTTCGAAAATATTGTAAGATATAGTAAACCGATTCGAATTTAACATATGCACTGCCTGCAAAAACTGGCTGACAAAGTTTGTAAAAATTCTGGCTTTGTTCACTGTCGCAATTTGTTCCGTTAGCATTGGCATTTTTCTTCTTTTTTTTTTTGCTCAGTGTATGTTGCACGTTTGCCAGTTTGCCCGTTGCTGGTTTGCCCGTTGCCAGTTGCCAGTTGCCAGTTGCCTGTTTTGCCATTGCGATCGCCTCGTGCCAATTTGCCTAAGTCGACTATTTAACTATTTTTGCCATTTGCCATTGGCCGTTGTTGGTCGTCGGCGCGTCTCTCAGCCACAGTAGTTGTTCAAGCTGATGCTGCCCCATTTGGACGTGCGACTTTTATTTCTGATTTTATTTCACGGCACGTCCTCTTCCAAGTTGTTGTTGTCGCTGTCCGTTGTTCGTTGTTTGTTGTTGTCGTGCTTGTTGCCCAGTTAGCAGTCAGTCAACGTAGACGGGACGCCACCTGCATCTTCTTTTTGAATAGTATCCCCAATGGTTCCCCCTCTCTCTCTCTCTCTCTGTCTCTTTCCATCTCTTACTCTATTTGAATAGATACCACACACACACACACACAACAGCTAACATTACAGCCTAATTTGTGGCCCATTGTGGGTCAACATAGTCGAACCCCAGCATTGTCGGCAGAGCAGTCTTCGCCATGATTGATGAAACAACGACAGTTGTTGCTGCCGCTTAATTGCCGCGACATTAGCAGCCCACAATTCACACACACACACACACAGACACACACAGACACACATGCCACGCCCTATCACCAGCAATAATGACACCACACAAAAAGGAGCAAGCATGTGTTGCATTCTATTAGCTATAGATTATATACATATACACACACAGATACACACACACACACACACAGATACAGATACTTTTGCAGATATATTAGCAGTTGGTGCTATGCTTGATATAAAAGATAAATAACTGTTAACATACTTCAATGATATATAGATAGATAAACAGTTATCTAGATAGATGCATATAACAATTACAATTGCAATGAAATTAAGAATAATTAAAGAGATCTAAAGAGAAAATAAATTAAAGATATATTAAATAGAAATTCAATAAAGATAGAGAGATATATAAGTTAAGGACAGACTCAACATAAATCATATTAGATAAATCTCAGATGAACTAATTATAATAGATCGAACTTATGGTAAGCTAAAGTTAGATAACAAATTAATGGAAAATCAATAAAATATAAATGTAGGATGAAAAGAAAATAAATAAAATATATATTAAAAATACATTAAATATATTGATAGATATAGATACAAATAAATTAAATATGTAGATAGATAAAGAAAAAATAAAGACCAGAATGAATAGAAGATATATAACTAAAAACTAATTATAAAAAATAATAAAAGATCAACAAAATATAAATGAATGTCGGAGAAACTAAATTAAAGATAAATATAAGATAGATAAGTAAATGAGTAATGGACAAAATATGAAAGATAGAACAGATAGAAAGATAGTTGGAAATTACTAAAGATAAATAAAATATTAATTAAAGATAAGTAGAAGAAAGAGAAATATTTGAAATGGTGGACTCAATTTAAATGATAGATAAATAAAAAACAATTAATTCATTTACGATACAAGAAATAATCTTTATATTTTATGAAATACAAGTTATAAAAAATTATAAATATAACATAAATGGAATATGGATGAATAAATGGAATGAAAGCTCAAGATAAATGTAAAATTGATGGATACAGATACAACAAACATAGATAAAATATAAGTAAAAGATAAATAGATTACTCAAGGAAGAAGAACAAATATAATTTAAAGACAGAATAAATGAAACCAGATTAATTTCTGTCAAAATTGCACCCTTAAAAAGTGCTAGTAGGGAAGGGTTAAAAGTATTTCTAGAAAGTATAGAAATTTCGCAGAGCGACAAGTCAGTCAAAAGTGACCCGATTTTGAAAAGCTTTATTATTTGATCTCAAGATCAATAATAGTTAAGGCGGCTTAAACTTAAATACATTAAAATAAATATTAAAAAAAGAAATGATTAAATATATAATAAAATTTGGAATGTATAAAATATTAATTGCTCAAAAACGCATTTTATATAAATATATATTTATATATATATATATATATATATGGCCAGAGAGGGGAAACTGAGACGCAGGTGAACTGGGACTGGGAGATGGCACTGGGAGATGGCACTGGGATGTGGCAGTTGTTATTTGGTTATCTGTCTTCAAGCCATATAAGTCCAGTCCAGTCGAGTCGAGTCGAGTCGAGTCGAGTTGAGTCAATGATGGTCTGAGGCCCGCTAGCTGGTCGAATGTGCAACGTGTGTGTTTCGTAGTCGTATTTATGATTGGCAGCTGCTGGTTGATCAAACTCGGACTGCAACTCTTTGGAGACTGCGGAGTGTTGCAGTTGCAGTTGCAGCGGTGCAAACAGTGTTTGTTCTTGTATAAATAAAAGCGTACTTACAGCGTTTGCCACAAGCGGGCAGACTTTGCAGTTGGAATGCGTTTAGTGTGCGACTTACTTCTCCTCCTACCCCTCTCCACTCGACACTGCCACGCCACGCCTCGCCACTGCCACTGCCACGCCACTGCCACGCCACTGCCGCCACTTCACCAGAACAAACAAACAGAGGGAGAAGCAGAGTGCAACAGACCCATGAAGTGGACGACAGCCAATGTGAAGAATGTTAATGCAGCAGCAAAAACAGCAGCAGCAACAACAACAACAACAACAGCAATAACAACAACAACAACAACAGCAACAACAACAACAACTATCGACAAATGACAACGTTGACGACGAGCAAAGTCAATGATTTTGAATGCTGCACTAGCTGTATACCCTGCAAATATAATTATATAGTTTTCTTTAAATAAACATTTTAAGAAAATAAATGCTTGTTAAATAGTGCTGAACATAGAATATGAATTGCTTTTCGGTTCCGGTTTCGGTTCCGGTTCAGGTTCTGCAACGATTGGTGCATGCATTGTTTACTCCTTTTTATGTTTTTTTTTTCGGGGTTTCCCATTATTTGGACTTATAGCGATGTCTATAAAAGGTACTGCAAAATTTGGTTCTTTACTTTTTATGGAAATTGTTGCGGTTTCGGTTCCAATTTTCATCTTTTAATAGACTATCGCATATGCTATATAAGACCAAAAGATTGGGTTGAATAACTTCTTTTTTTTTTTTTTTGGTTTTAAGATATTGAAGATTTACATAATTGCATGCCTAAGAGCTTCATAATAATCTGTTGGGACAGAGATCAATTGAATAAAACAAAAAGAACTTTTCATTCTGAAATTAGTTAAATACCATAAATATTACCAATTCCAACACTATAAACAAAATGCCGCTTTAAAACTTAATTTTCATCAAAGTCTAAAAACAAACTAAATAAAAATACAGTTTCGATAGCGAAATTTAAAGAGATTTAAATAATTAATACTTTTAAGTAAAAATTAAATTTAAAAAAAAATTAATTGTAAAAAAACCACAATTCGTGATTTTCCAAGAGACAAAATATATATTTTATTGTTTGAATTGTTCCAATAAGCCAAGCACAGCAATCATTATTCTAGGGTATATTTAATAAGACACAACAACTGTAGAAATGAGCACAAACATTTACTTAATCCATTTCCAATGCAATTGCTCTCGTTCCCGTTCCCGTTCCCGTTCTCGTTCCCCGTGCTCCACCTTCTCCACACTGCTCCAGGCAGCCGTTGCCCGTTCCCATTGACGTTCCCGTTCCGTGTAGAATTCATCTATATATTTTTTTTCTTTTTTCTTCTGTTTTTCTGTTTTTTTTTTTTTTTTTTTTGCTTTACTTTTATACAAAATTTACCACTACATAGTTAGAGATAGTTCGGAGCTACAGTTACTTAGAGCTAATTTCCTGGCTGCTGCTGCTGTTGCTGATGTTGCTGTTAGTGTTGATGCTGCCAGACTTGGACTTGGACTTGGACTTGGACTTGGCCTTGGCAGCAGCGTTGGCCTGATCCGGTAGAAAGTATGCCATCACACTGAGCACGGCGACCAGGCCGAGAAGTGCCCAGAAAGTAGCGTCGCAGCTATTGAACAAGAATCGCCCCAACACATTGCTGCCCACCACAGCGCCCAGACGACCCACCATCATGATGAAGCACATGCCCATCGCATTTATCTGCGTCGGATAGAATTCCATGGCAATGGTGCTCACCAGCCCACCACAATTGCCAATGGCCATCGCCAAGGTCAGAGCGATGACAACCAGAGCGAAATTCTCGAGCCAATGCAACAGCGCCAGACACACAATGGTCAACATTATCCAGGCAACTGTACACAGATATATATGGTTAGTATCATCTTTATATATATATATATATCAAGCTTACGCAATAGATTCCGCTTGCCAATCATGTCGATGGTATAGGCAAATATTATATAGATGATTGTGAAGGCGCCACCAATGCAGATCATCACCTGGTATGTGCCGATGTCGGCGGTATACTGGCAGACACCGTCTGTGGCTGCCGCATCGGTTGTGTGCAATCCGTGCAGCACGGTGCAGAGCAATGAGGTCCGATTGGTGCCCAGCTCGTTGAGTATGGTGGGGAACCACATGAAGATGCCCTGGGCAATGGCATAGATGAGGAACTGGATGATGCAGATGTTCAGTGTGTGATAGATGCGGGAGCGATAGAACAGCGGCACCGTCTGCTGCCAGATGAGATGCACTGCATCGCAGAAACTGTGAACACTGGACAAATTGGCGCCACCCGTTTGTGGCGATAGACGCTTCACCGGATAATCGCTGGCAGAGCGACCCGAATTCTGTTCGTAGATTTTGCCCAGCGTTTGTAGCGCCTTCTCCACTTGACCCTGGACGAGCTGATATTTGGGCGTCTCCGGCATCACGTAGAGACCCCAAATTGCCAGCAACAATATCGAAACATCCGCAACGATGAACAAACGCCACGAGGAGAGTGGCAAGCCCAGCAACGATCCCTCCAATTTCAACGGCAGAATGCCAATGGCAACAGCTGAAAGTGGAGCAAGTGCAGCAATGGCTTGTCTAAGATTGGCCATTAAATTTCGGGTATTTCATTTTAATACTTACCGGGTGCAAACATCATGGCAATGCACATAAAGCAGGAGAGGAGTGTGACGTGACGGACCCGGGAGCTATTGCTATGGAACTCGCCACACATGCTGAACACACACGCCTGTCCGCCGGAGATGAAGAAGCCGGTAAGGAATCGAAACACGATCAGCATCCAAATGTTCACCGAAAAGGCTGAAGCAATTGAGCAGATCGCACTGAGAGTCATCGTAATCCGTAGCGTTGCCACCCGACCATGAGTGTCCGCGAAGAAGCCCATCGCATGCGAGCTGAGCACAACGCCCAGAAACCCGGACGAGGCCAATATGCCCTGCTGTTCCAGTGTCGCGTGCAGATCACATTTCACCAGTGGCATGATCACGCTAACGCCCATTATCTCCACCATGACAGCCATGAAGCACATGCCACAGATCAGCAGCAGTTTCAGGTGAAACCGGCCAACGCCCGCCAACGAGATCGCCTCCTCAAAGCTGTACTCGCGGCTCTGGACGGGCTTGCATTTCTCCACAGCGCCTGCCCAATTACAAAGTATTCATATTTAATTACAATCTAATTAAATCAAAGTAGCAATAAAAACATATTCAAAAAATAAATCAATTCAATTAAGAAAATGATTTCGGCTTACTTCGCGATCACAAATTAAAATTTGATTTGATTTCATCAAGTTTTTTTTTTTATTTTTTAAGGAATCTTATGGTGCTTTCTAAGCCCAAGATACTCTTCTCTTTTCTTGTACGTCCACCTCAGAATCCTCTATTTCTATAATTATGAACTCCGTTTTGAAGCTTCTCCTGAATAATATTTTCGCAAATATTTCTCATAACAACTATATTTTTTTCTCGGTTTTCCTTAACTATTTAAACCAGAAATCTTAACAAAATGAAAATTTAAATTTTGTTTTTAATTTGACTTAATACATATTTTTTTATCGTTTATTGAAATAAATGGTATAGTCAAAAAAACGCAGCAGATAGCATATGTTTCCCATTAATCGATATAAATCGATTAACGATAGAATTCCAATTGATTAATATACAGCCTGCCAACTGAGTTTTGAATATATCCTTGATCAACTGGAATATTTTCATCATCTCTGTGAGAATCGAAGTCAACACAAATACAGAAATGTATAAGGATTAAATAGCCAAAAGATGAAATCCCTTTTCACATTTGTGTAAAAGCTAAACTAAAAACTGTATTTTTATTATTGGTTAAACACATTTTATGGGACATCCTTCAGACGAGTTCTTTCGACTAATCAATAATTTGTTTGTGAGTGATGACCGATTTTCACAACTTGAATCAAACTCAACAAATTTGAAATACATTTGTGAAATGAAATTCACAGTTGTTTTGTGCAGATACATATATAAAATGACGCGAAAAAAATGCATATTTGCTGTACGCTAATTTGAAGGCCAATCAAAAGTCGATGGATGCCTTGATGAACTCAATCAATGTCGGTGGGGATTACAAAATGCACTCGCTTCATTTGCATAATTGGAGGTGGTTTAAGTACGGCGATGCCAAGTTGCCGCCGTACAGTTGACGATGGCAGCGGCTGCGAGCAGCAGTCCTCTGCCGGATGATGTCAGCCTGCCCAAGGAGCAGCCACCGTCGGCGTTCTTTGAATCGAAAACTTTTCGCCTGTTCTCCATCTTTATCTATTTGGGCGGCATCAGTGGACTGGGCATGGCACTCGCGTTTTACTATCTAATCTTCTTTGATTCCGGCATGCCCGATATACATTTAAAGTTTCCCGTCTCAATTGGTGGACACCCGGTGCAGAAAGTGCACGAGTACCAGTGAGACAGACAGAGAGAGAGAGACACACAGGGAGAGAGACAGAGACAGGAAGAGCCAGGTAAGTCGCGGCTAAGCTCCCCCAGAACATTTAGCATACCCCCTGGCATCGACCATGTCTAATTGGATTTACCCATGCACATTGCTTGAACGAAAGCATATTTCAAAAATACCCTACAATTGAGGAATATTTAAAGCTGATACAAAAATAATACATGCCACAAAAAAACACAAACAGAAAAAAAGCAGCTGGAAATCATTAATTACCTGTTAAAGTGTTCCAAAAGTTCTGATCCACTCAACTGGGGGAAACCCATTCAAATACTTCAAGATCTTTAATTTATCAATTTTGTAGATTTGTGATTTTTTTGTGTTGAGGTGCCAACCCTATTTTGGGGCCTGTTGTAGCAAGAGCAAAGTAAAAGAAGAAGAAAAGCCCAACAAAAAGAGACAAATTTCGAAGCAAACAAAACCAGGTCAAGTGGCTAAAAGAATGGCGCACGTGATGTGGGATTTGTGGAGGTGGCCCAAACGAAAGTCAGCGCAGGCAGAGTGGCGCCAGGTGGTGCGGGGTGTGGCATGTTGGTTCAGGTATTGCCACATTCTGGGGTGCTGAATCTTATTAGCGTGGCGGTCAAGACGCTGTCCGGCCAACGATGCAGCGCCCAAAAACCGCTCGGCCAGAAGCAACCGCAACAATAAAAACAATAAGAACAGCAACAACAACAGCAGCAACAATAATTGCAACCAGAAGTAGCACAAAATACAAATGCATAAGGAAACCGCAAAACAGAGCAATTTGCAGGGGCAAAAGCAGCGGCATTGGTCCGTCGTCATTCAGTACGCCTCCAGAGACGCCGAGCCGTGGAATACCTTAGATCGAACGCTTGCCTCTCGTTTAGCCTCATTTGTTATTGTTTTTGTTGTTTTTTCATTTGTTGTGTGTCTCTTTGTGTGAGTGTGTGTGTGTGTGTGTGTGTGTGTGTGTGCAACAATGATGAACAATTTGGCTGCTGTGGTCAAGGAGGCCAAGGACGAGGAGATTCAAGTGCCCAAATCGGATGACTTCTTCGAATCGAAAACCTTTCGCTTGCTAACCCTAGTGCTCTACATGGGCGGTGTCAGCGGCATGGGCTTCACTCTGGCCATGTACTACATGTTCATCTGGGATTCACGGATGCCACCGCTGCCAGTGTTCAAGCATACGCATCCAATTGGCTAGTTGATCTCGATCTCGAAGCTCTCTCTCACTCGCAACTGGCCACTCGACCCTCCACTCGTGCATCCCATCAACCTTATATTGGGTGAGTTCTTTATATATATATATATATATATATCTATATATATTTATATATTTTGGTACCTATTTGCTTGTGTCAAGTTGGTGGCGATTAATTTCCAGGGTGCTCGTACTTTGAAAGAGAAAGTTGCACATTGGTGTGGCAAGCTAGAATCGAGCGCTGTTGCAAATGCAGCATGTACATGATGGTTAGGGATAATGTTGTCTACATTATATAAATTATTATATAAATAATATTGTGATTTATATATGAAGATAATGCCTACAAGTTCCTAGAACAAAAAACAAAATACATTTGAATAGATTGTGAAAATCACAAATGGGAAAAAAAAACATTACAAAAATATATATAGAAATGGTAAGTTTGCATTAATTTCTTACATGTCGAGGAGGCGGGGTGTTGGGGTGTTGGGGTGTTCTTATAGAGGGTACTGGTGGTGCTGTGCTGGCGGGTCTGTTATAAAAAAAGTTGACAGGCACGCACAAAACTAATCCGCTTTAGCAGGTGTACGGCTAAATCGCAGAGCAGTACAGCTATAGCCCTATTTCCCTCTCGCTCGCTCTCTCTCTCTTTGGGTAATTTAGTTTTTCGTTTTTTTTTTTTTCGATTTTCTATTTATTGGCTTGCGTCAGCCGCTTTGACGATCCGATTTTGATTTAATCGACGTCAGCGTCAAAGTAATGAAATCAGTAATCGCTGCGACGCAAACCAAGTTGGGCCAGCTGTTCCAGCTGTTATCTTGTCCACTTGTCCAGTTGACCAGTCGAGCAGTTGAGCAGGAAGTGCGCCTGAAAATGTCCGCTGAACAGCAGCCAAGTGCTGCGGCCGCCGTTAACTTGGCCAAAATAGTAAATCTTATTGGCTCGAATGTGCCAGACGCGGAGCCAGCCGCGAAAATTGTCATTGGAAGCTCGCGAAATATTCGTCTGGCCGGCAGTGGTAATCAACGCCGGAGCACCTATTCCTATATACCAAAGTCGCCGCAACTGGAGGAGATTATTTTTGCAGAGCCAACGTTCTCGGAACGTTTTGCCCGCTACTTTGTCATTGTGATCTATTTGTGCGGCTTGTGCAGCCTCGGCTTCATTCTATCAATGTATCATTTCTTTGCCTGGGACTCCCGTATGCCGCCAGTATTCAAGGGGCAAAAGAAAGCGCCCCTTGGCTAGCTGGGCAATCTCAGTTTTTGAGCCATTTTGTTGCAAAGCGTTGGTAAGATTTCATTGAGACTGTTGAAAATTTGTTTCTCTTTTTATTTTTAACCCATTGACAATTTACCCAATCGAAACAGGCTATACTATATATATTCCTGATCATGACAAGCAGTCGACTCCACATAGCCAAGTCCGTCTACCTGCTAAGCAATAAGTGAATTTTAAATATGCTGACTTCTAATTGACATAAAATATGCGTTGGTCGAGATCGGACATAAAACAGCAAAAAAAATATATATATATATATAGTCTTACATTGATATCATTTCTTTCCATAGAAGAAATATTTTTTTTTGACATTTAACAGCTGAACGAACGGTATATGGCAGTCGAGCTCATTCTTACCTGTGTTAATATATTTTTTTCCAACAGTAAATTAAGTGAAAAAATGCAGTTGCAATTCTTCAGTTAAGCAATTCTTTTTATGCTTACTTACAAAAGGTACTCGAGATTCCCGATCTAGACAACATTTACGGGGTATATCTCCATTTGAAGTTGTCCTTATTTTCTGTCAATTACTGCAAATTGGTGGCATAACTCTACTGCAATTAAATTATATGTGTATAGGGTTGGCCAATCAGCATTTTTGATGATATGTGGCAATTTAGTGTTTTATTCAAGGAAAAAAAATTCCTTGAGGGCCATTTGCAAGAACAAAAATAAAATAAAGAAAAAAATATTGCAGTCTGCTTGCAAAGAGGAACTGGAACTGGGTGTGTATGTATGAGTATGCGTGTGCGCTTGTGTATGCGTGTGGCCTACATTTAAGCTACCGAGTATGATGGATGTTTATATGCGCGTGTGTGTGTCTGTAAATCTTATACAACAAAATCAATGGCCAACATTGCAATCGCTCTGGCTCCAAGCCGCTGCCCGCTCTCGGAAACACACACACACACAACACACAAATTCGGCCTCTCTCTTTCTGTGCTCTCTCCGTGTGTGTGTTTCAGATTTTTCAGTTGCATTCGTTTCGTTGTCCTAGTGACCCAGTTGCAGATTATTAACCTCCCAGTCCGATGATGACCGAACGAACGACCGGCCGAACATGCCGAACAAAGTTACCCGAATCGAAATAGAAAACAAGTAAAAGTTTTGCACTTGTAGCGAGGACTCGTTGCGTAAATACCCTGTACAAAAGGCTAGAAACAAAAATATGTTCATCTCTATAACGTGCAACCTTATCTTTTCATGATCAACTTGACATATGAATGTGTTTGAAAAATGGGGTTAAAATGCATCATTTGGAAAAGTAAAATTTTTACATTTTACAAGGTACATGCAATTTGTACAATCCTTTACACTTCTTACGTAATGGGTGTTGTGTGTATTTATGCATGTATTATCATTTAATTGAAGGTAACTAACTGCCGCTAACTGCCGTTACATTCGTTTAGTGATTGCTGCTATACTCCATTCCCAACTTTTAACTATATAGAGTACAATAAGAAAGACGAACCTGCGAAGCTGCAGGTGCAGGAGAACAACCAACAGCGAAAGTTTGCCCAAGCAAAACGCAAAAGTAAAAACAACTACAACTACAAACTAGTCCATACATATGGGCGTGTGTCAGTGTACATATATGCATGTGTATGGGTATATAAGTATGGATTTGTTTCTTATTTGCATTGCAATTTGGTTTTTTCTGTACTTCGCAACGCCGCCAGCGAAGGTTGCCCGCGCACATGGTCACCATAGGCAAAACAAAAACAAAACATTAAGATATTCTGGCAAATGCATTTGGAGCATGATTTCATTTAAATTGATTGATGTTCTTATATGTTCTATATATATTAAATTTTTTTGTTGTTAATTTTTGGGCGAAAATCAGGCGCGCATTTCAATTTCCGCGTGCAATGAACAGCAATAGCAAGTACAATATAAACAAACGCCAAACGCCGATTGACTTACTGCAAGCGTGTGGTCGAGAACAGGTGGAGGGGGTGCCGGTGGAGTGGGCGTCTCGCTCTTGACACATAAAGCAGTGGACAGGCCCAAGACGTGCCGACGTGCTGCTGCCGCCGCCGCCGCCATCGCTGCCGTCGCTGTCGCAGTCAGCAGCGCGTTGTTTTTGTTTCGAATGCAAATGACGCGTGCCAGATGCATTTTAACAAACAACAACAGCAAGCAGTCACCGACGCCGACGCTGACGTCTCATATTTTGAGCATGCATGCATGCATGTGTGTTGTGTGTGTATGAAAATGAAAATGAGCAAGTCAAAGCAGCAAGCAAACAGGCATTTTATGAATGAAATTATAAATGTAGGAAAAAATGCCGAAAAAAGAACAGCAGAGCAGCAGCAGAATGAAGAGCAAGAGGATCGGCACAAGACGAAGAGGAGAGCCTTCGGGCGCAGGCACGAAGGCTAAGCCACGCAATAAGTTAGCAACACGAAGTGTGATGCTCTAAGCCGATTACACTCCTGCTGCACTGGCAGCGACAGCAGCTAACAGCAGAGCAGCGGCAGTGACAGCGGCGTCAGGCTCTGCTTTTTGACTGTAACTTTTTTTTCGTGCTCTGGGTCGTCATTTGGCTTGCATTCGCTCGACGCGTCGGTTGGCAGCAGCAGCAACACTTTTTTTTATAATCCATTGTACAGTAAAACTTTGTAAACTGTTAACCTCAAGCACAACGCGACGCGTTCAAACAATAACAATAAAAACAACAACAACTACAAAAGAACATTGCATTTACTAATAACTAGACTAACAAATTTTGCACTGCCCACATATCAAAAATAAATAAATCAAATTTCTTATATATATATATATAAAAAGGAAAGTGCAAAAAAAGAATGCAGCACAAATAAATCTAAATCAAATAATATATTGAAAGCCAAAAATAAAACAACGGAATCAAATAAAACCAAAGAATAGCTCGAGAAAAATTTAATAAAAATGAATTCGAAAAGCAATTCGCTTGAGGAGAAAGTGAAATTGCCGCCGACGGAGACAATAAGCCGCTGCTATCAGCCGCAGCAGAGCAATCGTAAGGTCATCCGAATTCTAACGGTAGCCGTTTATGTTCTATGCGTTTCCCTTGCTGCCATAATGTTATCGCTATACTATATATTCATATGGGATCCAACCATACGTCCCTTTGTCACCAAGGCCAATCAGTGCGGTAAGTTACATAAAAAAAGAAATAAACATATATAAATATATATATATATATATATATATGTATATATATATATAAATGTATAAATGTATATATATATTTATATATATATATATATTTATATATTTATATATATATATATTTATATATTTAAATATTTATATATTTATATATTTAAATATTTATATATTTATATATATATATATTTATATATTTAAATATTTATATATTTATATATTTAAATATTTATATATTTATATATTTATATATTTATATATTTATATATTTATATATTTATATATTTATATATATATATGTACATATATTTATATATATATATATGTACATATATTTATATATATATATATGTACATATATATGTGGGGAATTTTACGGCTTTTAGTTGTGGTCAACTGTGGGTCTAAATTAAGCCGCAGCACAAAGCACTTTGCACTGGGATAACAACTAAATTGCATATAAGCCAAAACCACATAACACCTAAGCCCCAAACCACCCCTCCAGCACCCACAAACTAACGGCACGGAACGCTGTCGTTACGTGTGTTGTTGTTGTTTTGCCGGAAGGGCGTGAAACTGCTGCTTCTTCTTGTTTCTTGTTGCTGGCGCATTTTTCTTTCTTCCATTTTACTAAATCAACTCGAAATTTGGGTCAACGGGCTATCTTCTGCACACCCACATACACCAACACACGCCCACACACATACACCCACACACGCACACATGCAGTCGTTTCGTTGCGGTTCAATAAACGCATTGTCACCAGCCATGAAATTGGTTTCGATATAAGATACTATTTATATTGTTATTACGACGATTATTCTTATTACAACTCTGAATTATATTGCAGATAAAATTGTGATACCCGAAAAGATTGCCATACGTCTAATAAACTCATCGGAAGTCAGCGCGGAGCAGTTCTATAAGCACATACTCGAACAGTACCGCATCCTCAATCGCTTGCAGCTGCAACGCCAGCAGTTCCTTGCGAAGCAACACCTACAGCTCCAGCAGCTGGAGGCGAGTAATCGTTTCCAGGAGGTGTTTGCCACCGCCACCATAATACAGGCGCATCCACATTCACGCGATCCCACGCTCAAGAAAACAACAGCACCACACAGCTTCAACTCAAACAATACCGGCAGTGATCCAGGCACCTATCGCTTGGATCAGCAGTTACAGCAGTCACCATCGAATGTGGTGCCACTGGTTCTAGACACATCGCCCCCATCGTCCGAGGGTCTGATACATTCGAAGCGAAAGATCCATCGCGGTCACTACAAGCACCATCGAGCGCGACCCGGTAGTGCTGCACTTCAAAAGAAGCAGCTACCAGCGGAACGCAGCACCGCATTCCCGAGCAACTACCCAGCAGCGTCCGAGCAACCAACGGCGCCAGGAGCAGCACCAGCAGCAGCACCACACGGCTATATGGACACACCACTCAATCCAGCAGCTGGCACCATAGTGCAGCAACCGTTGCAACTGTACACATCCATGCCCATACCGCTGATACTCAGTCCTAGCAACAGCGAGAAGCGACCCTCGCATCACACTCACACTCATTCACATGGCGATCGACGGGGTGGTGCTGGTGGAGGTGGTGGTAGTGGTGGTTTTGGTGGTGCTCAGGCACGTCGTCGCACCACTACGGCTAGCGTCTCTGGCTACGATGCCCAGACATATCTCAATCCGTTCCTCACCGGCGAACTAATCTTCGAGAAGTAAGCGGCGACAACTGATTGTTTCGACAAATGTTTCTTTCCCATTTTGTACACAAAAAACCAAAAAAAAAAAAAAAAAAAAAAAATAGACAACAAAAAACAGTCGAAACGTTAAATAGCTGAATAGTTGTTGGCCAAAAGCCAGACTTTAACTTTAAGGTCGCAAAATCGGACGACTCTAACTCTGTCATCATATCCACAAGTACTACTTCTACTATAATCCCCAAGAGATACTTGCCTCGGCAATTGCATCACATATATATATGCGAGTTTATATCAGAGATGTATGTATGAATGCCGGATTCCACTGTGCTCACCAACCACATAGCGACAGAATCTTCTAAAACATGGTATATACATATAGTATTTGGTATTTTCCTAGTTCATATGTAGCGAAATTTTATAGTTGGATTTTCCAAAGAACCGTGTAAATTCCTCGAAAATCTGCTCATGTTCCTGATAAAATTAATGTTATCTGAAATTAGGCTAAACTTTGTTTATTAATTTTAACAAATCTGTTTGCGTTTTTTCTTTAGCTGCCTGGTACAGTTCACATTGGCTGACATCATTTTATTATTTTAACAAATATTTGTATATTGTTTACTCAGCTTCCTGCCAAAAGTTAATGTTAGCTGATTTCTAGAGAAAACTCGCTTAGTTATTTTAAGAAATAAGTTTTCTGCTAAAGTGCTTTCTTAGCTTTTCGCTAAGATTCATGTTAGCTGACATCATGTTAGTTGAAAGTAATAATATTAATATTAATCGATCGAATTAACGATGCCCAATGGAATCCGGCCATTAGTTATATATAAAAAGCAGTATATATCTGAGCTATCGATCTGATCAATCTTGTGCTCAAAATAATGCTGAAAACAGGTGGCATCTCTGATAAGTACAATATGAACGATGTAATGCAAAAATTAGAACAAAAAATAACACATACACATATGAACAACTATCAACACCTCCTATGCATACCAATATCTAAAAAAAAATATATTAAAAAAAATACTATAGAGGGGCAATACTTAAAACAGTTTTTCAGACAAACCCAAATAGACTCACGGCAAATAGAATTCTAAGGCAGAAAAACACACGGCGAACGCTATTACTCAATAATAGATAATCATTATATATATATATATATATATATATATATGGTTATAGGGAAGACATTTATAGTTATTGGTTCTTGTATACAAAGATGTACCTAGACGGGACCCACTCCAAATACAAATCTCAAAATGTAGAAAAAAAAGAAAAAAAAAAAACAAGAAAAAAAAACATTTATATAGAGCGTCACTCACAGCGGCAAGAATGCAACAACACCCCACCTAGGACACTGCTTTAAGGCAGCTAGCGAATGCTACACCAACTACAATAACTAGTTAACTTTAGTAATATCCAAAAAAAAAAAAACATAAAATATCACAAATATCACTACATACAAACTTCAATTTATATACACATATAAGTCACGATAAATCACAATAAATCACGGCATCGGCATAAAAGGAAGAGATCGGAGCGGGTTCAGCTTTGGCAAATATTTGCATGCATATAATTCATAGATGGTTCCATATAGATTGATATCGATTTATATATATATATATACATATATGATATTTGTATATAGCATGTAAGTCGAAGTGCACAGCACTCAATAATTGCAAACACATAATTATATATAGTATAGAAAATATACGTATACATTATATATATATATACATTTTTGCTGAGTTTCATGACCGAGACAAAACTATATATGGAAATTTGTAATACTCAATAGCAAATATACATACATAACTACACACATATATATATATATATGTATCTATATATAAATATATTTATTGATAAGTAGTACAACAAATCGAATGAATTTTCAATCTATCCTGCTCTCTTAAAAGTATGCTATATACACTACAATCCATTTCTATATATGTGTAGCCTCGAAAATGGAATTCAGAGCATTCAGAAAATATACAACTACTAAAAAAAAAGTAATCTTTTTTTCACAAAAAAAAAACTAAAACTCATAGCCAACCAAAAAAAAATTAAAAAAAAAAACAAATAACATTGAAAAAATAATAGAATCTGCAAGATTAAAAAATATAAACGACAAAGACGAAAATATTATTGGACTTCTTACTTTTATTTAAAGAAAATTTGATAACTTAATGAAATGGAATTGAGGGACAAAAATTTTATATTTTAAATAAATAAAGTAAAAATATTGTGCTCAAAAATAAGAAATTTAAATGCAAAAAACCTTCGAAATTTCGAGCGATCACATTAAAATAGAAATGTGCAATTTTATAATTGCGTAGGGCAAATTTTTGGTTTTGTTCAAATTTAATATTATAATTAATGTGTTTCATTATATGACTAGATTTTTCAATTTTTGCGTGACACATAAAAGATTCACGAACATTTATTTTATTATTCAGAATTTGGTTTTCTCATGGAAATATTATATCTTAAATAACACTTTTTTCAATCGCATGTGAAAAGAGACAGAAAGGCAAATAGAAACTTGCATTTTGCAAAAAGTTGAAAGATAAAATGCCTACGCAATATATCAGCAATATAAGCAAATATATCCCTTATATGGCGTCATGCATAATCGTACATAATAAGGAACTTTAATTGGGATCTGCAAACGCCCTTTTTGTAACAAAATTTGAAAGGAAACGAAATTTCTATATCATATCTAAAACACAAATCTTTAACATGAGAATTGAGTCGACAGAATATAAAACAATATATGAATATATATATATATATTTATACATATATATATATATTTATACATATATATATATATATATATATACATATATATATATATATTTATATATACTAAACAGATATATGTAAACTATATGGCTTAATGGCATAGAATTGTATCCTGTAACTGTATTTGTATCTGATGGCCATAAAATAAACATACACTCACTCACACACACACACCAATATAAGCATATATGTGTGTAAATGTACTTAGATGAAAAATAAAAGTCATTTTGGCAATAATAAAGCATAGAATAAAGTTAAAAACAACAAAAACAAAGACATTTTTTTATTGCCTTCTTTATGCGACTTCAACCAAATCGTTGTGCGAAAAAAAAACGATTTCAATGTAGTCGTCGCTGAGATAGCCTATGAAAATCTTAACTATAAAAAATGATTTGCTGCTTGAGATCTTTACTAACCAGACTTCAGCTATATTATTTGGAATATTTTAATGAATTATTACAATACATACCAGGAATCAAACCTATATCTATGCCCATCTAGCTGTGCATATTTATCACGAAAGACTAAACTTATTTTGAAAATGCCAATGATTATTTGGCTTAAGCAAAACTATCTCACACAAAGACATTATTTTTTACTTGCCACACAAAAAAAGTTCTGTTTAACTTTTTAATGCCCACTTTGCTAAACAAAAATTATTTTAATATATTTTGCGAAATATATAAAAAAAAAAACTTTGAGATATTCAATTAATTTCAGTGTCAAATCTGATTTGGTATTCGAATCGGAACCGCGTTTTTACCGATTAAAATTCAAAATCGAAATTGCAGAGCTCCACTTAAAAAAAAATAAATATTTTGATATATTTCAATATTAGATTAGATTTTCTGTTAATCGATTAGGTCGGTATTATAGCTCACATAAACATTGTGACCCCATGGGCATTGGCCTGCAAGACTTATTAACGATGTTTTCAGAGATCACTTTATTTATTATTATTCTAAGAATTAAAAGAACTTTAAAATTTTGAACGATATAACTCACCGAACTCGCGCTCGCAATCTATCACATATCCCGTATTATCCATGGAACTTTTGTGCGTATTAACTTTGAGAAAAAAATATATATATTTATACACAGCACGTACTTCAAATCGAAATGGTATTCTTTTTTTCAATTGTATCTATAAATGTGTAGACGCATAGGTATAGTCAAAGTCTAAGAAGGTTGATGCGACTATTATAGCTGCCAAATTTTGACTGGCAGTATCAAAACACACAGCACGTTAATTTAAGCATATTTACCTCTGGGTTAATGCTCTGCTCGACAATCTATTTATCGTTTGATAGGCCAATTCGAGATGGGTTCCGTAAACGAATGAATGATGCTAAGAGAGAGAGAAGAGAGAGTATTTTCAAGACCATAAAACAAACCAAAAACACTCTTATCTATATGTGAATGTGCCCGCCTAACAAATTCTCCTCGATTCCACAAGAAATCTCATTAGTCTTCCTTAAGTTACTCTTACTTACATATATACCACATATATTCCGAAAAAAAAACTTTGATAAACTGTGGACCGATTGTAGGCGAAAAAAAAACCATTTCTATTTAAAAACATTAACTCATTGCTTTCAGTTTTTTTTTTTTGGAAATCAATGAGCAATGATTTTTACATCACGGCCAAAACTTCCGCAGCATATCAAAATAAATAGATCTTTGATTAATATAAAGTTTTCTAGGCGTAAAGATGATAATAAAATAGATAAATGGGTCCAAAATTGAGACATAATTTTTTTGAATTTGAGTAAAGACGATTAGTCAAAGCAGCAGTTGACTAGCAGTTACCATTAATTCAGATTCATATTTAATATGTTAATTTGTAAGTTATATCGATTTGTATCGATATTCGTTTAACCGAAGTTGTTAATGATAAAATTGTTTTAGTTGATATACCAAAATTTGAAGAGTCGTTGATATCGGCTTGATCGTACAAACAGACAAACCGACAGAGGGTCAGGTTTAACATGGCTAGATTGATGCTGTTCAGGAATCTATACACCTTATCGTGTGGAAAATGCTCAACTCTGCCTGTAACAAACTGCTGCGTAAATTCACAATTTTGCAACGGTATATAGAAGATAATGGGGACTTCTTACACTGCTCGATCATACCTCATCATCTACACTCTGGATGCGCACAGGGTATTTTAGCCAATTGTCACACAAAAAATGCGATATGGCGCAATTGCAATCGTGGGTTAATTGAGCAATAAAACTTATATAATCGCTTAGATACCACGCCAAGAATAGCAGCTCTATTGACAATTTTGCGCAAGTCAGCTTTAGCACATCCACTCTTTCAGGGCTATAATGGTGGTGCAGTGCGGTATACAGTTATACAGAAGATGCTTAAATAAATATGTAATTGCCTTTTTTATTTTCAGTGTTATTGTTATTGTTATTTGTTCTTAATGTACACCACATGTTAACAAAATAATAAAATAAAAAAAAACTGCGTGCTGCTTAAGTTACTCGTGTTGTTTTCAAGGTCGACTTTGATTCGTTTTTTCCGTGTGGTCTTATGGCAATAAATTCAAATATATCTCGTAACATTAGACGTTTATTTAGATAAGTATTTTTATTAACAATAATCGATCAATTCGCAGTTATATTTGATCTTAAATGTAGTACATTACAATAATAAAGTAGTTCATAATCCAGCAGGGTGTAGGAACTACATAGATGAAAATAAGTTATTGTTTATTACAACTGGCCCAATATATAATATAATTATATAATTCCATAAGCTTTATGTAAATGTTGTCAAATCAATTTAAGTTATATTTATTTTCTTTGTAACTATTATCGTAATTTCATAATCAGAGCCATAATTTTTTTTTAGAAAACAGAAACTCTCTAAAATGATTTTCCCCCCCTAAGCCAAAAGAAAAGACGAATAGCAATTAAATTTCGTATTTAGCAATTGCACATAAATTCCCAGATGAGTTTACGTATAGAATTGGTATAACTTAGTATAATGATTCGGCTTGTTCTTAAAATTATATATACATACATGCACACATACGTACATGTATGTATAGTAATTCGATAGTTGTAACAGTTTCCAAATACTGCTTTAAATACGAATATAAACATCGAAATATGACTATAGCATTTCACTATAATGATTGCTCAATTATATGCGGCACAGATTCGCACAGCTACGATATTTTATGTATATATATATATATAAGTCAATTTTGAACTTAAAATGAAAGTTAGTAAAATATGTCAATTAATGGTTTTCATTGAAAGGTAAGGAATCATCTTGAAAGAAAGTTAGAAACGAGCTAAAAGAAGATGACGTCAAAACCATATAATAATAAAAATATATTAAATGACTACGCATATATCTCGATTGCAAAGGTTTTCTTGGTGCATATCTCGACTCGCATATAATTTCTCACTCTTCCTCAATCCCTCTCTCTCTCTCTATAGTTGACACGCCCAGCGCCCTCTCTCTCTCTCTCTCTCTGTCTCTCTCTCTCCTTTGTGTGTGTGCTCTTCTTATCTATGGTTCATAGCTATCTATTAAAATATTTATGGATTAAGTTTTACAAAGCTCTCTTTGATGATTTGAACGAAAGCCAAGTAGCAAATAAAACATGGCTCACAATATTTACACAAAACCAGAGTAAGTAAAATAGTTAAGCTTTTAACTTAAGAATTACTGAAAAGTACACAGAAACACACACACATATATATATATATATATATAATAAGTATTTGCTGTTTAACATTTATCTTCTAGTAAGTTGGTAACAGGCTTACATAGCTTGGCATTATCTTAAATACATAGTCACAAAAAAATGTACGAAATATTTATGTTTACTGAAGAGAACCATAAAAAAAAAACTGAAGCTAACAAAATTAACCGCTGCAAAACGACATTAGAAAAGAAGATGATAAACTGAAGACTATAACAGATATTTGTAAGTGAAGAATAGTTAGTTAAAAATCCGCCTGGTTTTCTACAAAAATCAACTTTTATTAGAAAATATTCTTTTCATTGCACCGTGAACATGTCTTTTAAAAGGCAAATTACAAATATATAATCAAATAAATGGCCTTTTCGCTATAGTTATTGCTTTAGTTAAAATCGAATCAATTCACAATAAAAAAAAATTATTATAATAATCATAATACAAATAACATTAATAGTAATCGTAAAACAAAAACAGTAAATGTTGCAGAATTTAAAAACCTAAATATTTCATATGTATATATATTTAGTATATATATATGTTGTATATATATATATATATATAGTGTATATAATGCTTACGCTGGGAATTGTACAGCACAGAGATACCTGGTGCTGCGCTTTAGAAGAATGCAAATACATTTAGAATTGTATGGAGGACCTATCGAGGTGTGCTGCGTGCGAGCACAAAAGCTGCGTAAATACGACTAGGATGAACCAGGAGCTGAGCTGGATAGAACTGGTGTGCTAAACGAATTGTACTCGCACTTTACAAAGGGTCTACATAGATTGTGGGGAGACTTTAGACTTATGACTGGGAACAGTCTAAAATTGAAATGGGGGCGTGTCGCGGCAGGTGTGCGAACCCATTGGTGTGATAACCACATGCAGGGAGAGCGTGTTCTGCTTATTGCCCGTCAGATGTGGACTCAACGAGCGCGATTGAAGCTCCTCGTACGGCAATAGATTATCCAGATTGATGACACGCGCCACATCCGAAAAGTATTCCGACCGTTCCACAACAGTCCGTATATGGGGAATCTTATTCTGTTCACCAACAATTAGCACAGCAACCTTAAATACGGGCATTTACCAATTATATATACACATTTAAATGGGGTTATATTGGGTACCTTAAAACGTTCCTCGCCAATATTCTGGTGCTTGCATGTGACTCGCAGTCGCACCGTGTTGAGTGAGCAGCCGGGCACATCCTCTCCACATACCATTTTGGCCTTATTATATCGGACGCCGCGCGGAAAAAATTCAATTTCCCAAGTCATGCATGAGTCTGCAAAAAGGTTTTGGTTAATTTCGATTCGAACGATATAAGTATAACATAACACTTTATTTATTCTTAGATACGATGGGATACTAGAACAATTATTTATTCAATTCGCATTTTTAGTATTTGAAAGATTCAGCGCATAACTATTTTAGGTATCTTATGCTTGCAAAGTCAGGCAGTAATTTTACAAGTGCTTTGCACGAGGTACACTTCTATATCTTTCCATAGCCTTTTTTGAGACCTCTCTTAAAAATGTGTACAATATTATTATAATATCTCCCGATTAAATATAATATTTAAACAAGCTACAAAATCCTTTAGTCGAGAGAGCTCGATAGAAAGCTTGCTGATCTGTGTTTGTTCTATATCAAAAGCTATGTTACTAAACTAATCTTTATGATATTTTTGCAGTTGACCAATAATCAGGATTTATTATATGTTAATAAGAAGACAATGTCGGTATTCCCGTAACACGGGCATTTATCGATACGATACGAAATTGATTTCCAATTACATATTTGCCAAATCTGTAGCTCCTTTAGTCATTCAGACAGACCGACAGACAGGCGGATATGGTAAGATTAATTTGTCTCTTGACTCCGTCTGCTTTTTATATAGTATTATGGACAAGATATTAATAATAATAATTATTAATAATAATAATTAATAATATATTTTTCCGTTTCTGATATATGGGTTCGGCACTCACCGTCTCCAGTCTCGGCGATGAAACGTTGGGAAAAGAAGCAGGTTACAAAGTTCTTATAGTGCTCGATCTCATCGAAATTGTGCACATCGATGCGGACACTCCACGTGTCGTTCCAGTAAAGACGCGGAGTGAACTGCAGTTCACCGCACTCACTTTTGCGCACCTCTCGCACCCGATCCTCCTGCCCCGACTGATAGCTCATGCCAATGGCAATCCGTTCGACGAGGTACTCCTTATGGTATTTGACCAGCGGGACAATTAGCAGATGCGACAATTCGCGTGGCGTCATCATCCCAAATCGGATATGCATAACAGTCTGCTCGATAAACTTCATGAAGGTGTTGGCCCGCGTCTCGGCACCGAGGCCGGGCACTGCTTCGATAAGGTCGCGACGATGGAACAACCAGGACTGCAAGATCGTAAACAATTTGTACTCGCTGGTAATGACAATGTCATTCTGTTGGAGGAGCAACTGTAATATGGCCGGTTCCATTTCGATAAAATCCTTCGATTCGGCGACCATTTCCAGATTCCATTTAAGGAAACGCTTAAGCGTCTCGGTGAGATCATCATGCGTGGGCGAAAACGTTAGTGTGTATTGTAGCCAGGACACCAAATAGCCACCGGTTGCCGCCTTTGCGACATTCTTATTCATATAGCCGACGCACAGTTCGATGAGATCCCGCACATTGTATTTATCGGACAATGCCAGCATTGGCATCACCGTCTGCAGCGTCACCTCAATATGACCCACATATAAATATTTGATGAATTGTGGAAAGACGGCCGAGCAACAGGCCTCCTCGTGCAGCTCAATGACATCCTTACTGCACTCGTTCCACTCCCGATTCATGAGCATTACTTGAAAGACATCGCTACTCGCGCACAATATAACCCGATGTGCCGGATACTCCCTGCCATCCACCAGCAGCACAATATCCGACATCAACTGCTCCGCATACACGGTCGCCATTTTATTTAGCACGCTGTTCGCATCAATCATCTGAAGCATAGAAGCAATAATATAAACGAAACAAGGGTGGAATTCATCAAAGGGGGATTCACTTTACTTACTGTGCTAGCGCCGTCCTGTGCCTCATCCGTTGTCAAGCACTTGCGCCGCTTTGCATCCTGATCATCATTGAGATTGGTGCCTCCGATTTCGTTGCCGCCATTTGTGGAACCAGATGGTGCCGCCACCGACGCCGCCGCTGCTGGGCCAGCCTCGCCAGCTACTTGGGCAGCTATCCCATTGGAGGCCGCAGGAGTAGCAGCAGCAGCAACAGCAGGAGCAACACCACCAACGGCACCACTTACTCCAGCTGCAGCGGCAGCAGCAGCAGCACTTCCACCAGCAGCAGCGCTGCCACCTGCACCGCCAGAGGCCGCAGCGCCTATGCTATTTGCGCTCATACAAAAACTTTGCAAGCGATTTATTCACTTTCTGTCCCTGTCTCTGTCACCTGTGTGCAGCTGGAGCAACAACCGTACAAGCAGCAGCAGAAATCACAATGGCAATCAAAAAGAACAGAAAAATAAATGGAAACCTTTTTTTAACTGAACTCCCACTGTGAAATCAATCGATGGATTGGACTTGGGCGTCTACAAAATTAGTGGTGCACGAGCCGTGGGAGAGGACTTGTCCAATTACCTGATATCAAATTAAGCAGCGCAATGGAAAACAACAAATTGCGTTTGTCGATTAGTGTGACCGTTATGCGGCAACGAGAAAAATACTGCGCTGCAATCAAAATACCAAAAATATAAATTAATAACAAATGCCACTCATTCATTTAAACAAATAAATGGCTAACATTTAAACAAAAACCTAAAAATTAATTGGACTGGATGATCAACGAAAACAAAAATAATAACAATAACAACATTCAGTTCACGATTCCAAAATTGTCTTTATTGGTTACTGCATAGAATAAATTCATTTACAACAATTATATTTTAAACAAAAACTAAAAGAGATGTTCAATGTTGGAAGGTGGAAAGTTGAGATCAAACATGCCAGATATCCCTACTTGTTGTTGTACATAAATAGACTATATATAAATTCAAATGATTCTGCAACATATAATATCTCATATCGAATCTGATATTTGGCACATGTGAAACCAAACTTAAGAGTAATTACACAAAACAAACTAAAGAGGACAACACGAGCAACTAACACAAAGCTAAATTAGATTATTGAATTACTTTAAATACAATTACGGGTTTTTTACTGTCTGTTTCTAATATTTTCATTATTTTCTCACTTTATCTTTTTGGCTATATATATATATGTAAATGGACGCCTATTCGTACCAACGAATCTATTAGACGATGCCCTCATAGAGGCTTCAAGAAATTGTATAAGTTTGGCGCGATGACGACAATTGTTAATGTGATTGTTTATGTTTTGTGTTGCTTATGTTGTTTACTTTAGAGCTCATCGTGTCCAATGAATTTCTTGATATAGGCCTGTAGTTCAGGCAGGGATCGGCTGCCCTCGTACTCATTCTGGCGCTTGCCATTCTTGTAGAGGAAGAGCGTCGGATAGCCCTCGACCTGTTGATCGACGCAGATCTGTTTGTTGTCAGGCGATGTGCAATCGACTTTGGCCACAGATATGCCAGCATCGCTGGCCAGCGCCTCCGTTGCCAATTGCTCCCAGGTGGGCTGCAATTTTTGACAGTGTCCACACCATGGTGCATAGAACTTCACGAAGGCGATGCCATCGGTGGTTGCCTGTTCGAATTCATCCTTGCCATTTATTTGGAGTACGGTTTGTTTTTTGGTTGCGTCCAGTGCGTCTTTGGTGGCATCGTTTACGTCGTTGCTGCCGCTGGGGGCACCAATCATTTTTTCCACATAGGTTTTCAGTGTGGCCAGATCACGAGCACCAGCATATTTCTCAATCTTTTTGCCATCCTCGATCCAGAGCAGCGTCGGATAGCCCTTCACCTCGAAATCCTGACAGATGCTGCGATATTGAGTGCAATCGATTTTTGATATCGTTGCCGCCGGCTCCTTAACCAGCGCCGTGGCAAGCTCCTCCCATGTGGGCGCCAAATGCTGTCGATTGATTGATGAATGATGATTCATTAAATTATAATTGGCAATTTTATGTAGAAGTTAACACTACCTGACAGTGACTACACCAGGGCGCAAAGAATTTGACAAAATGATTGCCGCTCGAGACGTGCTTGGCGAACGTATCCTCGGTGAGCTCAACGACCTTGCCCAAATTTGGATTCTTTTCGTCCTTCAACTGTTCACCGCTCAGATCCTCGGAAGCAGGCGTATTCAGTTCCTGATTAATGAAATCGGTGATCGCTGGCAAGTCCCGGGTACCCTTGAATCGCACCGATTCTGTCTCGCCCAGTTTAAAGAGTCGCAACGTTGGATAGCCAGTCACCTGATGATCGGCGCATAGGCCCTGATGCTTGGTGCAGTCCACCTTGGCAATCTTCACTTTAGGCTCATCGATATTCATTATCTCAGCCAGCTGCTCCCACAATGGATGCAGACGCTTGCAGTGGCCACACCTGTGTGGAAGATAGTTATTAATTGTGCTCGCAGACATCTCTTATAAATATTTTTTTATTTTTTGATTTAAATTTGAAATTTGAAATTTTATTCCTAATTGTAATATATTTTTTTGTATTTTTTGTGTCGACTGGCTTTAGATGGATGACCTTAAATGAATAGACTAAACTTATGCATTTTTTATTAATGTATAAAAAAAAACAAAAAGCTGGACATGAACTAACAAAATGAATAACTTGCCTAAGCCTACAAACTTAAAGTGCAATTGGAATGTTGATCTGAAACAACCCCACTAAACATAGCGCAGGGCTCTCTTAATAAGAGGTCGTAGAATAAAAATAATTCACAATAGAAGTGAAATTCAATAAAAATATTCGTCTTGTGGACAATGTTCCGAATTTATTGGCCTAGTAATAAAAATATATGATGATAATAATATATGAATGTATTGTCTGCGTGATGATGCGTACTGAACTGATTAGAACCGGCCTCTGAACTAAGTATTAGTGAGTAATTTCAGTGTGTCAATCATTGGCAGTTTCAAAGTGAAGCCGAAATGAATCGTTTAAAGCCCCCTTATCATAGTACGTGTTCAAAATGCAAAAAAAGCAATAATACATACACATAATATTGCACTTGTATAAATGTGCTCAAATAGGACAATGTACTCAAGCCACTAATATGTGTGTAATAACAAACAAATATGTTTTGGTACTGTGGGTTTTTTTGCTCCCCCTTTTTTTTATATGTTTGCCAACACAAGTTTAAAGACATAGGCACAGGTACATAGGAATGTGTATGCACAGATGTTTTTTTTTAAGATTGCGTGGCTGCGTTTGAATGCATGTACGTGTGTGCGTGTGTATGTGTGTGTGCGTGTGTGTGTGTGTGTTTCTCGAACTTTACTTATTAGCCGGCACTGTTACCACAAGCAATCGAATCTGTTAAATTGCCAAAAAAAAAGAAAAAAAACACAAGAAATGTATACGTTTGATATTGCTTACCATGGCGCAAAAAACTTGACAAGAACATTACCGGCTCCGATAACCTCATCGAAATTTTCCGGGTCCAGTTCAATGGCGAATTGCTTTTGATCTGTTTGCTTTTGCTCCTCATCGGTGGCGGCTCTGGCCAAATATGGCGAAATGCTTAACGCACAGGCGGCGCACAGCAGCGGAACAATTGATTTAAATAACATTTTGGACTGCGCTTAAAACTGATAAACTGCCGTTGCCGTTGCCGTTGCCCCGTCTTAAATACACCACAATGAACTATGTTCGCTTATCGGCAGTGTGACCAAACTGTGTGTGACACAGCAAATACCATGACGGGCGGCTATCGATGCTTCGTCATGATAATGATACCGAGTATATTTTATTTTTAATGCTGATCGTTTTTACAGCTGTTAATCAAATTTGGCTAGCTTACGAATTTGTTAATTACTAACATATTAATTTCCTATTGTGTATTAGCTTTTAATTAAAAACATTTAAGCTTATATTAAACAAATGAAATTCAAGTCGATGGTGCTGGTTCATTATTAGCCAATTAAGTTGATAATGAAGCAAGGCATTATTATAGGAAAGACTAAGTTTCAGTTTTATCATTTCTGTTAAGATTACTTTAGTTTTGATCAGATCTCTATGTTTTTCATCCTAAAAGTATGTTTTATAGATTTTATTGCTTATCGATTGGAGTTTGTGGTTATATATTTGTACATATTGTATAAGCCTTAAATTAAGACAAAACATTCAAAATTTAATATAGGCCGCAAACCCAAAAATAAGCGCACATTTTAGCAAATAAAAAACAGATTCAATTTATTTATTTCAATTTATTTAATTATGCTTTCTCTAAAGAATTTGAAAGGTTTTCCTTTTCAATCACTATCATTGTCATTCTCGCCCTTCCCGGATGTTATTGGATTGACATCATCTGCCAGATGTTCTTCTAAGTTCAACAGTTATTAATTCAGACCTACGGATTACGTATAAGTGTGGAATCTATTTGTGTACATGATTATAGGTAACATTTATATAATTTCTTTACACACTGAGAACACACAGAAATACAATTCTTAATTATAGACAGCATAATTTTTTTTTTGGCGATCACATATAAGACGATGGATAGGAAATTCTTTTATTTAGATGAGTAGCTAAAAGTTAAGAGTGATTCACGTGATTCCCAAGTAGAATTTGTGGACAGATAGAAAACAGTCTTGAAAGTAGTTGTGCCATTAAGAATAACACTGGTTTACTTTGCCTTACAAAGCAACTAAATATAATGTAGATTTAACATTTAATATATATGTATATCTATATATATATATAAATATATACATTTGTTTTTTACTTTTAAAATATCAATTGCATTTAGTTTTGATTCTCGTTTTAAGCCCAAACTCTTCAAATGTGACTTAATAGCTAAGGTTTACCCAAGTTACTCAGTAACTTGAAGCGCCAATCATTTTGCGTATCTGCTCAAACGAAAGCCAAAAGGTGAGTGACCAAGGCGCCATCCGGATCCAACAGGGAAGAAAACCCTTATACAGCGCCACGAAACCCTCCCTAGCAACAGTCTGGCGCAGACAATCCACGGATCCCCGATAGAGTAGACCACTGCAAATAGGAAATGAAGCAAAATCAGATATAAGATACCCAGAAAGCAGCAGTCTATTGTCATATATAACAAGAGTCTTTCGTACTAGGCGGATCTACTGAACATATCAGTTAGATTTATACCGGATTGCAATACCAATACGCTATACATATGAATTAAGCGAATCTAGATAACTCATCGGATAGATTAAAAATTATTTTAAATAAAAAAAATGTACAAATGTTCTAAGCGATTTTAGAAAGACTACATATATATCTGATACATACAAAATAAATTGTGTTCCCTAAAACCTGAGTAGTTATCAATATGATTTGTCAAGGCGAGTGATTTAAGATCCAAGCCTTCAACAGGGTATATTTTCTACAGCGATTGAAGGATTACGTACCGCCCCATTTCATCGGTGGGCTGATTCATAATGCGTGTCTTGACCACATCGGCTGGTGTGCCCATGATGGCCGCCACAAAGCCCGCACAGATGGAGGCAAGCACATGGACCGTGTGACAATCGGGCATTTGGAGGCGACGCATGATCAGATGCTTGATCGTATCGTATGTGGTCAAATCACCGAGATTGACCAGAGCCGCCCGCTGCACATTGGGTATGCTACCCTTCCACAGACCCTTCACGCCACCACGCTGTACGATCTGCTTGAGAGCATGTATCGACCCATGCACCCTCGGCGCCTCGCCCATCAGCCGGCGTCGTCCCTCCATTTGGATCTGCACCTTCACCAGATCCGCCGGCGAGGCGAGCCATTGAGCAACTGCGCCAGCTGTTACACCGCATATCGCCGCCTTCCACACGGGCAGCGCCTGGCTTCCATTTTGGGAAAACTCCTTGCGCATCAGATCGTAGCTGCAGATCCGTACCCCACTATCAATATAATAACAGGCGACATTAGTTTTCGATCAAGCTATAAATTTTCAATTATTATTATTTTTTGTTTTAAAGATTATTATGTAAGCAATGCTAAAAAAAATATAGTGAGACATATTTTTGATACCCTTGCAGAAGCATTTCCCGATTTTGATGTGAAAATTTGTCCGATTCCATATAAAAAGCAATTGATGAGAACTTGTATATATGTAGCATAAATCAGACAACAACTAACTGGCATAGAAATTATACAGATCAACATCGGACAACATCTGTCATATGGGAACAGTCTTTAGATTTTATTAACATTATTCTGCAAAGGTATTTAAGTTTGGCAAGCCAAAAAGCAGTTCTTCTTTCTAGATTTGGATTTGGATATTGATCGTTAAATGTTTATTTTTTGTTTTTTAATTTTGGGTTTATTTTTTGGTTTTGTTTTTTTGCCCACCTATAGACGACGTGTCTGTAGAGCGCCGGCGTCACGCCCTGCCACAACTTGATGGCGCCCTCCTCGCGAACAATGCCAAAGGCGGTGGCGACCATGCCGCGATATTGCATCTGGTAATAGGGGGGTGGTTGGGTTGGTTGGTCAGTTGTTTCTCGGTTACTCAGAAAAATGCATCATAGAACATACAGTCTATTCAATACACATGTACACAAACGCGCGCAACAAAATAGTTGTTCACTTGTCACATTTAACAAAAACACACACAAAAGGAGAGATGTGGGTGGAGTGTGGGGGGTGGGTGAAATGTGAGGGGGTGGTTTAAGTAGATTGGTGGTGAATAATATTTAGCTTTGACTACTACTGCATTACAACAAACATAGGAGCACACACAGCCAGCTTATCTCGATCTTAATATGCCTGTAATATCCATATATATCTTTCGGATGGACACACCCCAAAAATAAGACGTTTTATATGGCTCATCAACTGATATTGTGTATTTATTATGGCAGAACAGAAGAATTAGCAGTAATTAAGTTTGGCATAACGAAGCTACGCCATTCAAATTAATACCCTTGCAGTTTTCATAAATAATTACAACTCAAATTCTTATTTAAAATTAATTAATATTCATTGTTGTACAATAACCAATTTCTGGCAGAGAAAATAAAAATATAAATACAAAAATATGAATAATTACGGATAATCGTGATAAGGGTAACAACAAAAGTATCGTTTAAGGCTAGCAAGCTTGAATTATAATCGAAATAAAAGCTGTTATCTGCATAAAATTATTATCGTTGTAACGGAATCGTTACTGTTATAGATTGTAGAAAAACAATATGAATGATGAGATCGATAGAGATTTGATAGTGATAGCGACAGATATATATAGAAATAGACACACGCACACGAATATTGTTGTGGATAGTGGCAGGCACAGTTATAAGATGTTATTGTGGTATCGTTTTTAACATATAGCAACCTGCAAGGATATATTTACATTTATATATATACACATATATATGTATATATATATACATATAAGGTATTAGCAATTGACAATTAGCAAAGCCGGGTTCAAAAGCTAAACATGCATTAAACACCAACAACTAGAGCTTAACACCAAAAACAAAAAACTACTCACATTTGATTTGACGGCGTCAATGGTGGCCACACTGGCCGCCTCGCCTTGGATCTGCAGTCGTGTCTTTGTTAGATCTAACGGATATGTGGCCAATTCGGCAACAGATGCAGCCACGACCGATACAACATATGTGCAGGCAAAAGAATCAGCATAGTCATATTTAACTGGTCGCAGCTGATGGCGACCGCTGTTGCTGTTATTGCTGCTGCTGCTGCTGTTGGCTGCTGCTGCACTCGCTGCAGTTGTTGCTGGATTAGCGCTAGCCTCGCTGCTGGGCACACTAGCTGGTTTTATGGCAGCAGCAGCAGAAATTGCCTGTGGCGCTGGCATGTTTCAACTGTAATTGTTAAATTAAAATTATTAATACGAAACGTAAATGAATGTCAAAGACATAGCAGCCCTCGACCCATCAAAGATCCTGACATTCGTTCAGGAACTGGGGTTGATGGAGGAGCTATAAGCTCGAAAGGGGGCACAATAGATCAATCAGGTCGCAGTGCACAAAACCCCAAATAAATAATAATAATAAAAAAACGTAAATGACAACTGTTTGGGTAAGCCGAAAAAATGCAACTTATGCCCAGCTGTGACGCTGACTGCGCTTTTGCTGCCGAGGGCCCTGCTGCTGCTGGTCAAATATGTGTTTTGGAACGCGTGACTTTTTGATTTTTTCTTGACTTGTCCAACGGATTCAACTTATTAAAGGATGCTGTTTAGCTCTCAGTATATATAATTTACATAACATTTGGAAACACAAGCAGCAGCAACGGCAACAATAACAAAAAGCGCCAACGCTTGCCAACAACGTCAAAGTACAGAAAAAAGAAGAAATACAACACAAACAAAAATGAGAACCAATATTAGTTTGGTTATTTTTTTTTTTTGGTTAGTATTTCGCTTGCCTTTTAATCGGTGACCGCAGTGTACGCCGTGTATTGGCGATGTATGTTCAGTTAAACGCACCAACTTGATCGGCTATTCATTGTAGTGTTGATATGACCTGTTTATTATTAGTATGTATTTTCTTATCAACTGCATCAATAAAACAAAAAAAGTATCTGTGTCACAAAAACAAATCCAAAGATGACGACAGTGCTGAAAAGCGTTCAAAGAATTGCACCACCGCTCATGGTTGCCACCTGGTGAAACATTTTTGCTTTTTTTAATACATTTATTTACATTCGCATAACAAGCAAAATAAACGCAATTCATATATAATATTGTTGGATGTATTTTTTTAGTACCTAATAAATACGCTTAATATTATATAAATAGTAATTTCTCAAAAATATCTTGTAGACGGAAAGTATTTGAATTTATGTTGCAAATAATAATAAATGTGTGACACACTATCGATGAGATACGCAGTGATATCGATAACGATTGGTGAACGCAAGCAGACAGTTGTTTATGACTTAATTGGCCTTGATATTTTAAAACGAGCTTTGTCTGCTGTTGCTTTGCTGCTGCTGCTTACTGGCTTTATTTATTATGCGCACCACAACCCCGTAACAAGTTAACACTTGTAACAATCGAATAAAAAAGCTAGCCCAATTACGACATCAGCCAATAAAAATATTGACAAACCCAATTGCAGCAAGAAGAAGACGAACGTTAACCATTCATTAATGTAAGTAAATGTATAGCGCATTCATAAATTTCTAATTTTGTGTGTGTGTCATTAGTATGAGCAAGACGGAAGATGCGAGTACAACAGCGACAGCAACAGCCGCTCCAAAAGCGCAACAGCTGGAAACATATCGAGCCTACATTGTCACCTGGAATGTTGGCAGTCGATTTCCGGATAATATATCGCTGCGTCAGCTCCTCGGATTGCCTGAAGATGCCAACGGAAAGGCGGATGAAGAGAATCTGCCGGATATCTATGCGATTGGATTGCAGGAGGTGAACGCTCAGCCCCAGCATCAGGTGCTGGGCCTTTTCAAAGAGGATCCCTGGACGCACAAGGCAAAACAACTGTTGCGTGGCTTTAATTATGTGGCCGTCAAGACGGAACAGATGCAGGGCCTGCTGCTCACGATTTTTGTGCGGCGCCAACATGTGGAGCACCTTAAGGATATGGAGGCTGAATTTACACGTACCGGCTTTAGTGGCATTTGGGGCAATAAGGGCGCTGTCAGCATTCGGTTCACGTTGTACGGCTGTGGTCTGGCCTTTGTCGTTGCCCATTTGGCGGCGCATGATCATCAGTTGGATGAGCGCATTGAGGACTACAAACAGATACTGGAGAATCATCATTACCATGTGAAACGCTATCGGGAGATCTATGATCATGACTATGTCTTCTGGTTTGGTGATCTCAATTTTCGACTCAATGGCAGCGATACGGCGACAGAGGTGCGCGATGCTCTACGTGATGAGCAGCAGCACGACGCACTAATCCAACGGGATCAGCTGTACGAGGTTCGCGAAAAGACGCAGCTTGCGTTTCAGGTGCTCCACGAACGTCTGCCCGCCTTTCCGCCAACATTCAAATTTAAGGAGGGCACCTCCGACTATGATTTGAAGCGACGTCCGGCGTGGACGGATCGCATCATGTTCGCAGTGCAGCCATCGAACCGTCAGCCGGGCATGCAGCTAGCCATCGAGCAGTGCTCGTATAAATCCCATCCAGCCTACAACATTAGCGATCACAAGCCGGTGACCAGTGATTTTACAATCAAACTGTATCCGAATTACCGGGCGCCTGGCGTCACATTTACGCCGATATCCGTTTGGCGGATTGGTGATGAGAATACGGTTGAGTATCGCAAGCAAATGGAATTCGATGAGGGACCAAACGATTGGATCAGCATCTACGGCATTGATTACGCCAGTCTGTCGCACTATGTGGCCTACGAGTATGTGAATCAGGCGGAGTCCCCAAACTCATCTGATTCCAATAGGGAACGCGATTATTTCGATGCACCGGCACCGCATCATCGTGGCGAACGGCATCACCATCGCAATCAGCAGCGATTGCGCCGTCAGCAGGTGGCCAACGAGGAGCTGGTGCGTCTGGATTTCGCCGACGATGTCGAGCTGCGTCATGGCGAACAATATGTGCTCATCTATTTCCGCAGCACCGGATTGCGCGGCGTGACCAGCGTATCGGGCATCTCTGCCCCATTTGTGGCCGAGAAGCGAAATGGTTCGCCACATCGCACGGAATACCATGTTGATTAGCTAGCTGAGGCATTGGACAAAAATCTACCTTAATTTGTTGGCCTTATTTAATTTGCCCAATTTGTTGCAATATTCGATATATTTATAAAATATGTTAGATTGATATATATATATAGATATATGATACGATCTATATGAAGTCACATTACTTGTTATCACAATGTGTAAATGTTTTGCTATCTATATGTGTTTATATTGTACATATTATATCTATATCAAGATAAATATATATATATATGTATATATATATATTTATATATATATATATATATATATATGCATGTTCGCACTTTATACATTTCAATATTATTTTTATTGTTATAAATATTTTTTTTGATAAATATAAATTATACACAAATACACGAACAAACTTAAACAAAACCACCTATTGGACTGTTCCCTTATACTATATATAAATATATATATATATACATATATATATATATATATAATTGCATATATCTTTTGTAGACCGTTTGCATTACACAACACTGTATCAATTTCGATGAGACTTTAATCCAATGCTTTTGTAAGATATAAGTTCCCTATAGTATTCCTTAATTTCTAGAAAAGTAACGCCTTTAAAACTTTGGTTCAGACATTGCTTAAATCTTTGTATACCCTTTATTTTGCCTGGCATTTTTAAGTATGCATTTCTTAAAGCCAAAGCATGCATTTTTTTTTGGTTGTACTTACCAATTTAATGAATTATTTATCATAAAGGAATAATTATTTTTATGTAGACTATATATAAATTGGTAAAATTATTTATATTTAAAACTTTGATTTTTATTAAATTTATATTTCGCATATGCAATTAACCTGCAAAAAAAAGTATTAAAATTCGTCATACGTATGAGGTAATTGTGTATAAGTTGTGCATAGTTTTTTTTTTTTGCGCAAGATCTGTATTTATATAGATGATGATGTCAAATTTCTTAGGCACTTGGCGCGTTTCTTAACCGGTTTTTTGCATTTAACTGAAATTTTGAGTCACATAAAGGTTATAATCAATACACATAAGTCAATTAAGTTTCTTATTTTACGATTTTATTTCTGTGAATTATTTTTAGTAATCAGAAAATGTTTTTTGTAATTGGAAAAATTGTTCCATTCCGAATTCCAATTGTGTTCCCTACTACGATATCTGTTGCATTAAAAATTTTACGTATTGTTTTGCAATTAAAAAAAAAAATTAAATAAGTAAGTGAAAACGTTTCAGTCGGACGGATCTGACTGCGGAACTCTTTTTTTTCAGTGTAATATCAGGCGATTACAGGTGCTAATGGGATTTCTTCGGTTTGTTAACAGAAAAACCCATTTGAAACCCATTTATTTATTTAATACTAAAGTCAAACGTGGAAGATACATATTAAAATTTGCTTTTATGTATTTTGAATTAAAAATTAACATATTTTTTATATATAAAAAACAAATTGTGCTTTTGATGAATGTAATTTTTCGTGTATAATTTTATTTGTGAAAGTTGCTTTAGTTATACGTTAGTTTAAATCAAAATAACCTCTGCATAATTTTTTTGTAGAAAACTTTATATAAGAAGATTTTTTGGCATATTTTAAGGGTTTTGGTTTAAAAAGCTTAAGCTCTGATTTTATAGTAATTTATTTAATTAATATAATTTTAAAAAGAAAATAATGGACTTAGTAACTTCTACAGGAAATCACACTAATTATTATATAACTTTAAGAACTTTTACCATATAGCTTTAAGAACTTTTCAATCTGCCAAGATTTTATAGTTGGTTGTTAAGCCGATTTGCTATTATATGTGTCGATCTATTTAAGTTTAGACCCGACATACTATATAGGAATAATTGATTACATGTAAGCCAACGATTAAGATGGGACAGCTTTATTACCATTTGAATGTTGGAGAGGGAGTAAGTCTGGATGAGGTATGAGAGCAGATCATTGAGTCAGTTGACAGATTGAATTGCCGAAATGCCTATTGTTAGGCATGAAGAGAAATGAAATGTCTCGGCTGCGACAGTGTGTGTGTGTGTGTGTGTGTGTGTGTATGCGTGTGTATGTGACGGCATCAGCTTGCGGAAGCAGATTATTAACACCAAAATAGTTTTATGTAGGATTAGTGACAAATATTTTTGTTGGGTTTCTGGCAATATGCAGACAGACGGACAGTCAGACAGACAGATAGACACAGAAAGACAGGCGAGTGGGCGTCCGCCGAGACGGAGATAACAGAGGCGACGTGTCGCCTCAATGCGACACACACACACTCAGCAGCAACAGCAGCGGCAACAAGAGCAAATAAGAATGCTGTAGTCGAGTTATCTCGACAACAATATACCCTAAACACACAGCTGTTGAAAATATTCTAATTTTATTGGCGAATCTTAAAAAAATGTTGAGCAAGTTGTCATTTCTTACAGCAAACGCAGGCACTCAAAAGTGAAAAAAAAGCCAGAACTGATCCCTAATTGGATGGCTGGAGACGCTTGCATATAATACACGTACATACATACGTACATACATACAAACATACATACATACATACACACCTACACACCATCGTACGTAACGGGGTTCCCCAGAATACACATAAAAACATATTGACGCTCGCATCGATTATCATGCCATCCCTTTCTCACACATGCGCTCGCATATTTATGCACACAGAAAATGCTTTCGGCTGCTGCTAGAAATAAGATCAAAATATGAATATATTTTTGACCACAACCTGAATGTTTCTTCTTCGATCTTTATAAAACCCTTTGTCAATGATACACATAAGCGTATAAAGTGTTAATACGACAATTCTGGCTTAAAATTGTTGCTTTAATTGCTATGGGAAATCGAAAATAATCGATAATCGAGAAACGAGAAACGTAAATTATCGAAAAAATAAAACAAACTTGAGCTGCGTCGGATATATGAGAACCTATACTCCAAATTTCTCTAGCTCTTATAGTCTCTGAAATCCGCTTGTACACACAGACAGATGGATATGGCTATATCGACTCGGATGTTGATTCTGATCAATATATTGTATATATACTTTATGGGGTCTGCCTTCTGCATACATTTTCATAAAACCATTATACCCCTTTTACTCATTTTCGATGGGTTCAGGGTATACAAATATGACATCTCAGCATCTTCATCTTCCGCATTTCTGTGCTATTTTTAAGCAACTAATCGCCCAGAACGTTGGCAGAGAGCGCCAGGCGTCGACTTTGACTGCGACGTCGCCGTCGCCGTTGACTTACCCTTCAGCAGCCCGTCCACTTCACGGCTTGCTTGCGGAGGGGGTGGTGGGGGCAATGCTTATACCTGATGGTCGATCTTTGTTGAAAGCAAAAAAAAAAATAGATGTATTTGGTCAGCTCTGCTTTTGCTGTTGCCATTCGATGCACATAAATTAATTGAGTTTTATGAGACAGTTTTCAAATAACTTTTTTTTGTTGTTCCCCAAAAAGCTATTTGGTCGAGCGTCTGCCGGAAAATTCCAAAAAGTCAAATGCGTTGTGTGTGCCCAGGTTATTTTTAAGCTAGAATGGAATCAAATGGAATTTCTATTATATATATATATATATATATGTATATATATATGTCTCGGCTATATGTATATATATATATTGTATGCTATATGTTTGTAGACACGTGTATCTTATTTTATTTTTATACAACAAATTTGTATTCGAAAACGGGGCAGCATTTACCACACATTTTGTTTTTGTTGTTGTTTCCTTTAAATGTTGAACATTTATAATCCGACTTTGACAATATGAAAAGACATTTTTAGATAATATTTAAAACGCTTTGCTTAAAAATTTGCAATTCATTTCACAACACTGTGAATAAAGATCGAAAAGCCTGATTGCACAAGGCGAAACATTTCTAATCTTAACATTCTTAAAATTTCGGGGTTTCATTAAATATTAATAAATTACTTCTTGATACTTGAGTAATTAAATAAGTAATAAAAATAATAATACAATAAAATAAAATGAAAAATGATTTTACTTATAATTTTTAAAATAATTAATAATTAATTATTAATATTATTAATTAATAATTAATAATAATAAAAAAAATAATAGAAGAATAGAAGAAAAACCGATGAAATTTATTAGATTCTAATCGAAAAACGATTCATGTACACTCGAAGAAAACGCTCCTTGCTTTCATATTTAAATATATATTTAATGTATTTTAATGCAGAAATTTTGAGTTTAGAATTGAACATCTGAAATTAAGAAAATGTGCTTGAAATTAATATAGCAAATGAAAAGCAAAAAGCGAACAAGCTTAATTCAAGGATTCCCATCCGATGGACTCAATCAATATCCATAAATAATTTCTCAAATTTGTTTAGTTTCTCCCCGTTGAAAACAGCACGTAAATATTTAATAACAAATGATGAAGGGCCAACGGCATGGGGGAACAGGGTAGGAAATGGGTGTAACCTAGTTTAGTAAGTTTTGTGAGTAAATTTCTAAAATTTATGACTTTGGCTTTCTAAAAACCAAGAAAAGTATTGCTGTTAAAATGGCATTTCTATATTATAGAGATGTTTTTTTTTTTTAAAAAGAGAAAATATATTTTTTAAAAGAATAGATACGATAAATATATTTCTAAATTTTTTAAATACTTTATAAATTATTTAAATTAGAAATAGAAATCCTTTAAAGTGTTTACGGCGATTTTCAGTTTATGGTTATTTTTTTTAAGTGTATAAACATTTTTTTTTTAATTATTTAATAAGTGGTTTGCGATGTGAATTTTCACTGGATAACTTCAGGCAGACGGCGACAGCGACGGCGACTGCGACGGCGACGGCGACTGCGACGTGACTTCCGTTGGCCATGCGAAAAACTTTTCCAACTGTGTGTATGAGTGTGTTTGTGTGTGTGTGTGTGTGTGCGTCTCTCTGTCAACAGGATATGTCTACTACGGCGACGTTTTGTTGATGGCATAATTAATGCCTAGCTGCGACAACAGTTGTGGGCATATCTGTGTGTGTGTATATGTGTGTGTGTGTATATGTGTGTGTGTGTGTGTACTTTCGGCTTTCTGCTATTGAAGTTTTTCCCAATATGAGTAAAAGCTTTTCTGGTTTTTAGTTGTGTCACGCTGCTGCCGCTGCTGCAGCGCTTTCTTTACAACGCCACAAGACGCCTGCCACAAGAAAAACTGGTGCAAATTGAACAGCAAAATGTAATTTTGATTGACGGGCAACAAAACAACGCTTGCAGCAGCAGCAACAGCAATCTGCATTTGAAGCTAAAACTGTTAAAGGCCTAAAAACTATTTCTTATATGTTTTTTTTTTTTTTATATATATTTTTGGAATTTTTTTTTGGAAAATTGTTGTGTTTGAAATTCGAGTGGGTTGCAGCAAAAACACACAGCAGCTATATGCAACAGGGCACTTGTGCAGCCAGAACTGTTTAGGTTGTGGCATATGCAGAAAGCCATCAAATTTCGAACTGAAACTGATTTCAAAATTCAATTGAATTTTATAACAATATTAATAACAAACAGTTTACAATAAAGGGAAATAATATTGAAACAATTTCATTTAATTAAATATTTCGTTATAAAAAAAATGACGTATACTTAATATTTGTTTTTAAAATATTTTATGTGAATAATTTTTAATTTAAGTAATGCTCACATTTATTTATTAATATGTAATTGTTTTTAACATTTATTATGTGAATATTGAAAAAGCATATAGATAAAAATTGCGTATTTTATTTTGAATATTTTATGTGAATCATTTTTAAATGAGGTAATTTTCACATTTATTTGCAAAGCTATATCTGCAATATGCGGCAACAATTTGTGTCAACTAAAACGCATTTTGGATGCCGCATTGGAATCCCAAGATCGTCAGCATTGTGGTGTGTGGAGTGGGGGGGGGGGGCAGCGAAAAGGGGGTGGAGCTTGTCGAAAGTAAAAACTGTGGGGGGGCCACCTAGAAAAATCAAAGGCGAAATCTTTTGCATTCCCGCAAGAAAAGGTGTCAAAACCCGTTTCTAGCTGATCTTTGTAATGTTGTTGTTGCTGTTGTTGTTGCTGTTGTTGTTGCTGTTGTTGTTGTTGTTGTTGTTGCTGTTGCTGTTGTTCTTCAATTGAATTCAATCCGCAGCTTATGCGATCCAATCCCAAACTGAAACTGATTGCCAAGGCAGACAGCGCGACGCAGCCAGCGACTTGGCTGTTTACCAGCTTGGCAACAATGCGGATACGTGCCACACATTCATATATATATACATACATATATATAAAATAGATATGTGTAGATATTCTTCTATATATATATTCATTCTTTTCTTATGTGCGCCGGCTAAGTCGAGGATCGTAGACAAAAGACGAAAAGCATTGTTTCTGTTGCCGCATGCCGATTGCCGTTTGTTGCCTGTATCAGATAAGTTAATTGGCCATTTTGGCCCAAAGGTAAAAAAAACAAAAACACAGCACAGCGGTTGCTGACTAGCGAAAACCCGTCCTCATGTCTTGGGGTAGAGGGAGGACTGAGAGTGCGACTGGGACTGGTACTGGGACTGGTACTGGGACTGGGACTGGGACTGGGACTGTGACTGGGACTGGGACTGGGAGTGAGTGGGACTGTGTTTGCAATGGGGTCATTGGCCGAGACAATGTGAGCCACGTTAACACTGCAATCGGCAGTTAGCTTACTAACCCAGTGACACAGTTCTCAGTTTCTCAGTTTCTAGACGGTTGCATTTGTCTGTGCAGCCGCTGCATGTGCCACGATTTGAGGTTGCAACGATTTCGATTTCTGATTTCGGATTTCGATTTCGATCAATGAATTCTCCACCAACGCCAAATGCAATAATACAAAATTTGTTAACGTTCGCCTTCAACTGGCGTGGCCTATTCCATGTTTGCAATTGTCCGATGTGCATCACATTTTGTATACTCTTTCTACACAAGGTAGTATCACAGTTCTTGTCTTGGTCTTGGAACTGGGTCTGGTCAGTGCCCGCGTCAGCCAAATTAAAAAAGTTGTAAATCGATAATATCGATAATCGCAAATTTATCACAAAATTTCAGGCTGGGTAAATGATTTTTAAATTAAATGCGTCAGATTTGGCTGGTATATTGCGAACTGATAAAAATTGTACTTTTCCCACGCCCACATCTGCACCTATGATCGCCTAAGCCAATTTATCGGAAAGTGTAAATCGATAGAAGCGCATTTCTGACACAATTTTAAAGCAGGAGTCAGCAAACTTGGAAAATAACTGGCTGGAAACCCACTTCAGCATATACAAAAAATCTTATTGGATGGCCACGCCCAAGCCGATACACCTGTTGTGTAAACCGATAAAGCGATAAATCTTACTCAAATTGATAACTAAAAAATGTATTTACACAATTTTTAAATATATATAATATATATCGATACATATATAATATATACATGCTGATTTGTTTTGATTAAGCTAAAGCATGTCATCGATAAGCAAGTAAATCGATAGATTAATCTAATTGTTTTTTTTGTGGTTTCTTATTTTCAGACAATGCCAGGCAGAAATGGTTATTTGATTACTATAATTTAATTAAAATTACATGCAATTACAGGCTTATTGCATGCACACACGCAAACACACACACACACACACACACACACAACAGATACAACAATTGGAAGGAGCATAGACGACTGCAGAATACTCTGTTTAAAATGAGATTTTGGCTTTAGTACCAATTGAAAGTTAATCAGTTTTATCTATTTTTGAATAGTTAATTTATTGCCAAGCAAAACACTCCATTAAACCAATTAAACCAAATTGGACAGCAAAGCGTTTTTTAATGCTAAAAATGAGTTTTGACCGTAATTGTTGAAAAATAAAATTTGTCAGCAAATAATTGGCGCGCTGCATCAATTAAAATATTCTTTGTGTGCAGGCGCATCGAGCGAATCAATTAATTTGTGATCAAAATAATACACACACAGTCAACTGGCAGCTGCTGCTATACACTCAAAAAAAAAAAAAAACTACACACAAACAGTGAGCAGAAATTGCATTTTCATTCATAAAACGCAGCTCTGTGGCAATGGATTCAGCGTTGTTTACATGCCACAGGCGGCTGCCACAGGAAGTGACGTAATTTGCGCGAAAAAAAACTCACACACACACATACACACAGAGGCACATGCAGCTGTAGTGCGCACTCGCTGCACCATAGGGCAAACAGATACTTTTGCTAACTAAATTATAAGTGTCAAGTATTAATTGTAAAAAAAATAAAAATTATGAATTATTAAAACGAATTCCAAATAAAAAACGTAGAAAATTAGATTCAATTAATTTGCCGAACTAAATTCAAGAAATATTTATAACAAAACAATTTGTTATTAAATAGAAATTTTATTTGGAAAAAATTTGCCCATCGTCCTCATAGACAAGGAGAGAAGAGGGCAGAGAGCTTTTGTTTGCAGTGCGATCTCTGCCGGCGTCGCTGTTGGCGCTGCTTATGCCACGCATCACTGCCGCTTGAGGTTTGTGTCCAAAGTCTTTCGTTCTGTGCGCTGACCTCGTGCTGCATTTCAAAGCAAATTTCAACAAACCAACAACAACAACAACAACAACAATGGCAATTACAGCGATCGATTGTAAACGACAATTCGAATGTGTGAGTGTGTGTGTGTGTGTTTGTGCATTCATTCACAAAAAATAGACAAGAGGCCAACGTGCAAGAGCAAGAGCAAGCGCAAGAGCAAGAGGAAGAGAGTGCAAGAGAGTAAAAAAAGCAATGACAGTTAAATGGACAAATTGCAGCAACAAAACAAATTTGTCAATTACTCTTTACTGCATTTCTGCACTGAAAAAGGACTACAAAGGGAGCGGAGTGCTGGAAGCGCTGGAAGCTGAAGAGCTGAACGAACAAGAAGAGAAAAACAACAATCAAAACCATCGATAAAGTGCGACAAAACAAAAAACTGTTTTGCATATATTTTTTGTTTTGCTTTTTTGCATAAGTATTTTAAGCCTGACTTGACGACTTTCGTATAGGGAATGTGTCGCATAAATAAATGCATAAACACACACATGTGCGAACATATTTACATACGTAACTGTCCATTTGATTCGTTGCGTTCCATTGTAATTACTCATATGAAGGCTGGAATGTTTTGGAATGCTGCAAATAGAATGCAATTAAATGCAATGGAAAATTCACTTAGCAAACTAAGGATTAAATTAGTAAAGTGAATTTAGTGAATAAAGAACAATTTTTTATATCATATATGAAATGTGTGTAAAAAAGCGAAACTTACAAAAACATACAAAATCAAAAATGCTTATAGAATAGTTTCTTATATGTTGCTAATAGGTCTCATAAGCAAAGGCAAACACAAGTTGCAGAAAAACGCTGGCAACAATGTTGCTGCAACATCAATGGCGCGCAAGCACTTAAAGCACAGATATCAACGCTCAAAACAATCACGCAAAGTAACTCAATTACTCAAGAGAACGAGCCGAAAGAGACAGAAACATGGCGAGAGAGAGTCACTCAAAAAGCGTCAACCAGACCGTAAAATAGAGAGGTAGTGTATGTGTGTGTGTTGAGAACAATACTCTTTTCAATTGAGCTTTACAATTTGGCGCGAAGCAAGTTGTAACTCATAGGGGGCTTGGGGAAGGTAAGGGAAGTGAGCATGCTAGCACAACGGAATGGCTGCACCCGGCATAGTAGTCTCAGCACAGGCTGTAGTACTCGTTAAAGCACTCGCACACATCAAGTAGTCGTAGTAGTATATGAAAGCTCTTATTGCAAATGCCAGCTGATGTGCAAAGAGGGGTGGGTGGAGGCAACGCAGACGCCTAGGCGTGGCTCAGTCTGCGTCAGCGCCAGCTTCAGTGGCAGCGTTTGTCTGACTACATTCGGCATTCACCGACCTCGTCGCGTAGTCGAGGGTCAGCAACGGAAAACTTAATGCGGAATATGTTCTTGCTCCCTTCTGCAACTCTTCTTCTTTCTGTCTGTGTGTATTTCCCACTCTTCATCTGCGTAAAGGCAGAAGTGACCGTTAACTAATGTAAGTCTGTCTGTCTGTCTGTCTGTGTGTGTTGTTGTTGTTGCTATCTACTCTTTCAATTGACCAAAAATGCAGACGACGCTAATTGCAATTTCGACGACCTACATCAAGAAGCTTTCCGCGTGGGTGGGAATGGGGGTGGCTGTGTTTGGGGGTGTTGGGTTTCAAATACTTTTTGAGAGACTTGAGAAATATTCGAGTCGTAAAACTGCCACAGAGGGTGAATTGCCTCAGTTCGTAATTTGACATTTATGCATTTTTTATGATTATTTATTACGTTAATTTTTGATTAAAAGACAAGTCGAAACTGTCACCGACACAGCTTGCTCAATTCCCAGCTTCAACTCCCCATTTTTCATGTGGCACGCTTTTAAGCAGCATCCGCTTGTTGCAAGCAAGAAGTTCATGCATTTGAAATTGAATACATTTTGTAAATATATTAATAAGATAAGTAATGGGCGCAATCTGACGAGTGTTATCTGTCTCAGATCATCGATAAACGATAACACTGATAAATTAAAACCATTTCAATTGTATATCGCCAAAAGATCGGAAGATATTTTGCTCGATGAAATATTAATATTTCCCCTAACGTTTATTATATTTATATTGACGTTCATTGAATTTTTTCACATTCTCAAAAATCTCTATAAATCTACAAACATCAAGTATTATTGGTAATAATTTACTATATAACTTATGGAATGGACAGCAGTTAATTAAACTAGTAAATCGGGAAACTACTTTAGCGTAAACATTATAAGTAGTTCTATAGTTTGTTCCACATTATCTATCTTGAACATGTATTTGAGATTAAAACATCGACTCTTCCGAGCACTGATAAAGACAACTTTTGTGGTTGTTTGCTCTCTATAAATATTCTTTGGGTATCGACAAACATGTTGCCAACCTATGCAGCCTGCACACAATCAGAGGCTCATAAATAACACACACGCCACACAAATAAATATGTATATTTATATATATACATATATATATATATATATATGCTTTGCGAAACTCATTCAAAGCTTTTGAGTTTTTTCTTATAAAACTAAGAATAATTACGAACTTTTTCAATTGTGTTTTGTTCCACAATAGTTAGCAATCTGAATACAAGTCAAAATTAAAGTAAAAACATTAATAGAAAATGTTGTACTAATATTTAAAAAAACGTAATTTTAAGGTGTGATTAAAGACACTACTATTCAAATTGGAATAAAATAAGAAATGGCATAAAATGGCAGAATTGTTTATAACTTCAATAATTCGATATGGCAACGATTTATCAACTTTTTCTTAGTCATGTTAATTCTTCATAAAGTTAATCAAAACTTTGTTTAACGGCATTAAATTGTACAAATCATCTTCGAGTACAAATTTCTAAAGACTTCTGCAAATATTGTTATTAATAATATAAACATTTTGGTCCATTCATATTAAACTTTTGCTGATAAGAAAACATAAACCACATATAGAATAAATACCGCAATTAATCTTCATTATTTTATTCAAAGAAAAGAAATAAAATATTTAATACATTCAAATGCGTAAAAAAAACAAAGAAAGTCCAGTTAGGCTGGGTACAGTTTTTTGCTCCATTAATATGTGTGTCTTCACTTATATATATTATAATATAATATATATAATAAAAATATAATATATATATATATATATATATATAGTTAGTATTCACATTCTTTATCAGGCACTTGAAATTTAGTCAGCATATATATAAAAATACTTTTAATTTCAAATGCACCAGATACCCAGTGTGCTAGTGTAGATTAAATACACGCAGATATATATATATATATATATATATATATATAAAGTATATATAATAATAAATAATAATAAAATAAACAATTGAATGATTGTTGTCATTTGTATTTCAGTGTCCCACATTTTGAAGTACATTGCAAATATTGTGTATAATTTAAATTCGAATTTAGTGTTGCTAATTGGCTGAATTTTTAAGAATTGTTTATAATTCCATTTTATTTTTATATATATATTATACAATAATATAGCTAAGAATATTTGAATTTATAATTTCTATATATTTAATTTATTAAAACAATATAAAATACGACTAAATAAGAATTGTTCCATCTATATTTGAATTGATATTAGGATAAAACACTAAAAATATTTCAATCTTTTCGAACTCAATATTCTTGCCTTTTTATTATAGCAGTTTCCCTTTTCTTTCGCCACGAAAATTGCAGACAATATTAAAAGATATTCAAATAGCATTTGAATGCTTTTAGCCAACGACACATTTGGTTATTAGACACTATGTAAAATATTTATATGTATATCGAAAATCTTGTACTGCCAAAATGGGATATGTGAAATGGGAAATGGAGAATGAAAAATGGGAAAACTGTCAGCTGTGTGGGTTACAAATAAACAAGTCACTTTTCATTGTGATGAGTTTTTCATGTTCAGCGCAATTCGTTTCGGACTCTCAAAAAAGTTGATCCTCACAATTTGCAAGTGTCACTTGAGGGAGGGATGAGGCGTGTTTGGATAAATATCTTTTAAATACAATTAATAAATATCCCTTTAGCGACTAACTAAACTTAAATACATATTATGAATATCTAAGTATAATTAATATTTTAGGATGACATTGGTTCTTTAACGATCAAATGTTTAAGTTTTTTTGAAGTGATTTTATGATCCACATCTGTAGTAAAAACCATATCTTTATATATATTTTTTCGAATCTAAATAATGCTTAATTTCCTATATGATTGTTTTATAATAATTATAGTTTAATTTTTTTATTTGTATATTGCATTTGGGTGCCGGGTATCTGCTAGTCGCACCGATGGGCGATGCATTATTTGCTTGATTTGGTGTCAGTTTCAATTTCTAATTAAATTCCGCCGTTATTTGATATGTCCCCTAATTCTTATTTGTTTACATTTATATGTTATTCTCGTGTCTCTTGTTTATTTTTAATTTTTTTTTATTCTCTCTTTTTTTATCGGTGCTTTTTGTTTTGATGAGATTTTGCATTTTTTTTTCAGGGCGGGTTCTTCTTTATTTTCTTGTTATTATTATTTTTTGTTTTGTTTATGTAATTTTATTTACTTCATAGATGCATCTTTTTAGTGTTGTGCACATTCTCTCTTTCTTCGTTTTCTCTCTCTCTCTCTTTTCTTTAGTGTGCTACTCTTGTCTCGCTCTTTCTATTTATATTTCAAACTGTGTTGCTATCTCTCCCGCTCGTGCATTAACCAAATTGAGTAATCTGCCGCACTGCAAATGTCAACACTTGCTAGACGTTATAATACCTATAGATATACCCATCCAACGCCATGCCCCAACGGGTATATTGATTTATGTACCGTTTAAGAATAATTTGCATAATACTCAACACTCCTAAAAAATAATTGACAAAACATATTTGAATAACATAAAAAAAAAAAATTTGCTATAGTTTTATTCTTTTGCTTAAAATAACATATAAAACATTGAATTTTATATTAGAAAATATTACTTTTATTTCAAATAGTGTTATACAAATGTGGATATGGATTGTTTGTCAAAATTTACAATTTGTTAAAAAATTAATTACAAATAATATGCATTATAGAAATGGGGTATTATCGTAGCTACAAAGAAAAATGGAATAGAATATTTATTTATTGTACTTAAAGGGTATTTTGAACTCGATCAAATTGTGAAATGGAAAACATATGCTTGTTATTTGAGATTCGCGCGTTTTTATCAGCGTTCGGATAACTTGTGGGAACTAAAATGTGTGGAACATGTGCATCCAATGTACACGGGACAGTGGAGAGTGGACACTGGGCACTGGATGCTTTTAAGTGACAGTTATAGTGTAGCAGTGGGCGCGGCGGCATCGCTGTCAGAAGGCGCAGACATTATACGACATTTGTTCTGCGTCGTTTACTTCCCACAACAAATTCGACGTGTCCAAAGCAAGCAGAGTAAAAAAGAAAATGAGAGAGAGAGAGAGAGGGAGAGATACAGCATACGGTAAAGATGACGTTGCCACCTGGCACACAAATAGAACATGAGCATGCTCCACTAGATGATAAAAGCACATTCTCCTAACAGAACCCACCCCCTCCCCCTCGCCAAGTTCCTGAACGTTTGCTCGATTGAGTTTTTGGCGCGCTTCAATGAGACTTGTGCGTTTTAATTAGCGCCACACGTGGCCGCCATTGTTGTTGGCACTTTCGCACAAGTGCAGAGAAAAATTTATTAATGGCAACGGCGTCTCTGCACTCGACTCGACTTGTGACTGGCAAAGCGATTATCTTGGTGTGACGCAAGCAAAATAGAAATATCAAGTTTGCAATTTTAAAGCAAATGATTGCTGTTTTTTGTCGCTGTGTATTTATAAATAGTTGTAATTTAGTTGTTGTTAGTTATGCACAGGTGCAGCTTAACAAAGTTCATATATATACGAGTATATATATATATGTATATATATATATGTAAATACGTGCAACTGGCGTTCCGAATGAAGTTTATTTCTGAGCGGATTTGGTTGAACTTCGATAAGACTTATCAGTCATAGCAATAGTAATGACAAATTATACATAATGATTTATCATCGACATTGGCATTCTGAGCATTATTATTAAAATATGTGTAAATGCTTTGCTTATCTCGGTTAACCTAACGAACTGCACCAATTACCCACTTTTTATGTATAATATATATAAAAGCATATTTGTTCATAAACTAGAACTCAGTAATACAATTGTTTAACGGTATTTTACTGTTGCCATATGTACATATATGCATGATCTTGGATCTGTTCCATATATAACCAGTATTTACATAACAACATGTGTTTTGCTTTGTTTTGCAATCTTTGGCCACGCATTTTTCTGATTTAATAAATTTAAAAAATGTTTGTCTGTTTTTTCTGTTGTTGTGGTTTAATTGACAAACAAAAAAGAAAGAGTATTGCAGCTACTGCATCCGGGCTAAATCGGAAGTAAAAAAAAAATAAATAAAAAAGCCGGTTCCTTCCGTTATTGAGATTATCGCTGACAAGGCGTGACAGCTTGAATTGCTGGTGCATTGCTATCGATAAGAACTTGCTGGCTTTTTCTCAACATGTCGATCCACAACTCCTGAAGCAGAGCATCGCCAATTCGACCGATTTATCTTTGGTTTCCTATTCCCAGTTCGCTGCCACTCAAAACAGATAAGTAAATTTGCAATTTGCAAACAGCCTTTTTGCCTAATAATAGGCAATTTCTTGTTGTTGTTGTTATTGTTGTTATTGTTGTTGTTGTTTTTTTGTTGCTGTCGCAGTCGCTGTCGCTGCTGCTGTTTATTGTACATTTGTTTAGGCTTGCCAACTAGCAACGACTAGCTGAAACAGACGCCAAAGTTAAGTTCATATTTCAATTTCAAGGTTTTAAGTAAACATTTTCTAATAAGTAAACACAGCAAAACATGCGAATTGCGAAGAGTGCACAAAAAAAAAAAACTAAAATGGAAATGATAAAGAAAACAACCAGCAAAACAAAACCAAAAACACAACGTCAACAATGAAAGTGTGTATTGACAATAATAGTAGTTACCATAAAAAAGTCTGTTTTTTTTTTATTTTATTTTTCTTTTATCTCAACGTGGCTTACAAAATATATGATAAGAACGATAACAGCATAAGAAGTGCAGTCAATATACGAACAAATTCTTCAGATTAGAAAATATTTCCGAATAATTTTTATTACAAAAAAAAAAAAACGGTAAAAATTAAATTAAAAAAATAAAAAAAATTAAATCTTAAAATACATAAATAACATTGATAATTAATAATTGACAAATGAGCCCATTTAATAGCGTTATGGACACCTAAAAAATTAGTTATATTTTTTTATTACATTTTCGATAATATGAAAATGCTATTTTTTTCGTATTATAAATATTCTTTCTTATACTCCATATATTTAATGTTTGTGTACTTTTTTTTGTATTTATTTATTTATTACACGTATATAATTAATATTTGGGGTATTTTTTTTTTTTTGTATTTTCTCTTATTTAATCGCATTTCAACTTCATAAACCTCATTTTTAAATAGGTAACAATTTACAACTCTCGTAAAGCGATAGCTGGTGATACGACATGATATAGTTCAAATATAGCATATATGTCTGCCTGCTGCCACACTATCAAAGGAAGAACGGCTATCTTGGCACACCGAAGATTACAAACCAACTGCCAACTCAATTTTGATATGGATTACGAAATACTTTTAAGTTTTTATGATAGACAGACGCACACACGCACACACATAGACCCATATACGCATATCATATGATTGCACCGGAAAGGGTGACATATTTGCTTATATAAAGAAATAAAAAAATTTCCCACGTTCGCAGAAAATTGCACATCGTGTGGCGCCAATTCTTAACTATTCTTGATAATCGCAGCGCATTCTTAAAAGTTGAAGCAAACAATCCGTTTCACATCGCTGTCAAATAGCCAAGTGTAAACAAATATCATATTTCTACCTTGAGGCAGTTGGCACATCAATATCAGTTTAGGTTTCTTGGAAAAATTAAAAAAATAAATCGTTTCAAGTGACTTTTGGGGCAATTCCTCAAGTGCTCAGGTTCCTATAAATATTTCAATTCTATGGTTGAGTTTCATTAATAGACGATTCAATTTATTTTTGTACTATTCTCGTAGCTATGTCTCATTATTTTTGAATTTCCAACTAAATGCTTAGTCATTGTTTGGCATTCCTTGCAACTGCATTCGCTGAATGAATGAATAATCTGTTGAATACTTTGCATTTTTATGATGCATTCAAGGCCTCAAATATTTATTTAGCTCAATAAAATAAATAACAACACTCATTTCAACGGTAATTACATGACGCGAATACGCTAAGTAAAGGTTTGCCTTAGCTAGGGTCTACTGTGCTGGCTAAGAGGGTGGTAGGGGGGGGGGGGGGTTTGGCACGTGTACATCGCTTATTGATCTTTGCACAGAGCCATAAATTATCAGCATGTTGATACATATTTAAGGATTTGCATAAATCGGCAATGAATTCAATTGTACTTTATTGTACTTTATAGATAAACTTAATTAGAGTCTCAACTGATCAGAAAGCTTTAATAGTTATTATGAAATCTAATTGAATATTATAAGAACTCGATAATAATTTAAAAAGTAAATGTTAATGTTAAACAAGAGCTAAGCAATAATATATTCATAATAATTGGGGAAAAAACCTTTGGGAAAAAACCTTTGAAATAAGATATTTAATTAAGTTCAGTTAAGACTGAAATATCAATAAATAATTTAATTTACTGCAGGAAGTGCTTATTGTTCGAAATAATAAAAATTGTATATTTATTTTATTATCAAAAAAAAAAAACAAAAACAACGTATTTTTTAACACATTTTAAAAAGAAATACAACTTTTTGGCGACTGTTAGCCGAGTGGCGAATTTCGGTTTCATTTGCAGTTCTTAATTCATTTACTTTTTTTTTTTTTTGTCACTCAATAAAAACTGATTTGATTTCACGCACTCAAATAATAATAGCCCTCCGCTTATCAGCCGGTAGAAGCTGCCGTCGAGTTGCCACACCATTTCAAACTTATCATCGAATATTTGACCCAATTTTGATAAGGGCGACTCGCGAAATTAGTAAAAGGAAAAAAAAGTAAATAAAAATAGAAAATTAATAAAAAACAAAAATAACAACAAAATATGCTATCTTGTTGAAATATACAACAGTTTGTGGAATTTGCTGAGTGTGGAATTAGATATGAGCAAAGTGGTCTCAGTCCAATCATCGATCCACGTTGCACGAGCCGTAAAAGAAAGGCGGATGTGTCGACTCCGATTCTGATGCAGGTGGTCGGTAGGAATCGGCACAGGTTCCCCTTCGTAGAGGTGCGTTTCTTACTATACATATACATATATTTCATATAAACATATATATATATATAACACAATCTGACCAATTTAGTTGACGTTGAGCAGAAGAAGAATGCGACTGAAATAAACGAAATTTAACCTCATTTTATTTAATTACTTGTTGTTGCTGTTGTGTTTGTTGTTGTTGTTGTCGTTGTTGTTGTCGTTGTTGTTTTCGAGACGTTTGACAGGTTGAGCTCACACTTGGCCTGACCCGACTCAACTGATAAGAACGAAATTTGATTATTTGAAATGCCAGTTGTTGCTGTCATCTCGGAATTGTCGACTGTGGATGCGTTCAACGAATACCTGATAAGCCCGATACAAAGGTAATCGTATGCCATTGATAACTAAGAAACCCAACACGACTCGATTCGAACCGAACGCGAACCCGAACCCGAACCCAACCGAACCGATCTCTCAACTCAGTTCCGCATTCGTGGATTCTTTTCAAACATTTATATAAATATATATATTTCTAAATGCTCAGATTCAGACCAAGAAATATATTCTGTTTCCATCCAATTCTCACATTTTAGTTAGCTGATATAAACAGAAATATTTGGTTTCATTATCAAAATATATGTTCGGGTTTCACAACATCAACATCAGCAAGTCAAGAAGAAAACCAAAAACGATAAATATAGAAAATAATTTATTAAATGATTCCAGTAAATGGACTTAATGCTTGTCCAACATATCATGTTCAATGCAACAAATTGAAAGATAAGTGAAACAAAAAATAACCTTATCCGATTAGTGTTAAATCGAAATTGAACAATTAAAAGTTAGACATATGTGAGATAGAATCAAAATAATAGGTAACAATTACATAGATGGACTCAGTCTCAATCAAATTGTCTCAGATTAGAATCTGTTCAAAAAATCATATTTTACCCCATAACTGGGCTAATTGTCGTTTTATGTTTTAGTGTTAAATTATTAAATTGATTGTAAATATTTATTTATTTATTAGTTTAAGCTTTGTACTCCAAATTATTTTAAATTATTAAAGATTTCAAAAGATATACAATTTGAATTTCATGTTATGAATTTGGAGTCTAATTATACTTTTATTAAGATATCAATATAGAAGATGTAAAAAAGATGACAAATGCAAAAATTTTTTTTTACAATCTATGCAATATTTTTTGAACCGATTTTGCAATTAAATACATTTTTTTTTAAATTTTTTTTTTTTTTTTTTAATTTTTAATTTGATAAATAATAAATTTAATTCATCTATTTTATGTAGCTTGTATAAAATCAGCCTGCGTCGCCTGTTAACAAAAAAAAACATAAATTATTTATTAAATGCCGAATTCATTTTAACAAAAAATCAGCTTATGGATTCTCTTCTCATTTCAATCAAGTTTAGTTTTGCAAACTAGACAATTGAATGATCGTTTTGCTTCTTGCCAAGCCAAGCTGTTCTTAACTAATTATAGTTCTTATCAACAGTGTGTGTGTGTGAGTGTGTGTGTGTATGTCACTTTCGTCATACACATTCCGTACAGACTTTATATATTATGTTTAATAGCCACGTGTGCTATATGAAAACTATTCACGTTTAAGCAGCTTAAGCATTACAGGTACACCTCTAATTGGCACATCAATAACTGCAGCATCATCCTCATTATACTCAATACTCATTTCTCATACACTATATATATATATATATATATATATATCTGTATATGTATGTACGGTATATGTATCAAACAATATACGCAGTCTTAAGTAGTATTTTTTATGGGCTTTACTGTAATCTTAAATTAGTGGCAAGCTTATAGAAAATGCTGTCAAATTATCAGCCTTTTATTTTGTTTTGTTGCTGTTGTCTGAAGCACTTGCAATAATTACACGTGCCGAGTAGCGCGGCATTTGTATTTATAATACATCATTTCGTGTTACTCATACGCACTGTTGCCAGCCCATTTGAGAGCGTTACGCCAAAGCCCAGCTGATGACTGCATAAGTAATCATTTTGGGCATTTTCTCAGTGTGTGTGCGTAAATGAAAAATGTATGAAAAAAAAACTATAAAATAATCTAGACATGATAATTTTTTTTTTTTTTTTTTTTCTAAATGAATTTAACTGGCATGTGTGGCACGTCTGCGCGTGTGTAAACAGGGTGATGATGGCTGGGGAGGGGGGAGGGGTTGACATCTCAGCCGGTTCCCGCTGCTATTTGAAGTGTGCGCTGCTGCTGATTACGAAATGCAAATCTCAAAGTTAGATCACAAATCTTGCAAGAAATGAAACCAAGTCTGCATTTGAATTCTGCTGCTAATAGATAAAACTCATACGAGGCCCATAAAGTGTGCAAATATGCCAAATACACTGTGAGAAAAATGGTAGAGCAAACGTTTGTCAATTTGTTAATTCTTTTTTGTTTACAGCAAAGAATTAACCAAAAGTATAAAGTAGCTAAATAATCAACTAAAAATTAGGCGATTCTTTGTTATGCATTGTTAGCCAAGTTAGCCAAATGCGTGACTTTGATTCTGGTAGATGGCTGGTTGGGGCCTTTCAAGTACTGACTCACCAATATTATGGAGGGCTTAATCAGGCGCTGCTCAGTTTTCAATAAGTCACATTCAATGGCCATATGTGATAGGCGTGATAAGTGATAAGCTCCTTGGCGCCAATAGGCTGACAGAAAGACTGAACGACGGTTTTGAGTACTTTGCTATATAGTTTGAAGTGCCACCCACCAACGGCACAAGGACACAGTGTTGCCACAAGTGTTGCGTAACATGCGCATATCTAATTGCCTGTCAATTTGTGTGGCTGAGGAACAGCTGGAGATCAAGGTCGAATGGCATAAATGTTGCCCCCCGCCACAGTCAGCGTATCTTTTCACACATCGCACAAGAACATTCTGATCTGTTAGCGGGCTCTGGTAATTGATTTGTTGAAACTACAACGGATCTGCTCTGGAAATGCCCCACAACATTTGGCCAAGGAATGCAAATGAATTGTGAGATTTTGTTTTGAGATTACTTACCATTCTTGTAATTGATTTTTAAAGCACACAAATGTATTTCCCCTATTATATATATTAAACAGTTGTGATGCACTAGATGAGAGCTATACAAAAATACACACACACTCACACACACACATAAGAATGTGTATGGCGTGTGTGTCGCACTATCTTCGTTTTTTACTAATCGACTTAACTCCTTTTTATTGTACCCATTACAAACAGATAATGTATAAACAAAGGGTACATCGGTACTCGCATCAGCTGTGTGATTTACTTAATATAAACAATATAAATATAAATAAAAATAGAAATAAATTAACTTATTTGTATATAAGCCTGATTGAGTGTATATAATGATGTCAATGGGGCTAATGGACATCGGTTTAGAATTGTAATTGAAATAGAATTTTACCAAGCGTGCCTCAATTGCCTTCGATGTGGTTCATTGTAGCGCCAGAGGACTGATAAGCCCCGCGACCCGACGCGACCTGCCCCCACGATTCATGGGCAAAGTCATAAGAGTTGTTGCTCATTGGATTTGGAGATAGGTCTTATCGGTTGGAACAGCATGTACATGTATATATATATATATACATGGGCGTACGCAGGCGGGGAAGGGCAACCAAGCCATCTGCAATGTACATTTCAAATATATGAAATAACTTCTGGCAAGTTTCCAAAATTGGTTTTAAAACAAAAAAAAAATATTATTATAATCTACAAAAAAAAAAACTACAATTGCAAAAATATTTAAAAATTTAATTTGCTTTACGCACGTCTTTTTTTTATAAGGTATTGTAAATCTGTGCTGTTTTTACTCTATTCATAACGAAATATTAAATATGATAAAGTCTGCTTAAAATGTAGTTTTAATGTATGATATGTAACTTTTATTTTTATCAAAAATAATTAAAATAAAATATACATATATATCAAATTTGCTTTACTCACGTCTTTTGTTTTTGTATAATTTATTGGAAAACTTGTATTTTTAAGCTATTCATAGCTAAATATGATCCGATAAATTATGCTAAAAATGTAGATTTAACTTGATATAAACCTTTTATCTTTTAATCCCAAAAAAAAAAAAAAACACCTTAGCATGTTACTCCTAATGTTTTCCAATTTAGTAGATTTTGTAACAGTTTTGAGATATGATGATAATGTATGGTATTTATTTAATATTGAAGGCAAGTTTCACTTTTTTCGAAAGCTTTCCAAAAGGGTAGTTCATATTCCTCACTCTGCTAATTGTTGTCCCTTCTTTTATTCATTCTATTCTAATTTATATTATTTACTTTATCAGCTATATATATATATATATATATGTGTATGCATAGATAGTGCAGCAGATGCTTCCAATTGGATTGCATGCATTTTGTTAGGCAGCAAATTGCAAACAAATTGCTATTAATGATTATATATATATATATATAAATTGCAATCGCTGTCTCGCAACGCCAATTCATTCAAAATATATATATATTTAATATAATGAAAAATCGTTGCCAGCCATATTTATATACCTGCAAGCAAATAGAGCTCTTATCAATTCCAGAGCTTAAAAAGTGTCCAAGTTTTGCATCAATGTTAATGTGGACATGTGTCAAGATCGGGTAATACCTGTTCGTCAACTACATGCGACATGCCACAAAATATATACATATATATTTGAGCACACGTTGCGCATACGCCCCGTTGATGTGGAGACGTGTAATAGTCATCATTAGATGCCACGCATGCCTACGCATTTGGCACATTTCGCTACGGTTTGGCTTTTACGCATCAAGCAGATCGATTTCTGTGGCAAAGTGGACGTCAAACTGACGCACATCGTCTGCCCAGCTGTTGGAGGCTCGTGTGTAGGTGCCAAGGTTCCAAGGTGCCAAGTTGCCCGTTTGCCAAGTTTTTTTTCTTTAGCCGCTGTCTGACAGTATGTGTCCTAGCCGAGCTCGTGTGACCCACTTTCAGTCATAATCGCTAAACGCAACCAAAAAAAAACACCCATAAATAAGATCACCGTTTAATGGGACACCTCATAAAAAATATATGACGACGCAGCCAACGCCTAAATCTCAAACTAAATAGCACTTAAATGCTTTGCCATCTATCAAGGGGCATGTGTGAATACATAAACATATACATACTCTCAATATATGCAGACAAATTTATACATCTGTATATATATATATTAGGCCTCATTCCCATCTAGATAAATAACCAAGAGGCAGCATCCATTTTTGGGCATGGGCAAATCTGCTCACGTACAACATATGATCTAAACTAATTGTTTTATTTCTATAGAATATATATATTTATATATATAGATGACAAATATTCTATATTTATATCTTCTCACGATTTATTTAAATTTTTCTATATTTATAGAAAGAGTAAAATATGCATGAACAACTAAAATAATTAATTTAGATCAGGCGCTAAATCTGATTGATATATATTTATATTTATATACACATATATATCATGTAATATAAATATTTTGACATATGTGTTCAAATTTGAAATGCAACTTTGTGAACACAAATGAATAAAAATACATTCAGTTCAGTGAATGAATGAATGATTATCAAACTCAAACTGCGTGAAAACTGCATTACAAAAAAAAATTCCCTTCATCCTCCTCCTCTCTCTCTCCCTCCCTCTCTCTCTCTCTCTTAGCGATCTGATAGTCCAGCTCAGCTAGTCTAGAAAATGCAAATAAATTGCATAAATATTAAATATAATTTCTGATTCGTAGTACTATAATACGTATACTGAATAAAATGCACTGAGAAAAATATCACTCAGAATTTTAGAAAATCGTTATAACTTTTTGGTTGACAAGGTTAACTCACCATATTATTCAGTAGTTTGCAACCATATTCTATTCTCAATTCCAGAGAATATGAATGAATATTTTGTTAGATTTCCTTCTTTTTTTTTTTAATATTTCTACTATTATTTGGTTTATTTAAGATTTAAAATGACGGTACAATTGTAATTTTAAGAACATTTTCTATTATTATAAATTATGCTTCTGTCGAAAAAGTTCTTATAATTTTAGGCAATTGTTTTTCGCTTATTACAAAAATGTTAAAAAAACCAAACAAATTCGGGATTTCAGTTCGATTTATTTTTGAGTGAGTTTGCTAAATGCACAGAAGAAAAAAGCGTCGAACGATTACGTTTTTAAGTGTTAAAATGTCTCGCACGTGTAATTGATTCATTGACAGGCGTAACACACACACACACACACATGCACACACACACAGAACTACAAACACGGAAGTGAATTTAGTTTATTTACAATGTAGCGGGAAATTGTTGAAAATAATTTGTAGAATCGCACGAGTGAAAATTCACATCTAAAGTTTTGCACATATTCAAATGTATGTAATTATTTATGCGCAATACATATCTACAAATTTAACAGTTTACATAAGCTTATTAACTAAACATATGTCTGACACGAACAAAAGGGGGGGGTGCGTGGTATGCTATATATATTTTATATATCGGGCATTCGATTGAACTTGTTGAAATTAAGATTTGGCAGCTCGTGCATAATACGTGTAGATTGGCGCATTATAAAATCATAATCCCATACAAAATCGTGCAATTTACAACAACAGCAACAAAACGAAGAAAACTTCAGAATCGAAAAACTGAACGGATTTAACTGTATTAAGCAAAAAAAAAATCAAAAATAGTTGTGATAAATATGTATACACATTTTATACTATTGAGTGTATTAAGCTGATAGATGTTATATATATTTATATATATATATATATATATTGTACCTATTGAGTGGCGATCTGAGGCACGGAAGTCCTCGCCCCATTTGAAGTTATTTAGCTGAAGTGCCTGCTTGGATTGTGTGTGTCGAGTATATTGAGTATATTGCCACTTATACTTGACTCTGCTCAACCGTGTTGCACTCTCGATCTGCAGCAGGAAGAGGAAGAGTATTCGAGGCACTGCTTTTGTCAGGCACATATATAGTGTATACACTCTTCTAACCCACTAATCTCAGTCGGCATTCAGAGCATACAATCATCTTTTCAAGTCCAATTAAACTGTCTCAGAAACGCACAGAAAATTTATATACATATATATATATATATAGATATATACAGATTTTTGAAGGCGACTTTTGAATATGCAAGTATATATTTTCATATTCAGGCATTTAAGTAACTCTCGCTTTTGGTAGATTTTGTTCAAGCTCGTCGTTGTTCTTGCGCCTTGATATACATACATATGTATATATATATAAATATATATATATATATATATATATCCTTAGCTTTCTTTTTTTGGTTAGTTTAAAGCTGACATGCTGCCCACATCGGTTCATATCAACGATTGGGCGATAGGTCGCTCGCCTGGCTTGTCTGTCGGTTTGTCGGTTTGTCAATTTGTCAATTTGTCGGCATCGTCGTCATCATTTTTTATGTGGCAACTGTCATTAGCTTCCTTTTTCGCTGTTATTTATCTTGAAGTTGACTTGTACTGGAGACGCCAGTGGGGAATCGGGAATCGGCGGCAACACTCAAATTGTAGCCAGAGAAGCATAATTGCGAATTATCAGCATTTTACATTGACATTCTACGCATTTTTAATGACTTCTTTCGCAAAGAACCAACTTCGACTCCGACTCCAACTCCGACTTCGACTTCGACCCCCAAGCATTTTGCGAAATGTGCAAAATACTTTTTCCTCTCATATTCATTCCTTCAGTTTATTATTTCGCTTCATTTTTATTTTTTTTTTTTGTTTTTTTTTGTTGTATTTTGCTTTTGTTGCCTACTGCATATCCTGCCACAAAATAAAAGAATTTCAACTGTCTGCTGCCCTCTAAGACGAACAAAGAATAAAAAGACCAACTTAAATAACATCATTGGCATTTGACAGGCAGACGACGCGAGCACAAAATTCATACACCCACACACACACACACACACACACACACACACACACACACACATATACACACGTACTAGCCTCTATGCACAACTTTCGCTTACTTAACTTAATATATTCCAAGAAATATTAATATTACGCAGCGTCAAATATTTTTCTTACCCAAATCAAATGAACAACAACCCAAAAAATTCGCTACCCCCTCAACTGCTCCAGATCCCCATCCCATTCTTGGTTGTGTTTGTTCAGCTGGAGATGGAGCATTCAAAACTATTTGTGACACATTTTTGATTTTGCTGTTGTGTTGCTTTAGGGGGGATTTAATAATTAATTGCAATCAAATCAAGTTTTTTTTTTAGCATTGGTTGGCATATTAAATAACATGCAAGTTCCAAGAGAATCGCTTATCAGGGTTTATGTTGTCGGTATGTTTTATGTTCGACTCGTTTCCCCATGTTTATTATTAATGTTACTATTATTATTATTTTTATGCAACTTCTGCATGATCAAGAACGACGCCAACAACAACAAACAGTTATCTCAAAGCTGTGTGCAAACCCTGGGAGCGATCCCGATCGAGATCAAAACCGAGAAGGCGACGGCGACGGCGGCCGAACCCGCATAATAATGGCCATACAAGTGTCTGATTTCTGGGAACACTTCTGGGCCGTGGCGGATGTTTAAAGTGTGAAATTCTGCGAAGCGACTGCGTCATTGATTAGTTTATGAATAAGATCCACAACTTTAATCTAAATATATCCACACACACACATACGGCAAGCATGTATGTGTGTAACGACTTTTGTACGACATACGCTAAAAAAAAAATATATAAATCACAATTTTAGAGAACCGTCTAAGAGAGAGTCTGAGAGTGAATTTCTAAACCAAGCAAGGTTGTCCACACTTTCCTAAAATCTAGGGTTTCAGGGTATGTTTTTTTTTTTTTTTTTTTTTTAATTTAAAAAATATGTTAAATTTCCAGAACCATAGTTTTTGTTTGTTATATTACTATTAGCATTAGGTTATTGTAAAATAAAATGCTGAAAAATAAAATAAAAAAAAAAACTCAATGAAATCAAAACTTTTTTTTTTTTTTAATTATTAATAAAACGAAAATAAAGGTTTCTTCGTATAACACATGTAGAAAGATACGAATTGCGATTCGTAGGCCAAATTTGTAGCGCCATTGACGGCAGTCAAGTCATAAATCAGCTGTGGCAGCAATCATGTCTTACCATGTTGCTACATGACACCCAACCCAAATAAACCACCCCCCCCACTCCACCCCAACTTCTCCGCACCCTTTAAAGCAATTACCACCTACGCCATACCCCTCGCCCCCCCCCCCTCCCAACCCGGATAGTTGAATTTTTTCTTTTCGATTTTGCAGTTGTCAAAAATTCGCACATTTTTTATATGGCAGCCAACTAGCTTACCAGCAACAGCACCCACCTCCCACCTCTCACCTCGCACCTCCCGCTCGTTCACGCAATACCTGTGGCACTACTTCAAGTAGGCCTGTCATGTAGCCGGCAATTAAAATTGGTTCCCTTCTTCATCGGGCAAACACTGAGAGGCGTTGTCCGCCTTCCAATTGCCGGTCGGAGTTGTTAAATAATTTATGAAGTGCGTAGGGCTTGTGGTGCGCATTTCAAGCAGTCCATGCCGATACACCACATATATATATATATATATATATGTATATATTTTTTTGTTTTTTGGAACATCGCTTACGCACTCTGTGCGCACAGCCGTAACATATTTGTCCACGCAATTTTTTAATCATTTAACTTTTTGGGCACATTCAGCGAGCTGCATGCAAATGTCGCTGATTAACTTTGAGAATGGCAAACGGCAACTGTGGAGGGGAGTGAACGGGGAGTGAACGGGGATAGTTGGGCGACGGAGTTAACTGTTTGCATAAATCGAAAGGTTACAGTCAAAGTCAAAAGATTCCAAATATAAACCATGGAACTGAAACTGAAACAGAAACTAAAACCGAAACTGAACGTTAAACTGAAACGAAATTAAAAAATAAAAAACCAACAAATAAAACATGCGAATTAACTAACTAGCTAAAACTAAGGCCTAGTACACAACTAGCTGTTCCTTTGACTTTGGCAGCTGGCAGCTGGCAGCTGGTTTTGTCTAGCTGCAACTTGGCCAAGTGCTCGCTGAAGCACAACAACAACGTGCAGCTCCTCCTCTGTGGGCCGTTCATTGTTCACGGCTCGCCCTTGCAACGCAAGTGTTAAGTCTGGACACGCTCAGAAGACTTAACACTTAGCCTAAGCCTTAGGCTCAATACAGAGACCCACGACCAAAGACTAAGCTGCAAACCCAGGCCTAAAGCCCGAACCCAAACTAGGCACTCGAAAAAAAACGCACACACACACACACAATCCAAACCCCAATCCGAAAAGTGCAGCCATATTAAATATGAATTGGAATTGAGTGTCTTTTACTTGGACTGTACTTTGCTGCTGCTGCTGCTGCTGCTACTTGCAACTTGCATCCGTGGTACATTTCATATTTTTACGCTTGCGGAGTTTGTGATGCGACTGCAACATTTTCTAGGGGGCATTCGAGCAATAACTTTTGTCACGCTATTTAGGGCCACATTGGGGGGGGGGGGGAGGGAGCGCAGGAGCGCAGGAGCGCAGCCAGGTACACTCAACAGGCAAGCAAATTACCATATTCACAAGATAATCATTATAATATTAATTTCATATATTCCCTACCAGCTATATGCATAATCTGCTAAACTGAAGCAGAAATTGTATTTTCAATAACTAAGTAATTAATTCCAATTATAAATTTAGTTTACATTACTAGATAATTAATAATAATTCTTTGTGTTTGGATTACTCTGAGTTGAATATTATTGGGCGCCACCAAAAAAATGCCTGAAGTGCGCTACTGGGCAAAACCGATGAGGAAAAACACTTTATTTACTTGTGAACACGACAGCCACTGAGTCTGGACATGCACAACGCTCAGTGGCACGTATTAGTGTCTTTATCATATAAATGGTGCGGTTTAAATAATAATTAAGCCTGGCTTGTACTGGCCAAGTCTGCCAGTTCGCTGTGTGTGTGTGTGTGTGTGTGTGTGTCTTCCATTTGACGTTTGCAGTTGGAGTTGGAGTAGCTGGTTGCCTCCAGCTTGGAGTGCATTTGCCAGCTGGCCGTCTTCTGTGTCTCCGCATGCCTGCTGCAGGTGGATGCGGATTAAGCAGCCACAGGGCGCAATAAATCAACAGATTCATGGCCATCCCCCCCCCACCCCCCTCAACTCCTACACCATAACCCACCTCGAGCGCAGCCAAATGCGAAGAGTTCCACTGGCAGTGGAAGCGCAGTTCGTGTCAACATTGATATGCCAAATAAGATTCTGATTCAGTTTTTGATTTAGATTCTGATTTAGATTCTGATTTAGATTCTGATTCTCATTACTGATAACTGCAACTCATAATATCATTGTAAAGCCGAAAATAATTGTAGACTTGCGGAAAATGCCTATATAAAATGATGACCTATGCACAGATATATATATACATAAAGTAAAGGATAAATTGATGATATAACTTGATTTATAAAATAAATTGACTAATTTACATTTATTTTTTCGTTGAAAATATGAAAATATAAATATAATGATAATGACAATCACGTAAATCGTTTCAGTTTGAAAGCATTAATTCTATTCTGCATCCAGATGTCGATAATTAATTATAAATAAACAATTATAAATCGCATTTTGCTAATAAAATCCACCTTTCATAACACTAAATCGAAGAAATTGTATGCTGATTCTGTGAGTGTATATATCGTGTCTATATAATTTGTTTATCTGAATTATACATATATAATAGCAAAGCATCGCCTGAGCTGTCATAACAATCAGAGAAACATTTTCAATACAACAAAATTTGATGTGCTTGTTGACCAGTTGAACAGTTGTTGACCAAATGCACAAAGACGACGACAGACCAGGCCCACGAGAGGAAACCGGAAACCAACAGAAATTGTCACAATTACAATTATCGTTTGCATTGTTGCACTAACAGAGAGAGCGAGAGAGAGAGCGAGAGAGAGCGAAAAAGCGAGAGAGCGTGAGTGAACAGCGCAGTGTAAGAGGAACACAAGAATCTGAAGATCTGAAGCTTGTCTCTGCAAGATGCTGTTCATGGATGCACTGTTTAACAGCTTGCTGGTGGTCAGCTCCGGCTATGCGATGTACATGATGCATCCGTGGCAAACACCTTACGGTTATACAGCGGCCGCATTGAGCCTGGTCCATGGACTGCTTGGTGTCGTGCGGGCGGCAAACAACGATGATGATGAATGCAATCGCGTCCGGCAGATAACGACCGGTATTATGGAGCTGGTGCCGTTGCCATTGGCCAACATTGAGCTGTATCTGAAATCGTCCAGTCCGCAGCAGGCAATGGCGCATGCCTATTTTGTGATACCGTTGGCCTTCGACATGGTTGCCAAGTGGCACGACAACGTGGACCACTCAACGGCGTTGCTCAAGGATCTGACGCTGCTCGGCAATGTGAAATCGCTGATGTTCCTGGGCGTCAATCAGCCGTGCCACGTTTACGGTTGGTTGGCGTCCATTGCATTATTTGCACGCTACGGCTCCGTCATGTTGGACTCTCACTGGGAGGGGCTGGGCATTCGCTTCAATCTGCTGGCCAATTCGGCGTTCGTCTTGCTAATGGCCATGACCCTGCCAACGACAACGTCCTAACCACAATATCAAACACAATCCCAAACAATTTCTGACATCTGAGCGGATGGCGGCTACATCTTCTGCATCATCATTTATTTTCGGTGGCTCAAGGCTAATGGCGGTCGGTTCATTGGCTCAACAATGGCTTCAGCGTCGGCTCAATAAACTTGCAATTAATGTTGGCAAATTAAAATGCAAAAATAAACATTAATTGTTTTGTCCAAAATTAAGTGTGGTGTGATCGTTTGTTTTGCGTGTGTGTGTGTGTTCCTGGTGAATGCATCACAGAAGGAGCCGATGACAATGGGGCAGCAATTTAAGGCAAATTTACAGCGATACGATGCCATTGAGTAGGGATAAATATCAATGTCAAAACCGAAATCGAAATCGAAACCGAAACCGGTTCTGAGCCGACACGATTTAGATTCGTATTTACAGACAGGTGGACAGATGGACAGACAGATGGGGGTCTCTGTGGGTGGATGTCAGTCACAATTTCTTCTTCTTCTTCATCTTATTTTTTTGCCAGATGTGCAATTCGTAAGCAGCTTATGCTGAAACTTCTAGACTTGTCAAGTATTGAGGGGATTAAAGTTGTTATTAGCCATAATATTGATGAAAATGAATTTAACCAAATTAAACATATTTCATGCAAGATATGTAAAAACATTTTATTTCTTGCAGCAATTAATTTATTTCAATTTAAGCTAATGTTTTAATATATTTATAAATATATATATTGTGCAAATTGTGATATGAAAGAGACAATTGACAGAAATTAATGATTATGCAAACTACCCAATGCCCAATACCCAATGTTTAGTGCCCAATGCGCAATGCCGAATGCTGACTTTCGACGTGCGTTTTGTTGTCTGCTTTTGGGCACAGGCTAAGCGAGGATTGTAAAATGGCCAATGTATGGTCGCATAACAGGAACATAAACAGAAAGCGGGAAGCGATGCTGCTAATGAAATGGCGCCATTAAAATTAAAAACTAATTTGCGAAAAGAGAGGGCTATGAATGCAAAACGTACGTGACAATAATTTATACATTTTAATTAATTGCCAGCAGTGTATTTACATTTTAGGGACGGTTTTATGATGTGACTGGCACAGTTATGGACCGAGCAGTTCGCTTCACCAGTCGTGGCCACAAACCGGATACTAATCATGTCATCAGGCGCGGCAACCTTATCTCTTTTACACGCCAGGGCACCGGCTCCGGCTCCAGCTCCAGCTGAAGCTCCAGCATCAGATTCAGCTTTTCCATTCGTTCGCAGAACAAGCGTATTTAGCTTATAGTAAAAGACCATCCATTATTTGTGTGAATCAAAGTGGATGCAGCAGCGACAGCGACAGCAGCCGCAGAGCAAATGCCAAGGAGATGAAAGAGGAAATATCGCAACGGAAAGATAACAACAAATTAAAGCAAACGAAAAAAGTAACCGCAAAAGCATTTCAAAAATGTGCAAAGAAGGAAGCACAACAAAAAAAGAATCAACAACCGGCGAGCCAGCGAAGAAGAAGAAACACATACACAAAAAAACTAACAAGAGCGCGGCAAGCGTAAGTATCCGGCAAGCCGATACCCTGCTACGCGATTTGGAGTAGCTAAATTTGCGCTGGTTGTTCTCGATAGATACCTGTTCTTTGTATGATCACTCAAAGCATTTAATTTCTATGCCTCTCTCTCTTCCCCACACTCTATCTGACAAACCTGGATAAATATGTGTAGAGGCAGGAGAATGTATAACATATTATCCCCTTTTACTCATTTAAATAAATACAGGGTATAACGAAAAGACAAAATAAAAGAAACCAAGAAATCAACAAAAGCGAACGCGTGCAAACTGCACGCCAATGCGCTGGCGCAGACGCCGCGACAATGCTTAAGTATGCGTGTGTGTGTGTACCTTGTGCAAGTTCAAAAACCTGCGAATGTGTTTTGCGAGTCAATCGCTGTTTGCCGTTGCTGCGGCAGACTCAGTCGCAGACAGACGAAGCCTCAGTCGCAGTTGGTTAAAAATGCCGGCCGGCACTAGTGCAAAGAAAAATAACAAAAAAAAAATGAAAAAACAAGATAAAACGCAACGACCAAAGTCTATAGACTGCACAATACTTTGTTATCTTTGCGGGCAGAAATGAGCCATTTGATTATTAACTAAGTTGACCTTAGCCTGTGATATGTACATTTTTTTTTTGTTTTTTGCGTTTAAGATGTGCAATCATAAATTTTATGTATATAGCTTGTAGACTGCTGAGTCGACTGACTTCGACGAACATAGCATAAATAATATGCAGGTTTTTGCATTGCGAACAAAGTATTAATCAGGAAAGCAACGAAATAAAACCAAAAAACGAGCAGCCGCAAGCAGAAGAGCAACAATGAGAAGTAATAAATGGCAAGACGAAAACAGTGAAGCGGACAGCGATGACGCGTCGAGCTTTTGCGCATGCGTGCAGAATGGACCGCCGGATGGCGGCAGAGAGCGCTGCGCGTACGTCAGACGTATGAACGGACGAACAAACAAGCAGACATTGCAAAGCGCACTGGCACGAATATGGCTAATGAATGCGGAAAGTGAAAAGAATAAAAAATGAAAAGAAGATTGAATACTCTATTAAACAAATAATCGTTGTTTGTGAAAACGTAAAGTTAGAATATTTTGTATTTGTTGTACTACATGAATCTATCTATATATATTGTAATGTATATGTAGACATATGTTGGTAGGTGTGAAAAAATACATCATCTATCATCCATATGTATGTTCATAATTATGCGGTGCATACTTCATGGCAAAGCCTAAATTTTTCACTGCGCATAAGGAAATGTTAAAATCGAAGAACGCCGACGCAGCACAGAAAGCAGAAAAAACAGTGATAAATACATACATATATGTAAACATGTTTGCAGGTACACTCATTGTCTATTTTCGGGCTGTTGTGTACAATTTTTTTATATATGCTTTTTCCCAATACTTGGGGTTTACATTTCATGTTTTTATTAAAAATAAGATATATAAAAAATCAAATTGTTGATTTTGTGCAAGCTTTTTTAAATTTTAGATCTGTTTCTTTTCCTTATATGTGATAATAATAAATATTTGAGTGTATGTGAATGTGCGCATACGCATGAGTTTGTGTGTATGGTATTGATGTACGCCGGCGTAGCGCGCCATTCAAAAAGCTTTGCTTTGGCATCGATTTTTGCAGCACCAGTCAATGCTGCAGTTACTGCTCTTGCTGTAGTCCGCCTCGCACAGTTTGCTGCGGCTTGTTGCTGTTATACGTGATTTGTTTACGAATCTTAACGAAATACTTATGTACACAAAAATGTCTTAAATTACCGAGTAAGGCGTTCTTCGTTTAAACATTTTGTAGCCACAAATAAAACAGAACTTTGAATCATAGTCTTGCAATTGTGGTTTTTGTTCTTGTTTTTTTTTTCTGTTATCGTTGTCGTTCTTCTTGTCTTGTCGCATATGTTAATATTTGCACTTAATAAGCCCATACTTCCCAAAATCCTTGGCGTATTTATTTCAAGAGTTTGATTTTTTTTTATTCCAATAATGCACAACTATTTGATTATTCAATTCACTCATCTTCACCTTTAATGGTTTATCAAACAATTTTGAAAATCATTATTATTGTGGGCAAATAAATAAGATTAAGAAAGTGAGGCTTGACTGTAGTTGCAAATGTGCAAATCTTCGTGTGTGTGTGTGTGTGTGTGTGTGTGTGTGCTTGCGGACTGAGTCACATTCATATATGCATGTACATTCATGCAAATGCAAATATGTGTGATTTCATGTATGTATGTATTTCAAGCGTGGGAGCATTTAGCTCGAGCTGTGGCAATACGACAAGCTCAATATGCAGCCAATGGCGTCGATGAGTCAACTACTTCAACAGTAGGCAGATACACATTCATACATGCATATGTATGTGTGTGTGTGTGTGTGTGTGTGTATGTGTAGCACACATGTATGCACATGCTAATAAATGGTGAATGGGCAATTTAAATGTAACGGTTCTGATGACACGAGCAATAAGCAGGGCACACCAGAAAACCGAAGCGTAAACGAGATAACCGAACAATGGAGCAGAAAGAGCGATAGCAATTGAGGGATGCACATTTGTATTTATGTAGATATGTATATACAATAAAAAAAAAAAACACGTTAATATAGTAAATACTCAATGATGTTCATGCATATTGTTCAAGGTTATCCGCCGCGGTAACCATTCATCATTAAATCCAATGTTCTGCCCCCTCCATGAGTCTGGTTATCCTCTGAAATGATTTAGCTCTTTTAGCTCTAGCTGAAATTGACAGCTAATTCTACTCAGTTAAATGGTAGGCATGGAATTCAATCCCGACAACAATTGAAGTTGAAAGAGCTCCTCGATTGTCGATTGGTATTTGTGTGGCTCCCATTTGTTGTTGCCTGTAAATATATTATTTTATTTGATGCGAGATGTGTATTTCAGTATATTTGCTTATTTACAATTGTACAATTTGAGCGCCATTTCAAATAACCAATATTGTTAATAAATATTAAGATACATACATGCGTATATATATATATATATACATAGTAAACCAAACTCATTGAGAACTGAGTGTATATCTGGCGGGATAGTGGTTGTGAGTTTCAATTAGTATCAGCCTTAAAGCAGTCATTCAGAACATGTTAATTATGGCAATACGGCTAAATTCATTATGAGTGATTTGTTAACAAAGCAGACACTCTTCGCTCTTCAACTGTGGCGGGTGGTTGATGATGATATGCGTATGTAAAGTGTATTCACATTTATGATGCCTACACAAATTCCTTCAAACAAGGAAGTCACTTTGCAGAGCATTCCAAAAAAAAAAACAAAACCGAATTTGCGAGATTGTTGAACAGTTCTATGGGTTTTGCTGTTTAAATTTACGCGAAATGGCGAAAAAAAAACTTGTCAGCAGCGCAGAAAAAAATTATGAAACATGAAACGTTAAAATAAACTGCTAAATTAGATCAAATCATTTGCATTGATTAAAGTTAGATTCTATTTAAATGTTTTTTTTTTTTTTTTAAATTTGCCGAAATCACAAAAAGAGAGAGAGAGAGAGAAATACACCTGTTGGTATTAGCATACACCAGTAATTACCTGATCGAACCTCTGCTAAAGCTATTTCAATACCTGAGGCCTTTCAATACGGCTAACGCCAAACGGCCTACGGCTTAAAGCATTCGGCATCAGCCTGTCTGCCTGCACCTGTTGCGGCGCGGCGGTGGCACAAAGTTATTCACTAAATGAACCACTAAATATATGCATGAAAGTCGCACGGACCAATGGAGCGTCATTAGACGCAAGTTAGAAAACGAGTTTTTATTTGTATTTGATATTATCATAAGATGATGCCATATTCAAGCCATTTGCCAGCGCTAGCTACGGCAATAAATGTCATACATTTTTCAAAACCTGCGGCCCATAAAATGTTCTCGCTGCCGATACAGACATATCTACACACAAATTAATTATGTCTTCATACACATATATACATATAAATTCCACGAATCAAAAAAAAAAATAAATTTAATCAACATAAAATGATAATCATAATCGTTATTAGGATACGTTGAACAAAAAAAAAAAAAAAAAATCAGCATTAATTAAATTATTTAAAACGACATGAGTATCACGTTAAAACTGGTTTCTAATGGCATTTTATAATGAAAAAAATGCGAAATATATATCGCCGATAATTCAAGACGAGCCTCTGGCATATCTCGTTATCAACCAATAATCTATAAATCCACCCAAACAAAAAAAAAAAAAAAAACAGCACAACTAAATTTCCGCATGTTTAATCCATTCCCTTCTCTGATTCGCTAATTGATATAATAAATAAATTCTTGATCAGTATGTAAAGCCGCGTCAATTTAGCCATGCCCCTATCTACCGTAGACTAGGGTTAGATTCTTCAAATTTGGATATGCCCCGATCGATTTGTCGATTGGCGATAACAATTAAATACATCATTTTATATTCAATTGATCTATATATAAAAAAAAAATAATACATTTGATCAATTGCAAATTCATTTGAATTTAATTTATTAGCCAAACCAAATTTTCCAATCATTTATATGCATCTGTGAGCTTAGTGAATTAAAAAGAAAAGAAAAAAACAATAACGCAAAATTGTAGTCAAATTATAGACAATACATGAATTCGAATTTTTTTTAATTTATTATAATATTTGTGGCAATTTTGTTCCGCAAATGGACTTATTTTCAACAAACTTGACATTAGTTTGCAACTAATCCAGTTTGGCTGTCATCGTCATCGGTTGCTATACATACTAGAATTATTCCACAGATATCGCGGAAGATTTAACTAATGCATATATATATATGTATATATATATATATATGTGTGTATATATATGTATATATAGCTTTGACGTTGTCGTGCAAGTGATGCCGATGTCTTGTCACATTTGAACTCATTTGAGTTACACAAAAGCATTTTGTATACGAAATAAGAATGGGAAACGTTGCCACTCATTGCTTGCCTCAGCGGGCGGAAAATGGGCGGGGTTGTGGACGGTATTTGGGGTGGGGCATTTGAAAAGTATTTTAAGTGCGTGAAATGTGTTGCCAGTTGTCAACTTTGAGTAGCAAACAATACGCATCGAATATAGAAATATACATTTATCACTCATATTGTGCAAAACGATGATCAACGAAACTACCAGTTTTTCCATAAGATTTCTGCAAACAATTTTTGATTCATTAATTTAATGTGAAAACTCGATCATGTTGACCGGATCAGGCCGAATGGTGCCGGCATCTGTACCTGTACCTGTATCTGTACCTGTAGTATTTATTGTATATTTCTGAACAGATGCATTCATGCATTTAGCTGGACATTTTCTGCACATATATATCATTCGATATAACAACGTACAGTTTAGTCAAGGACTTGCAACTATGCGTGAGAGTGCAATTGAGCTGCGCATTATGGTGAAATTCAAAACCAAAAACCAGAAGAGTACAAAATACAAAAAAAGAAAAAAAAAGATGCCAAAGGCTTGCAAAAAAAAAAAAAAAAAAATGCCAAAGGACAAAAACAAAAAAAAACAATAACAACGAAAAGAATGCGAAGTAATATTTGCATCAAAAGGACGAGCTTCCCATTGAATGGCACAAACGAACAGCAACAACAATAAGAAATACCTAAGCGAATATAATGAAAACTTAAGCAGGCCCGAACAAAACAAAAAAAAAAATAAAAAAAAACACACAAAAAGGTGGTTGAACTCTATGAGGAGCTAAAGCTTTGTCCATGAACCACCGATGGAGTGCGTTGTGAGTTATTCATTTGCGCGTCCTCTTTTTACCTGGCGGAGCAACAGTCGACAGTCGACAGTCAACAGTCCACAGTCCACACTCCACAAGCAACAGGCAACAAACAACAAACAACAGGCAACAGGCAACTGGCAACAGGCAACAAGCCAAACCCAATAAGAATAAGAGCCTGAAATTAGATGTCGTCCTTGTTATATCCCTTCAAAAAAAAAGGCACATCGCATTAGGCATGAATGAGCCAGGGAATATGACTACTCCTCAATGGCATCTGCATAACCCTTGTGTAACCCGAAAAACTTCCGATGAATACCAAATCGATCGACTACAACAGCCGTGTTGATCCAGAACAATCTAATAGTGAATGGCAATTGGACCAAAATCGGTCTATTATTCACTTAATTAGAAAGAGAGAACATTGCAGAGAACCTGCGAATTACACACATCTCTCGATCTGATATATTTCTCATATTCTCTGCAGAGCTCTCTCTTCACGGATCTGTAAATCAGTAAATTAGAAAGTTTGAAATATAAATAAATCTATTGAGTATATCCATTATAAAATTGAGATTAAAACCAAGCCGAACTGCATGACTTGGCAAAATATTGATTAGATCCAACAAATGTATCTGTATCTGTATCTGTATCTGTATCTGTATCTGTATCTGTATCTGTATCTGTATCTGTATCTGTATCTGTATCTGTATCTGTATCTGTATCTGTATCTGTATCTGTATCTGTATCTGTATCTGTATCTGTATCTGTATCTGTATCTGTATCTGTATCTGTATCTGTATCTGTATCTGTATCTGTATCTGTATCTGTATCTGTATCTGTATCTGTATCTGTATCTGTATCTGTATCTGTATCTGTATCTGTATCTGTATCTGTATCTGTATCTGTATCTGTATCTGTATCTGTATCTGTATCTGTATCTGTATCTGTATCTGTATCTGTATCTGTATCTGTATCTGTATCTGTATCTGTATCTGTATCTGTATCTGTATCTGTATCTGTATCTGTATCTGTATCTGTATCTGTATCTGTATCTGTATCTGTATCTGTATCTGTATCTGTATCTGTATCTGTATCTGTATCTGTATCTGTATCTGTATCTGTATCTGTATCTGTATCTGTATCTGTATCTGTATCTGTATCTGTATCTGTATCTGTATCTGTATCTGTATCTGTATCTGTATCTGTATCTGTATCTGTATCTGTATCTGTATCTGTATCTGTATCTGTATCTGTATCTGTATCTGTATCTGTATCTGTATCTGTATCTGTATCTGTATCTGTATCTGTATCTGTATCTGTATCTGTATCTGTATCTGTATCTGTATCTGTATCTGTATCTGTATCTGTATCTGTATCTGTATCTGTATCTGTATCTGTATCTGTATCTGTATCTGTATCTGTATCTGTATCTGTATCTGTATCTGTATCTGTATCTGTATCTGTATCTGTATCTGTATCTGTATCTGTATCTGTATCTGTATCTGTATCTGTATCTGTATCTGTATCTGTATCTGTATCTGTATCTGTATCTGTATCTGTATCTGTATCTGTATCTGTATCTGTATCTGTATCTGTATCTGTATCTGTATCTGTATCTGTATCTGTATCTGTATCTGTATCTGTATCTGTATCTGTATCTGTATCTGTATCTGTATCTGTATCTGTATCTGTATCTGTATCTGTATCTGTATCTGTATCTGTATCTGTATCTGTATCTGTATCTGTATCTGTATCTGTATCTGTATCTGTATCTGTATCTGTATCTGTATCTGTATCTGTATCTGTATCTGTATCTGTATCTGTATCTGTATCTGTATCTGTATCTGTATCTGTATCTGTATCTGTATCTGTATCTGTATCTGTATCTGTATCTGTATCTGTATCTGTATCTGTATCTGTATCTGTATCTGTATCTGTATCTGTATCTGTATCTGTATCTGTATCTGTATCTGTATCTGTATCTGTATCTGTATCTGTATCTGTATCTGTATCTGTATCTGTATCTGTATCTGTATCTGTATCTGTATCTGTATCTGTATCTGTATCTGTATCTGTATCTGTATCTGTATCTGTATCTGTATCTGTATCTGTATCTGTATCTGTATCTGTATCTGTATCTGTATCTGTATCTCTATCTGTATCTGTATCTGTATCTGTATCTGTATCTGTATCTGTATCTGTATCTGTATCTGTATCTGTATCTGTATCTGTATCTGTATCTGTATCTCTATCTGTATCTGTATCTGTATCTGTATCTGTATCTGTATCTGTATCTGTATCTGTATCTGTATCTGTATCTCTATCTGTATCTGTATCTGTATCTGTATCCATAGCAGTGTAAAATTTAATTTGTGCACAAATTGTTTATCTATTATATTTGCTTATAAATATTTCACTTTAGAACCTATATATAAACAAAGATTGTAAGCAATTTGAGTGTCTGCAAGTTCTATTTTTTATTTATCGGCGATCAGTTTATCTTTCGTTTTCGTTTCCATTTATTTACTTAGTTCTGTAATTGAGTCACGGGATTGTCACAAGATTCTAGGCCTATGGGTAACTGGTAATCTTCATTATGTTTTATCTACTTCAATATTTAACTGCGAATTTAATTGAGTGCTTTGCAACAACAACAACAACCAGCACAATTACAATTTTCCGTTGCATAAGTTAATTAGAATTGGCACAATTGAAGGTATCTTGGCAGTGAGCCTCCCCTAAAGTTATCCATTTAGCAGCCCAGATCCTGATGAGGGTTAAATTGGCGCTTCAATTAAATTCGTATTCAACACACAAATTACCAATTAAATATAAACTGATGTTTGGGAACTGAAAGTGCGTCGTAGCAAGTAACAAGTAAAACACAATGAAAGTAACAAAACAAGCACTTGAAACAATGGCTCGATTACAGATAGGGATGCACAGGGATGCATAGGGATGCATTGGATTGGGGTGACAATGATCCTGCTCAAGCGACTCAAGGGTTGGGCAGGAAAACGTCAACAATTATAATTGTCTTGCTTATTGAAACGACGGCGTAAAAAGCATCGGCTTATTAACACACACACACACACACACACATAGAAATACACACATACATCGATCCAGTTACAGTTGCTCGACAGACCTTAAAAATCATCGTTCCTAGGCGATACAACCAAAGTCCCACCCCGGGATCTGGGTAGAGTGCGAGTAAGTAGTTTCTTAAAGAGAAAAAGAGAGAGAGAGAGAGACAGATAGAGAGAGAGTGAGGCAGAAAAAAAGCGGCTTTAAGAAACCATATATACATATATATATATATATATATATACATATATCACTCTCTTTCTGTTGGGAGCACAACTTTGCAGTGCCACCGCCGCACCCAATTAAAAAGCAGCCAAATACATTAACACTCGCAACGACTTAGCAGACCGACGATCTTATATGCATATAGATTATGGTCTTGGCCCACACGGGCCTATCCACGTAGCCAATTTGGTGTGCGGTGCTTCTGGCCACATCCAGAAATTCAAACACGTAACAGTGAAAACATAAAAATTGAATTGAATCAAAAACCCAAAGAAAAAAAAATAAAACCAGAGCCATCGCCAGACAGGTGTAAGCATAATGTACGTATGTATGTATGTATATATGTATGTACATACGACGATCCTCCCCTTACCAAATCCCCAGGAACACACAATCTATTTGTGTGTACGCTTTATGGGTTTTGCGAGCGTTGTCTGCATTTCTTGGATTGGTTTTAATTTGCAAAAAGAATTCTTCTATTTTATTTTCCTTCATTTTTTTTTCTTCTTGATTGTGAGGGTGAACGGTGAAAGGAAGGAGGAAGTGGGAAAGGGGAAGGGGGGGGTGTTGCAATCATCAGCCTCGGCGGGGCACTTGCGTCGCACTTGGCTTCTTGTTGGCCAGCGACGATTTGTCAACACGTTTGAGCCATCGCCACAGCCCAACGATTGTAATAAAAAATTCCCAAGAATGTTGGCCAGAATGCCGCGTGGCCCATACTAAAGACTGGCATTAGCATTTGAAGGCACCGATTGCGTCATGGGTGCCGCATCACATTGCGTGACTGTGAGTGTGTAGTGTGTGTGTGTGTGTTGTGTGTGTGTGTAAATGTGTATGCGGTGCCGAACTGTGAACTGCTCGAATGCAATACTTGTCATGCGAAATGCGAAATGCACTGGAAAACAGGGCTAATGGATTTGCCATGATAATGCAACACACTCTTGCAACCAAGTCATTAGCAGAGCCCATCAATGACTAAACGTTACAGTTACCAACGATTCGACACCTTGCCACCTGGCCTGTGGGGCTAGCCCGTTGACAGGTTCTCCTCAACGGATGATCTCCAAGTCAACCGGTTCGCATTTTGTCGGGCATTTTTCGTCGTCCGATGACATTTCAATCAGTTAATGTCGCATTTATCTATGTAGATGAATTATGATGGATGACAATGTTTTTATGTCAGACATAAACATAAATATCACTTCACATAATCGATTTCTGCATATGTTCATCGCATCTGAAACCTCTCCGCCTGTACACGATTTTACAGCTGAATTTAATATAATATGCATAATGTTAAAGTAATTAATAAATTATTGGATATTCACAAGCCACATTGATAGAATGGAATTCCAGATCAAAATGTTGTGGGTGAAATAGTGCCCCAATATGTCAATATATTTGACTCTATGGGCCACCTTTGGGTTAACAGAGTCAGAGTTAGAGTCAGAGTCAGAGTCAGAGTCAGACTCTGACTATAACCTCCTAGTCCACTGACTCTACTGATAACAGCTGTCATGATATATTTTTTTTGGCTTTTTGTTTCAGATCAATTTGACTACTTAAATGGCAAATATTGGTACAGCTGATTAGCTGTTAACACATCGGATACAGGGTCATATTTATATACATAAACGTGGCGGAGTGAAAAAATATGTATTATTTTTTTTTTTCATAACAATTATATCATCGTAAGCATTTTGGAAATATTTATAGAAATATCTCTTGAGATCTAAGAGAAAAAAAACTCTTTCGCAATATTTTACCATTGTTTTGCAAACATCTTTTTTCTATGTTTTGGCATTGTTATAATTTATATATGTATAATGTATATTACATATATATATATATATATATATATATACTATATACTATATAAAATATACCTATATATATATATTGGAGATTGGATAATGGCGATTTTGTTGTTGCCATGTGCCTTGCGGGAAAAGTAAAAGTTGGCCGGTTGGTTCTGCAAATGGTCGAAACACCGGAAATGTTAACACCATTTCTCAAGCTGGCCAACGGACCATGGACGAACTTGTCGTTGCTCAATTAGCAAAATGCCTACGAGCTGGTTTTGCTGTTTAAAAGCGAGCCTCATTGGGCATGAACATGGCCATCATTATTACTTACGCGTATTTGAAGTGTTTAGATAACAACAACAACAACAACAACAGTAAGATAAATTAATATATCAAAAAAAAAAAAAAAAAAAACTGGAATAACTAACAGCTGCCAACAGTCGAAAAGCAGCGGCTAAACAATCAACTAAAACTACAACTCGACCGCGAAAATTGCCCATTTTTTTTGTTTTTTTTGTTTTTTGTTTTAGGCCCAAAACTAAACACTAAACTCAACCACTACACCCCCTTCATCTACAACAACACCACCACGTTGACAACTGGCCTGCGCATCGCATCACAGACCCGCCGGCTGAACAAGATTCACGTGCAGTTGTCCGTTACAATCTTCATTCATTTATAGCGAAGCGCATCAGTGAAATGTCGGAAATTGTAAGGCAGCCTTGTCCGGATCATGGGCTGCCCGCCTGCCCGCCTGCGGACGAATACGTCTCTCTATTTTAGTATATTTCAGTTTCTTCTTTTTTTTCTTGTTTTTTTTTTTTTTTTTGGTTTTTTCTTTCTTTTTTTTTTTTGTTCGTGTTGAGGCTTTAAAGTTTAAACAAATCATCTTCATTCATGTCGTCTGGTTGACTGTCAGAGCAGCTGCTGTCTTAAAGACATTAGTTTGTAACTTAATTAATGCTTTGGCGTTAATTGCCACAGCAAAAACAATACAAGTTGTTTAACAAAAAAAAAAACAAAAATATAATAATAAATAAATAAATAATAAAAAAAAAACACCAACCACAGCAGCAACTTTGAGGCCTAAAAATGAAACATAATGTGTGAGAACTGTCCATTGATGACAGCAATTTAAACTGATTTTTCCCAAATCTTCTAAATGCCGTTCATTAATTAATATCTATGATTTCCATTCAACTGGCTCCAGAAACTGGAGCTTCTGGCAAATTATGGCAAAAAGTGCATTATGCTACTATACATATATATATATATATGAAAACTGATTCGCAGGTTTGCGGCTCTGTTACTCTAATTTTTAATTATAACACAAAATTATTATATTACTATAAATAATTATTTTATTTATAACACAAAATGTTGAAAACAAGTGAAAAGTCAATCGAAAAAAAATGTGACAAATGAAATGGTGAAGTCTCTTTTTTCATCATTCATTGCAACTGTTTATTAAATTAATAAAAATATATAATAAAAATTATTAAATAAAATAAATAAAACACAATGCATATTAGAATTGCATGAAGAAAAAAAAAACAATAATATTGGCCAAATATAATTTAAATTGTGCCAATTTTCTCACACCAATTTCACTTCAATTATTTGCTAACTAAATTTAGATTTGCTCAAATTTGAAAAGCGAGGCTTTTTTTGAATTCGGCACTTTAAATAGAGCAGATATAAATCGGTTCGCGTTAATTACTATTTTTCGCTTGGTAACAAGCAGCGAGCAGTGACTCTGCAATTTTGCCAAAATGCAAGCAGTCCACATTTATACATACACACACACACACACACACACACACAATTAGCAAGAGCAACAGTGATGGACAGAATGTAAAAAATCAATGCCGCTGGCTAAGTGGGCTCACAAGCTGGCTGGCTGGCTGGCCGGCTAACAGGCAAAAACCGGCAAAAAGCGATGACGATGACGCCATCTGGTGGACACACAATGTTGTCACTGATTCAACATAAGTTCCCCTGCTCAAAATATACCCACCGACTGCTGAAAAGCCAACGCATTTGGCAGCTGGCCTGTCTTTATGGCCGGGCAGGTTTTTCCTTGGGCAAATGCATTAGCATGATTCATGCCAACTAGTTGGCCAAGCAGCCAAGCAGCCAAGCAGCCAACCAACCAAACGGACAATTGCATTGCCCCCAATTTGTTTTGCCACACCGAAAATCGATGCTAATTCACTGATTTACCCAAAGTTCAAGTGGTGCTCATTTTTTAATCATTTTTTTTATAATTATCCAACTCTTTTGCGAATGCCCAAAAATTTAGAAAATACATTTGTACATTAGCTGCAAATTATCAAGTTGCTAAACTTATTATAAGAAAAAAAATCTAGAATAAACCAAATTGAGTCAAGTTTCGTTGGATTTAACTGAATTGAAAACAAACTGTGAGCCAATACCACTAACCCCTAACACTAAACATGGCCAAGAAAATAAGAAATTTGGCATCCAAAGCAAATGGATCTTGAGCTACCTCTAAGGACTATCAACGGAATATAACAGTTTACAACACATACTTATTCAGACTTACGGGCCAAAATGGTTTAACAAGTTGCCCAAAAGTATAATGAAAAAAAAAAGAAGATTTGCGACAAAAAAAAAAGAAGAAGAAGCAGATTCGTATTTATAATGCGACTGTGCTCGTATCAAACGTGCCGCATGCCGCATGCCGCATGCCTCCTCCCTGGTCCCTGGTCGCTGGTGAAGCATCTACCACCGTCTACCGTCTACCGTCTACGGTCTGTGGCGGTCTGGTCCGGCAGCTGTTTCGACCCGTGTTTCTGTAATTCGCAAGCAATTAAAAGCCTGACACGCAAACCTCTTGGCAACAAGCTAACAACAAAAAAAAATTAGAAACTCAACCCAGACAGGAACTAAGCGCAGCACTCATGTACCATATACATATATGTATATATGTATGTATGTATGTATGCATGCATTTATGTATGTATATTAAATGTATGTACCTGTACATATATGGACCTGCTTCTGTATACGACTTACAACTCACAACTCATAAAAACACTTACTCATACTTACATAGCCATATCCATATCCAGACCCAAGACTCAAAACTCAAGACTCAAAACTGAGCCCAGTCAGACTTAGAGAGCTGTTAGCCAAGTTCGAGAGCTGATCGGCTTCTCTTGGAGCGCGTTCATTAGATGGATAGGCAGGTAGACCTAGGCCTACATTTAATGTAATTATCAATGATTAATGAATTGCTAAAGCAAACATTGTGTCGCGACTACGTTCAGATATTATTTCGGAGCGTAAAACGAACCGAAAAACCGAAAATGAAAATGCCTCCTTCAAAAGCAGAAGTCTGTGCGATACTCTGTTCCCCATAACTGGATTAAAAGTTGATATATATATATTTATATATATATATAATATTTATTTGCTATGCACTCTCTCCACAAATGATTTCATTCATAATCTTATAATATATGTTACTTAAACGTATATATATATATATATATAGCAAATAAATATTTGAGTAGTAGACATCAGGCCGATAGACAGATATGGCATCAACCCAATATAACCGTTTCATTAATTTATGAACAGAGCATATTGATGCTTTTAGTATTAGTGAATTTCATTTAATATATATTTAGAGCTGTCCGGTCATCAAATTAGCACAAGTCCTCAACGCGATGCGCTCCAGTTTGAATTTTCAGTTTTTCCCTATTTTTTTTTTTATTTATTTATTTTTTTTCTTATCAATTGTTCGACGTTTGTTGTTGGTTTTTGGGTTAGGGTATTGCTGCAATTAACATTGAAGGTGGCATTTTTGCTATTGACTCGATAATTCGAGGCAGGCATCGAATGCCGGTCGGGGGGCGTGCCCGTTTTTCTTAAACCTTCAAGAATTGTTGGCCTAATGATAGTAAAAACAATTTTTTTGTTTTTGTTTTTATTTTTTATTTTTAGCTGCTACATTCAATTAACCAGCGTGTGAATATGAGCAAAGAGCGTGCCGCCTTTTCTGCACGCCCCTTAAAAAAAAAAATGTAACTCAAACCTCAATTTCTGTGTAATACCCAAATTTTTTGTTACAATCTCGATCTAAGGCTGGTGGCGTCATTGGCCCGCCGGCTGCCAGCTGGGGGTCAAAGCCGTTAGGCGAAAGCCAACATCGAATTCCAATTCCAATAATATTAATATGAGCGAAACTTCTCTCTTCTTCTTCTGCCCCATGCTCCTCCTCCTCGCCCACTCGTGGCCAAGGCACAGCATATTCTTATGCAAAAGTTGTGCAATTTGTCAAAGTCTGGTTTACCATATATCATTAAAAGTGGTTCGCTGAAGCGCATCCTCAATAGCCCACTGCTTTGCCCTCCCCCCCCACACACCACACACACACTCGTCCACATCCATCACGGAAATTCTCACCACCAAAGCGGGTAGCTAATAAAGTAGTTTTGAGCTTATCACAAGGAGGACTCATCGCACTGAACCGTATTACATAAAAAAAAAAAAGAAAAAAAAAAAGGAAAATGAAATATGAAGAAAACAAGTTGGAACAGTGATATTTGTGGCCATAATTCAATACTCTTGCAGATATATATATATATATATATTGTGGAAATGTGCGTATATTTCGAATGTTTATGAAAGTGGTTAAATAACTCAGAAAAAGATACAATTAGCATCCACGAGTCAGTCGTCAATCGTTTTGTGTGTTACGCATTTGATGACAAAATTAGTATGCCCGCTGCAAGGGTATAAGTTGTAATTATTGTATTGTTCGTGGTATATGTTTAATTTAGAAAAGACAAAAAAAAAAACAAAAAAAAAATAGAAAATAGGAAAAAAAAAAACTATGTACTTATGTTAATACGCAAAGCGAGCGATATAAAAGCCATAAAATGTGGTAAAATACATTTAAATGGATGCGTATTCTCAACTGAAGGCAGCATATATTATCGCAAGGGCAGAGCAGGCAGAGCAGGCTGAGCAGGCTGAGCGCCAAAGACGAAACACATGTAATAAAAACTCTATTAAAAATGCCACTTACAATTAGCAAATGGCCCGCACTGCCTTCCCGGGTTCAGGGAGGGTCAACGCATATTGCCGATAGACGTGTGGAGCGAACTACTACAACAAAAAATAACTATAAGTCGATGTTGTATTCCATGTCGATGTATAGCGAATAGGTATAAGTATTGATATAGGTATTGGTATAGCAAAACAATAAAGAGCTGAATTGATCTACGCAGTTATATAACAATAAAAAAAAAAATTCGGTGCTGAGTTGATTGGCTTGCCACTACTGAATGGGGCCCTCTATGCCTCTCCACAGTTCCACATAAGCATGACAACAACTTGCGGCAAGCCATTGGCAAGTGTCAGTCCGCCTGGCGACAAAGATGTCAGTACCAGATGGGGGCGGGAGTGCGATAAGCCTAAGGAGCACATATATATATATATATATATATATATATATTTTACCAACAAATTGTATAAAAAAGACTTTAACAGAAGAGAATTCGCAAAAAGCAAAAAAAAAAAAAATTACTTGCAGTTGATGGCTAATTGAGATTTCGCAATCAATGATCAAATTATTCAAATTCATAATGAGATGACCGAAATGTTTGGGCAACACTTCAGCACATGTTGTTGTATATGAATTGTTCAGTTCGTTGTCTCTTGTCGCCTGTCACGAAATACCAATTCACAATGTGTGAATAATAAATGAATGTGCGTGTCTGAGGTGGCTGCAAATACTTACGCATAACACACGCAATTAAATTTATAAATATTTAAAACACCAATTTACATACCCGACCCACACACACCACACATTGTTGTGCCCCTAGGCCTGTCAGCCCGGTTCGGGTGCCGATTTGTGTTTGACTCGGGTTTAGGATTTTTGGCTATGGCTTTGGCTATGGCTTTGGCTTAGGATTTGGCTTTGGGTCTGGCTCTTATTGTGACTCTGTGGCTCATGTCTTAGATGACCAAAATCGAAAGGGGAAGTCGTTGTCACCACAAGACAAACATTATTGAAACCCACAATGCGTTTGCGAGGTTCGCATTTATTTTTATTGCTTTTGAATTTAATTTGGTTTTGTGCGACTCCACATTGGATTTTGGCTGAAAATATGCCTTAAACTGACATATTTGATATGACAGATTCGGTTTACGGCCGAGTTGATCGCATACCGATAGCTGGGCCCAGTGTCAATAGAACCCTGAGCATGGCTTAGTTATTCATGTATTTATAATTACACAACACATTTATACATACATATAAACAGATAAACATATATACAAACAAACGTACGTTTGCCCATGTTTGAAATTACTTGGCTCCAAGGAAAATGAAAGTTATGCACGGAATTAAATCAGAGACGAGTTATTTTGAAAGCTAATTACTGTTCGATGTATGTCGCATTTAGAAATACCATAAATATGAACACCAAAATTGTTGTAATGTAATTGGGTGTGAAGCAAATTTTACAATTGATTTTCTTTGGGATATGGCATCAATATTTATGGCAACCTTTGAATGCTTTTAATTATCAAAGAAAAAGAAAGTGTGACCATGTCTAGGATAAATTGATTAATCTTGATTATGGATCGTGATGTGGATGAAGAATATATATATATATGTATAAAATTATAATAATCTCTACAAGCGATTTTGTTGTTCCTCTATTATTCCAATTCCATTCAAATAACCGTTTTTCTTAACTAGTAAATCTTTTATATGAGTTTTGCTAAAAAAAATTAGAAATATTTTTTTATTTAATTTAATTGTTTAAACCTAATTTTAAGCTAATGTAAATTAATAAATATTCAACTCTGGTCCGTATTAGAATCTCTGGAAAAAGAGAATCTAATTAAATAATAACTTCGCTGTTTAAATGTCAAATCTATTGTAAAAATGTTGACAGCAGATCTGTGATTTCAATTTTAAGTTGAGATCCTTTGATCCATTAATGGCAAGCATTGGATTGAGGTCAGAAATTTCACTGTCGTTGTAAATGTGATTTTAAAATCGCTTTGTTTTTTTTGTTTTTTTTTTTGTGGGGAGGAAGGAATATATGAATTGGGGACTTCAACTCTGTGTGGTTATTTATGGCGCTTAATTCCTGGGCCAACAAGCATATACATTTAGTCTCTCGGCCAAATCTTGACCGAAACCCATTTCGCTGCTTTTTTTATATTTATATATTTTTTTTCAATGCAAAGTGCTCTTCATTCACAGAAGTCCACACTTAGCGCCGCTCATGTTGAGCTTGAGTTGTTTTTGGGTTGACGATTTTGCTGAGGTTCAGGTTGAGGTTGAGGTTGAGGTGTGGGGCCGTTCTCGTAGCTGGCAACAGTCGATCCGGCCACTACAGCAATGGCTCAAGCAACAACAACAACAACGATCAGCATTCGCCGTTGCCATCTTCGTATTATTTAGCAAATTAATATCCATAAAAATCTTAATACCAGCGTTAAGAAACGAAATCTTTAGCTTGCCTGCTAAATTTCTTACGAAAAAAGTTCGTGCAACCGGCGAACAAGCAAAAAAAAAAAAAAAAAAAAAAAAATACACACACAGCAAGACACAACTGAGTAGGTTGAAAACACAACAACAACAACAAAAAAAGAATAAAGAGAAAAAAATCAAAATAAATACGCGCAAAAAAAAAAAAGAAAGAGAAGGGAAAAAAGATTAGCAGAAGTGCCGCCATTTAAATTTATTTACTTACGAGTGTGAACTTTATGCCCATGGCGTTCGACTGGCCCTCCGCAACCCCGTAACACCGCTCGGGCCACGCATCCATCGGCCCCCTTTCGACCAGACACAGTCACGAAGCGACGCCAACGTTGTCAATGCCAAATGTGCTACGGTCCCCAAGACGGAGAGACCTGTAGAAACCCATACCTGGACCGCTTCCAATACAAGATGCGCTTGAGCAAAACCTATTCTCACATCATCAACAAGAGTGCAAAGACTAAGTGTGTGTGTGTGTTTGCCGGGAAAGGGGTAAACTCGGTGAACTCTGTGAAGTAGTGCCTCAGGTACCATAGAAATGGACAACAATCAATACAATCAGAGCTATTGGTAGCAACGGGCAAATTGTTGTGAAACTAGAACCCAAATCTTTTGGGCATTCATTTAAAAAACCACGCAAAATGCCAAATAGGTATTCATTTGGAAACGATTACTGAGATATTTGGCTCCTTATTGTCCCATTTGAAATAAGTTTTGCGGTGCTTCAAGCGCATTTCTCCGACGTTCCCAAGTTCATAAGTAACGTATTATCTGGTTCCAATTCCGATTCTTAAGTATTCGAAAAACAACTTGGCAGTGTGCCAATGCTCCCTAACTATCATCATCATCGTCTTCATTAGCTTCATTATGGTCGTCGTCCGTTGCGAAATTTGATTCCAGCTAAAATGAAATGAGATCTTGTTGCCCTAAAAAGCCGAAAAAAATAATATTAAAAAGCGAAAAAACTAAAAAAAAAAAAAAAATCAAAAACCCCACACAAAATTTGGTGTTTCCCTTTGGGCTGCTCGACGACAGGGCTTTTAGTTCGGTTCCTGGCTAGGATCCCTCGCCTCACACTTTCACAAATACATGTATATATATATATATATATATGTATATATGTGTGCACAAACAGTATGTCTGTTTGCTTATGCTGCGTATTTAATTGCGATTCCATTTTGCTTTTTTTAAATTCGTAATGTGATGAATTTTATTGATTTTCAAATTTGCATACAATTTCACAATTTGATTAACGTATTTGGGGCTCAGCTGACTCTTTAATATGCTGAATAAGATTCTTACATTTTTTTAAATCTGTAAAATTTCGATTTTTACTATTATTCGCCTTTTTAACTACCTGTCAACCTATCTGGTTATCCAACTACTATAATAATAATATGCAAATTCTACGTAACTGGCAAACATATATATTTTAGTATTTTCCTATTAGTTTTTGCTTCATCTTGGGTTGTAGCATCCACACCGCATACCTCCCCCCGCCAGCCTAAAAAATACGCACGTGCTGCGAAAATTTGATATGTGTAATAAACATTTTTAGCTATATTAGCTCATAATTTATGCGACAATAATTCAGACAATATATTTACACACGAAATGTTTGAAGTGACATTGATTTGACAACGAGCCACGAAAAAGATACAAGGAAAAAGAGAAACAATAAAAAAGAAACACACGCCCAACCGGATCGGAACGATACACAAACATATTTATTTATATATATATATATATATAAAAATAAATACATATTTATGTACATATCGTTGGACCAACTAATTAATGAAATCTAGTCTACTTCACTAATGAAATCTAATCCATGTGGTCATTGTTCATTCTTTAATAAAATCAGCTGCGTGCCTCATGCAAATTTTTTAATAGCCAGTAGTTATTAATAGAGGGTATTTTTAATATATATATATATATATTAGGGAAAACCAGCAATATCAACATTAATGGGTATAGAAATTTTATGCATAAAAGTTTTTTTTATTCTTCAATAAAATAGTTTTAAATTGGGATTTTAGACCCTAAATTAGATCAACTATGTCAATCAAAATTAATCAAGCTTGTTACATTTTGCAAAAATCTAAGAATGGGCGTAAAAATATCAACTTGCTCTAATATAATTGTCACTCTGTTAATATCCATTCATTTTTTTTCTTCAATTTAGAAATAAGTTGTTTTTTTTTTTGAATATGTGTATCTGTATAGGGTAGCTTATAGTCAAGCATTGACTACTAAGGCACGCTTTGCTCTTCTTGTTATATATATTTTTTTTTTATTTATTTTTTTTTTTTTTTTTGGTAAGTTGATACGCAAAATCATTTTAGGCAGAAAATTATGTTAATCTATGAGTGTGAGATGCTGCGAACCAGTTCAATGGAGTTTTACCGACAGTCAGCAACCTGTTGCTTTGTATATGCTAAGCGTATGTATTGACATTCCTTAATTTGTTTAATAATCACCGCTGCAAACTGGCCTGGCAACAGACAACGGATAATACCAAATACCAAATACCAAATACCAAACAAACGGTCAAATCACCTGGCCAGTCACCAGATGAAAACTTAAAAAGTTGTCACATTAATGCTACAAACAACAATCGAAATATGCCTCCAAATTATATATCTCTTTTATATATATATATATATATATATATATGTTTATATATATAAACATTTACATTTTTTCTTTTATTTGGGCTATTGCTGTGACTATGTATCTGGGAGCTACGTCTCGGTGATATTCTGCGTATGGCAATCGCATTGGCCACGCTTGGCAATCAGCCTGACACCACACAGTTTTGCCGGCTAGCTCTTTGGTCATGGACAATTGGTTTCCATTGCCATTTCAGCTGGCGGGGATTGGCGAGGGCATTGGGAACAGAGGGGCAATGGCAGTGTCAACAATCGGTCAGCTAATTGTCGACGGCACTCCAGTCATGTGTTGGCCACGTTAGTTGTGTTACTTCTAGCCATATCGAATCGCATCAAAAAAAATATAACATATTCTTACAGCTGCGCATTGCTCTAAGTCCGTTAAAAAGTTTTTGAAAACTAGACTTGGAATGATCCTCCGCTTATCAAGGCAAATAAACAGCGAAATTTACCCTAACAAAAAAAAAAAAAAAAATTGAGAGGAAGTTCAAATTGTTTTCGGAAATTAAAGTCAGTATTACTCATAACTCTTGAAAAAAAAATTCCATGTTTCCAAAACAATTCTTATCAACGTAGCCCTATACTACGTATGCATGTGAATAAAATGAGGTAATACCAAAGCCTTTGTGTAGTTATATAATTTGTGTTCAGAATATATTTGATAACATACCGACAATTTGATATGGTTGTTTTTTTTTTTAAATATGTGGATTATTCAAGCTCTAAAATTTTATAACGTACTTTCGCAAGCAATCTCAGAATTATTTTTAAAATATAGCTTTAAGTGAAACGGCGATGGGAATTTAATTGGAATCCCATTAAGCTTACGAACGTTCATGGAATTTAAAGATTAGGTGAAAGAGTGTGTGTGTGTGATGTGTGTGGTACATGTGAATTGGGACTGCCTGGTTATGTGGATTTCTAGCGAAGGATGCTTAAGAACTGAGCGAATACAATGCAAGATGCCCTCCAAAAAAAAAAAAAAAAACCAACATTCAAAATGAAGTTGTTTCCATGAACTGAACTAAAAACAGCCAACAAAATCCTCTAATAAAATACAAAAGAAAGCAAAGAAAAAAAATATATAAAAAAACGGGTGAACAGAGAGCGAATCTTAAGTCAATGACTCCATTAAGTGCGGTTTTTTGAATTCATTATGCGTTGCAAGGTTTCGTTTAGCAACAGGTTGCCACCCGCTCGCCACATATATAAATATATACATATATATATACATATATATATACATATATATATATCTGTTTATGTATGTGGCATGTGCAAAATACCCGAAACGATAGCAGAAAGAATGGATGAGTTTGCCTGTTGCCTGCTTGGGTTTTGTATGATATCTAAAAGTGAGTTGAGGTCTTCCCAATGCATTCCCAGCTCCATAAGTTTATTACATTCACAGGATTCTGCTTTGCTCTTAGCTATTGCCTTTTTCATTACCACGCATTTCCAGCGACTTTTATGGCCATATGTATTGTCGCTTTTGCCATTGTCCAACTTTGTCAGAATGTTGTCGATCACAAAAGGGCGCACAGTGGACTGCAGCCTCCAATTAAATGTATAGCATATATTTATAGTATTTAATTGTAAAAAAGAAAAAAATATGTGTTTGTTTTTGTCGTTTATCGTTAGTTTTAATGCGGCCGAAGTGGAAGCATATTCCATACATATTAAGAATATTTTAATCTTCATTCATTTATAATTTCATTAAATAATATAGCTTTGAACAAAAAAAAAATAATAATAATCTCGTTCAAAACAACACTCAAATATTCATTTATCATTTTAACGCCGTTTGTTTATTTTCATAATTTTTTCTACAATTAAGCGATAAGTTTTTTTACGACAGAAAGAATTTAAATACTTCTCCTACCATTAAATTCTTCTAGTAAAATTGATTAAAATTATATTTTTTTGTTGTTTTGTTATCTTCAAATTTTCGAAATGAAATAATGGCTATGTAATTTTTTTCTACTAACAAATTTCACAGCACTTTTCTATATCAACATAAATATTGTGCGATTTGATTCAAGTAGAAGGGAAATATTAAAAAAAAAAAAAAACCAATTATATCCGGATATTTGCTACAATGGAGCAAAAACTCGAACAACAAGATACATATTACAACGGTCTTCACACGCTGAGGCTAATGACAGTGGGTGCCGTAATTCACGTCTAGCCTGTTTGCTAATATAACAATTTAACGCTTAAATTACTGACTCATGACCCAGACTTGACCCGGAGCCACGTAAAGTCAACAAATTCAACTTATTCCAGGTTTGTACTTCACTTACAACAAAAAAAGTAAAGAAGAAAAACGGTACAAATTTTATGCAAAATTCATTGTGTCAACATTTGTAGTTGCTCTATGTCCCTTCTGTTTGTATGTTCTGTGTGTTTGGTGACACTGTTTGAGCAGCGACAGAGGCAGAGGCAGAGGGAGCAGCAGCTGAATGCTGGGGTTAGGCACTGCTGACTGCGATTGCTCTGACGTCTGCATGCAATGCTGTTGCTTTTGCTTTTGCTGTTGCTTCTGATTTTGGAGTGGGGAAGGGGAGGTATGGGTACGTTAGGCAGACACAGACACACAAACATGCAAGCACACGTGGACACACATACCACATTGCATACATATAGATGTACATATATATGTGTGTGTACATAAGACACACAAGCAGACAACACGCGCCTGACTCAAAAGCCATGCAAGTCATGGACATAGAATGAGCCGCTTTCTCGGTATTCACTAGTCTTGCAAACCGCACCGTACCCCCTGCCGAATAACCAAACCGCCCAGTCGCCTGCAGTACCATCCCCCCGCCAAATCATATAGTCTTGATCATGCGTCTGTTTTAGTTGTATGGATGTGTCTCTCTGCTTCTGCTTTGGCCCCTGTCCCTACCCCTACCCTTTTTGTGTGTGTGTGTGTTCGCGCTGTTGTTGTTGGTTCATTGCCCGCCAAAAATTTTGAAGGCCAAAATAATATGAGATTTTTGTTGTCTTTTTTCTCTTTCTGTTTAGCCTCTGCTTCTTCTGCGCGCTGCTTTTATATTTATTGTGGTTGTTGTTGCTGCCGTAGTCATTTCAGGTTTTCTCTTTCTGGCAATGTACGCGCTAGCCAAATGCTTGCTGGTCTGTGCGGTTGGGGGCTCGGCAGGGTGTTGGGTGAGGGCTGAGAGGTGAGTGGTAGTGTTTGCTGTGTGTGTGTGGGGGGGTGATAGGGTACAGGGTTGGAATCCGGACAAAATGTTTCACATACTGCGTAGTTACTCCGAATGTACAATACGCACACACGCATACGCACGCGCAACCACAAACACACATTCAAAATCATTTACGCACTTACACACCTGTACCTGTATCTACTAGGGTATCTTTTTATCCACAGCTATGCAAGGCTGCGTATGTATCTGTATCACGTCTTTGCTTTGTCGCCTCAATTTACACACTTTTTTGCATACCCCGTGCGCAACAGCAATGGATGAGCATGTACGAGCATGTACACTCTGGAGCGTTTTTATTTTCTTCTAAATTAAATAACCAATTTACAATAATTAATTGAGCATATTAAACAATATTTTAAACCATATTTAAATATTTACAAAATAAATATATCATTTCAGATTCAGATTATGGGTATCTTCTAGTCTAACACGCATTTTATTTTATTTTTTTCATATTTTGGCAAAATTACTCAACAGGCAGAATGATTCATCTCCGACCGCAACTGATAAATTTGACAGTTGTGAAGTTAGTTCCGAGAATTTCTATATAACTTATATTAAATTCAATACGGTTGTTTATAATTTCAGTTGTCATTTTACGGTAAGAGGGTATGGAGTAGTCGGTCCATACCAACAAGTAACAGAAGCAGCAGCAGCGAGGGCTACCCAGGGTTAACCCATGCAATATCGCTGTGGCGGTCCTGGCCCACACTTGACAGAGTTGCCACCAACTTTGAAAATGAAATTTTCATTCGCATTTGGTTGGCGGTTGTTGGAGCTTCAAACCTTTTTTGTGATTAGTGTTGTACGCCGATTTTCACTTTCTTATACCCTGTAACAATAACTTCAACCGTACAAACGGCCATAAAGCTATGAATCGATCTCTTTCTCAATAATAATTTACCTATAACATTTGCAACATTTTCATCCGCATTCCACAATCTCGATGATGAAAGATTGTTTAGATGATCTCGAACTGAGTAGTTGGTATCTTGTCGTGAGCTGTAAAGTACACACCTGGATACAGGGTATCTTCGAGTCAAGGCCTCTTGACCATAACAATCTTACTTGGATGTTTAATTTTTTTTTTTTTTGTTAGTTCTTTTGAAGCCGAAGTTCCCAAAACCTGTCTTTTATTTAAGAAGCATATATATATGTATATATATTTATATATATATATACATATTTTTTTTTTTTTGTTTTTTAATTCAAGCCTAAGCCAGAGCACACAGTGAGAGTTGTCGAGTGAATGGGGTTCGTTCAGCGTATTGAATAGCTTTCGGCTTTTGTGTGTGGATGCCTCATTCAAATGGAAACTACTTTGGGGCCCACTTGAAGAAACGGCATAAGTTTTGCCATTTTGCTGATTTGGCAAAAAATCAACGAAACCTCATATCATCGATCGCAGGAAACTTCCACTTGAGAGATCAGTTAATAAAGCTGATAAATTATAGATACAATTTCGGCAGCTAACCAAAAAAAAAAAAACAAAAAAACCAAATAAAACAAAATAGAACTAATAAAAAAAAAGTTGAAATACTCTTGCATAATAAAGTTCATTACTGATAATATTTTGCCAAAGTTTGATTTATTCTAGTAAATTGAATATTAAAATATAACATAAGAATTTATCTTTTATTTTTATGCTTTACATTTATAATTGATATTTGCAATATTGCATTTATATATTGAAAGTATATACAGAAAAGGTTGTCACAACAATATTGATTCATCGACGTGATTGATATAGATTGGATTAATATGTATTTTATGCAATTGAAGGGGATTCAGTTTTATCTATAACAAATTAATAGTAATCCCGACGAGAGTATACAAAAATCGTTGGGGAAACTGTGGCACAAACTAAATTTGTGATTTAAACGGCGTTCAGTGTCAAGAAACGTTTAAGTATGTATGTATAAATACATGCGTATGTGTGTATGTATGGGTGTGTGTGTGTGCGTGTGTGTCTAATTATATGGTAATACTGGCATACAAATGTACATATAAATTGCTCTTATTACAGAGCGACGCCAACACACACACACAGACAGACAGACAAATAGACAAGTAACGACAAATCGACAGACAGTCTCAGTCAGTTTGTCAGTCTGACCGATCGACAGATCGGCAGCCCTCCCGTTGATCTATTACGCCATCGCAGCATTACGTATACGTAATGTTAATGAGTTAGTCATGGGGTATTGGCTATGATTATGGGCCACAGCTGGCCCAGCATTAAATGAGTACTTTATAAAGGCAATTGACCCCAAACTAAGCAACATTATCTCACTCCTGAATTCCAATTTCTAATCAATTATGCATATGTCCAAAACTAGTTCATATATACACATATACACACACATACACATACACATATATATATATGTATGACTATATTTGTAGCCAAATGCTGTCATTCTCGGGTTGATCTCATCTCATCTCATAAATGTTTACGCATTAATATTTCCTTCAACCAATTAAACAATCAGCGATCTTTAGCAACTGATTCATCATGACAAACATCGAACTACAATACTAAATATGCTCTATATATATTTATATGATTAAATTGAGTATCCTAGCAAAATCCATTGCAATTGCATTACAAATTTGCAACTTAATATACAATTCTGTGGTTTCTTTTTTTCTTCATTATTCATGGGTTATTTGTTTTATATCATTTTCAATACATTATTATTATTTATTTGGAATATTGATGTGTGTATGTGTGTGCTTATGTACCAATGTGGTAATTTTTTTGTCTACATTTTTGGCTCTACACACAAAATAGATGTAGCTGGAATTGGAATTATATAAAATAAGCAGAAGCTCTTAAGAACAGCTGGAAAGTATTCCAGACAACTAATTTGCATATGTATAGGTTTAATGATTGAAAAGCCTAATGCCTAAATAATATATATAAAAAAAAAATAATAAATAAATAAAAAAAAATGAAATCAATTTAAAATGTATGCAGACTCAACTAGCGTCCAGCGTTTATTTTGATCTCCATTTAGGTTTTTGGGCAGCGACAAGCGTCGAAAACGGCGGCAACTTGTTTCTTTGTATAATTTATCCGCATTTTATTTTGATTTGTGTGTTTGGCCTTCTTGAGGCGCACACACACCGAGACGCACACCATCCAAGACGCGTGTGGCTCTTAATACCCTGTTAACAAATTGTAGCTGCAAGCGGGTAATTCGACTGTGCGTCTGTAAGAACATACTTGCAAATTGTATTCAAATTGCTAGAAAAATGCATTTCATATTTTTGTTTTTTTACACAATTATATTACCCATTTTGTCTATGTAATAATAATCATAATTTTTATAAAAAAAAATCTTGTTTAGTATTTGAAAAGTTGTATTCAAGAAGAGCTAATTTATTCGAATGTATTTATATGATTTGGGGCTTTTACAAAGGTAATCCGATTTCGATAACTTTCAGTCGAGCCACAATAACAATAATGTAATCAGCGTAATACCTGTTTATTATTGTTATCGGTCTATGGGTATGATTTCTAATTGTCTTTATTTTAATTATAGCATTTTTACAATACGTTATTTTACTCTTGGTTATATTGTGTTTTTTTTTTTTTTTTGTTTTCAATCGTTTTTATATTTTTTTTTTCGTGTCGTGGCTTTGGTTGCTAAACTACTCTGATCTTAACTAGATCTTGGCCTGGGTCTTGCCTTCAGTCGCGGAGCTAACAATTAAAGGGCGCTCGAAAATGATTTTGAGTGCGACTTATTTATGGCTTAACACTCGGCCCAAGATTGCAGCCAGTTATTACTTCATTCGTATAATCATTCAATCATGCCCCCAACAAGTTTCGTGCTCCAACTACAATTTCAACTTCAACTTCAACTCCAATTTCAACTCCAGCTCGAACTCAAATTTGGTTTGGGTGTTTATTGTTATTGTTGTCATTGTTGTCATTGTTGTTGTTTCTGTTGCTCTTGTGAGGGATTCTTTTTAATTATAAGCCAGAAAGATCGAAGGCCCAAAACTGACGCCCACCTTCGATATGCTGGCTTCGCTTGGATCATTAACGTTGCTGTTCCTATAAGTTATCAACCCACCCCACACCCCCCCCCCCGCCTTCCCCCTTCCCCCACACACCACTCTTCGCCTGGATTGATTGTTGTTATTATTATTTTTGCCCCGCATAGTAAACATTGACAGCATTCACTTTACTACCGCCGGCTACTGTCGCGCATTCATTCATGATTTCTCATTCATTCACAAAGCTTAGCATAAAGCTTTCTTTCACACACACCCACACACACCCACACACACACACACACCCACACACACACACACCCACCCACACACACACACACACACGCACACAGTTGCAGTCCGCTTAGCTCTGCAGCTTTGAGAATTATTTGTGGTTAGACCAAAAAAATTTGTCAATTTAATTGGATTTAGTCGCTAAAAATGTGGTTTGTTATTTATCAATTTCTCACGCTGCTTATGAGCAGCATTTTAATCATATTTATTAGCATTATGCATGACATAAACAGTTTTCAAATGTGACACAAACTTTGGACACCCTTTTGGCAGTGTCTGAAACTGTCTTTGCATTAATTCCAGTCATAAATTAAAGCAAAAATTTTGTTGCGTTTTCCCTAATAACAATTGGATATTTAAATGCGTCGCACGGGCTCGAAAATGTTCAATAGCCTTTCTATTGAATGGGCCTATGGGATGTGTAAATTTGTGCATATGTATGTGTGTGTGATTGTCGCTTACCACAAATGGCCAACAACTTCAGGCCAGGCCGGCATTCGATCCGCATTTGGTGTTGGCATTTTGGCCTTTCCGCTTCGCATTTATTGTATGTAGTTGGTGCCAAACCGATTGCCCTCACAAATGTAACACAAATAGGTATATGAGTATAGATATATATATATATATATTTATATATGTGTGTGTGTGTGTGTGAGTGTGCTGTGCGATGACAGCACCCACATTTGCCGTATCCAACGTGGGTGTTACTCAAGCGGCGCCTTCGCCATAATCTTTAATATTTTGTGGGTTCAAAGCATTTCGAGCTTAAAATATCTTCTTTGTGTTGCTTAAGTGCAACAATGAGTTGCACTGCCATCTGTCTGCAACATGAGTACTATAATCGATCTGCAGTGAGAGTTGAAAACCAAGCTGATTGATTTAGTCGATTGGCATATGGAAACCCCCACACATATTATGCATTTTATTAAATATAAAAAATAATTGTGATCTAGTCAAAATATCTCAAATCCGACCACACCTTGGCTAAAAAGCATTTATAACTCCACCCAGTAAATATATATATAAATATATAATTACATACACTTGCGGTCAAAATAATAGTTGTACTACTTTTCACATGATATCGTTATAATAATAATCATTTCTTTAGTCATAGTTTTTTAATAATTGATATTGATATTACTATCCTCAAAGGATTTCACAGAACAATTTCACGATCGATATAAAAATTGTGCTTGCAGACGGATTCCGAAACATTGCCAATGAATAGTTTACAAAAATGTACTCCAACTTTTTCCTAAAAATTTAAAGACTTCTTCCTAAAAGATTATATGGAATGTAAGATGTAAGGCTTCAAATGTGCGAAATCTAATTCATACACTCAGCAATAAATCGAATTCTTACGTAAAAGAATTCTCATATTAATTTTATAAACATTAATATTTGCAAAAAAATTCAATTAAATTTACAATAATTTTACATAGTTTATAAAATTCATATATCTAATAAAACTATTGAGATTGAATACTAAATTAATATTCTCTGAATTTCAAAAAGGTTTTGGTACAAAAATAATTTCTAATCACAAAAAGAACACACCATTTTTTTTTTTTTTGGTAAGCTTTATTAACTTTAAGAAATATGTTTATATATAGAAATTATTAAACAAAAAAAATGCGATATTTATTCTGAAAGGCTACTTCATATTTAAATATCTCCAACGGTTTTTTTTTGAACTAGTTAGTCTATCTATAAATAAAAAGTTCACTCCTCTATGTCTATATATATATATATATACATATAAAATTAAAATTAGAACAAATAGGTCATAGTCTAAATATATATTGGAATAATTCATTCACATCTGATGCTGCGGTACATTATTGGAAATGCTGTGACTGAAGCTGTTGCCATTAGTGTTGTTGCCAAGTGGCGAAAAGGTTGTAAATATTCATATACATTTTTTGCATCAGGCAGTTATTCACAGCCTAGCAATTTGCATAATCATATCGACAGTAGACTTACTTTCATATTTCTGTGTAGTTGTTGGTGTTGTTGTTGTTGTTGTTGTTGTTGTTGTCGAATTTATCATTTTGAACACGTTTCACAATTTGTTCTTTGTACAGAACTTGGCTTACAACCTGTTGACGTCTATGTGTGTATGTATGTATGTATGTACGTATCTATGTATGCATTCATCCGTGTATATACAGATTACATTTATAAATTTATACATTTTGTAGATTTGTATGGCAAATTGTTGTTGCGTCACGCTAACAACATTTTCTAGCTAAACATCAGCCATCTGTGAAATGAAAGGCTTGTTTGCAATTCCAAAAGATTGTGTTATGCAGTGCAAGTATTCTTAATAACTGAATAATCGGAATTGCCCTGCCATACAGTTGATTTCTACGAATATTCGCTCCATAACCAGTAGACTCACAATTTTCAACTCACGAATCACGATTAAAAGCTGGCGCTAGTTAAATAGCACTTATTTAGTTAGTTAGTCAGTTAGTTAGTCAGTTAGTTGGTTAACGTGTCTATATTAATGTGGCAAGAATGTTTGGCATTTGGAAAGTCCAAAATAATAAGAACGGGTTCGGTTACATGGTAAATTATCTTTATACCCTTACAGAGGGTATTACGATTGTGTGGCGACACGATAAGGTAAAACATATATACACACATATATACATAATTACATATATACATACATACGTATCTTTGCCATAGACACATTGAAACGAAGACTGAGCTGCAAAACTTTCAACTCAAAGATTTCATTTTATGACAGAGTTTTATCAAAATCATTAATATTATCGTTTTTGTTGGCAGCGTTTTATACTGGTTGACGAGATGCTTATTAACATCAGATATATATATATATATATACTTATATATATATGTTATTTTTGCATTACACATAAGAAGACAAAATTATAATAATATCTAAAATGGTACAAAATTAAATTTGTTTGATCTGATCTGATTTCTACATTTGAGTTATTTCATTTGAGAGTATTAAATATTTGGCCATTTTATTAGCTTAACTTTGGCATTATCAAGTTAGACATTTACTATCAACACTTCAACGTTTGCTCGCTGAGAAGATTTGTTTATCTCGTCGTGATGCAAGTGAATATTGTGAATATTGTTTAATTTAAGGTAAATATTAAGGTGCTACCGGTGTGAGTTATACATTTCGAAAATACATATGTTTAGACATGTATATGCGATCTGGTCGATATAATAAATTGATTAGCTTAATTGCTCAGTCATTCAAATTAACCACTTTCAAATATGCCAAGCCCCGCTGATTGTGCAGCCAGTTTACATTAAATTTTGTTTAGCTTTGGTTTAATCAAGTTGCTTAATGTGGCAACGATTTCGTATCTGGCAATCCACTTATCGCCAACAAACTTAAGGCTCAATATTTTATGTGATGATGGAAAGTGCCCCGCAAAAAATGCGTCGCAAACTATTTTCGTTCTATAGTGGCTAATATATATATAATAAATATATATATATATATATATATATATATATAAGTATATATAATATATTTTGTGTATGGTATTTGTTTGCGCTAAGAAAACAATTCTAATGTTAAGAAATTGCGTTCTAGTCGCGCTCCGATTTGAAATGCGTTTTAAATGCTGTGCACGGGGACAGGGACGGGGACGGGGACAGGGATTGAGGCACACACCTGTTTGTGACCCTTTTAAATTGACTTACACACATTTTTTATTAACTAACCGGAGTTGCATCTGGTTGCTGCCGGTAAATGGTGCTCACTGGTGCCCATTGGTGGTCAATTTCATGCGTTCATACCTTCATTGTGGACACGCGCCGTTGACCGGGGACCAACGGGCCACGGACTTCTGGCCACGAGCCACGCATATTGAACAACATCCGTTTCGTGCTTGGGTCGCCGCTCAATTTGCTGGCGTTTAATTGCCGAGTTAACCCAATGCACATAACACTTTGGCTAATTACCAATAACCGGACACACATATCGGTAAACATACATACAATAAATCAAATCAGCCCACAAATACATACATATGTGTCTATATATATATACGATATATATATTACTAGAAGGTATGTAATGATGTACGGTGATTCATCGATGCTTCGATATGTATAATAAAAATTGTGCTTGCGAATTTTTGAATCTATTTGGGATTTGGGATATTGAAGTCAGTATTTGGCCACATTTAAAGTGAGCTGCGATTAAATAGATTTAATTCTATAATCGAATCTAATCTCTGAATTGATCGCTGTTAATCCTGAAACTAAATTATAATTTCAATTATGGACAGTATTATCTCCAGAATAAACGAATATGAAAATAATCAATTTGTTGGCACAGTTATAGCAGTGAATTTCTCTAAGTGTACATCTGCTTAGCTACGTTCCACTGTGTGGTGTGTATCTGCTGTGGACCACTTAGGGATTGTTGCACGTTTCCCGATTGTTTGTTGTTCGATATCTATTGATTTATATGCTGACATCAGGTGAACATTTTGGACAACGGCTGTGCACTATCCAAATAAATATATATGTGTGTGTGTGTGTGTGTGTGTGTGTTTGTTCAGTTAGCGTACTCATTAACTCATCTGCTCTTCAGTGGCAATATCAGCATTTTGTCAATGTCATGCCGCATAATTGTTGTCACTCATCTCATCCCAATGTACCTTAACAATTTCTATATATGTCTGTCTGTATTTTTGTATATCTATTTCAACACACATAGAAGATAAAAATTCCAAGAATCGTTTTGTAAGTAGCTTAGCTACCTGCCAAATCTGCCATTTACGCAGTTCCGAAAATTAAACGAAATTCACAAAGACGAATTGCTGCTGCTGATGTTGCTGCTGCTGCTGCTTTATCTGCTTCATTAACTGCGTTGCAGAAGAGGGTCCGCTAGTGTAAATTAGCTACCACTTCCCCTCACCACCCAACCCCCCCCCCCCCACCACCCAACACTCGACATCAACATATTCTCCAATAAAAAAATAAAATATAACTATAATCTAAAAAAAATTCCATTTTCTATCGTACAAACGGTTATCAGCAAGCGAACATATAGTTTACTATGCAGGGTAGACCTTGAGAACAGCATTTCTTTTCTACCGCATCCGCATCCGCAGCCCAATCACAGTGCTTGGCTAGAAATGTGCGACGCTATCACTGACCTTGGCAAAATTGTTTATAGTTTGCCTGTGCTTGTCTACATTATTTATTGGCATACCCTGCGCATCGGGTATGTTCAATCTGCTGCGCAATGTGGAACGCATATAATACAATAGGTAATTGATGGGAATGCAATGTACACCAATGCAATATTGCAGACAGTTTTTAATATTATATATATTTTTATTTTGGCACATTCACAGGGTATTTATAAGTCGAGCACAACTGCACTAAACCACTTTTATTTGATTCATGTGTACGGTTGGCTCAAATTAGAAAATCAAATACAAATTTTTGCGCAAAGGTAGGCAGGTGCAGGGCAGGGCAGAGCACGGGTAGGCTAGGCAGAATATGTAACGCTAAATGGAATGGAAACTAGCCCATCTTCTTTCTTGCGAACATACGTGTATTTACGTATATACATACATGCATAAATATGTTTGTAAGTGTTTGATGTTGCTAAGCTGAGGCTGTGACGACAGCGACGTTTACGTCAACGTCGACGCTGGCACTGACGCTTATCAAACACGGAAACTTTGCCGCATCTATCAAACTAAGCACACACACAGAGACACAAAGACAAATTACGCACACAAACGCACGTCTTTTCGCTATTCTTTTTTTCCTTTCTCTTTTTCTCATTTTTGCTTTAGTTTCGCTTTTATATTCTTTTTTGAGGCTTTTAAATTAAATAAACTGCGTGTATGTTTGCATGTATGGATTTGCATATGTGTGAGACACGTATGTAAATTAACTTTTATTTAATACATTCAGACATACATACATATATAATGTATATATATATATATATATATAGATACACTGCCTTAGATCATATCTTCTGCAAACTGGAGCACATAATTAAGTAATTGTTAGTTCAAGCTTTATATCTATGCATGGGCCTACCCTTGTACGTATGTATTCAGGCATTTACATGTCTCACTAATCTGCCTATCTAACTGTTTGGAAAGTATGACTAAGTCAGACGCTATTAATTTACAACCCAATTTTTGCTGACTTTCGCAAAGATAAATAATTATATTTGCTTGGTTTTTGGGCTGAAAATCAGAGCAAACAAAAAAAAAAACATTTAACATAATTCAGGTTATATAAATACATGCATATGTAAAAATCAAGCGAAATTTATTGCTTAAATAAATTAAATCTGATTAGGCAGACAGTTCATTAATGTGAATGCAAATACATATGTTATAGCCAAGGCGACACACTTCTAACTAACTACAACTCGCAACTGGCAACTGGCAACTCGCAACTGGCAACTCATGTGATCTAAAAACATTTGCCCGAAATCACTGAATGAACGCAATCAACGAATAAATTCCTACTTATAAGTACTTACCGCTTTGATTGAATTTGTAAAATTCGAGAAGAGCTTTCGGCACGCCTCTAGAAGCACAATAATATGTTCGAGCCCTAATAATAATAATATTAATATTGTACAAACCGTCAACAAAAAGAGCAACACTTGCGATCCATCCGTTTATATATAATAGTTACACACATTTAGTTACATATGGCAAATGTCGCCATATGAACGGACCAGGTCAGGTTGCAACAACAAAGGACAAACTCAATTCGAGCGATAAAATTGATTTCACCGTACCGAAGATTTAATACCCTTGCGCATATTTTTAAATATTCCACATTTTAGCTATCTATAATTTAATCTGCAAACAATAGTACTAAAATTTATATTGCGCAACACACGAAAAATGGCTTATTATTTGATTACCTCGTTTTTATAATTTAAATATGTTTTTTCGCTAGCTTTTTGTTGTTCTTCTGCAATATATCAGTTTAAATAATAATCTTAATAATATTAATAATCTTGATAAAATTAAATATATTAAAGAAAAAAAATCTTATCCTTTGTTGGAATCTAACGTGAGAGTGCGTAAAAAATATATATATTGTTTCCACTAGCTAAAGTATAAAAATAAATATTTTGGCTAGTCAAACATGTTTTATTGATTACTTTAGATTAACTGATTTATCATTTGGCTAGGGGAGTTGTGCCAGTTACGTTCAGAAAACGATATAATATATTATTTAAGAACTGTTGTGATACTTTTCTGCAGGTCGATAAAAAGAATCGCGCATTTTGTTTTTTTTTTTTTTTTGCAAATTATAATTGGCAACTAGCAATCATAACAACAAATTAAATACTCCAGAATCAGAGATCGATGAATGCTCTGAGCTATTTGGGGTCTCTTTAATTAGAATATGACCGCAGCCACCAGCGGCATCGGCAACAACCATTAAATGTGTCAACGAGTGTTCGTAAATTTGATGAATGTGTATCTGTATCTGTGTCTGTACAGCTGGGTATTTGATGGATTGATTGATATATGTATATATATATATATATCAAATATATGCTGGTCTAACCCTCAATGGCCGCACTGGGTGTGCGTATGTAATCAAATGTCAGTCAGGCGGTCAGCCGCAGCAGCAACAGGCTGCAACAGTTTGCGGCGTCTACAAAATTTCAGAGGATGAGATTGCGTGTAGGCCACAGACCTATAAATGTGTCGGCAAATGGATTTTTTATTATTTTGTTTTGTGTCTTGTTTTGTTGTGGTTTGTATTTGCTTGTGGCACAAAACCTAATAACAGTTCAAAAGCAAATTTGGCTGCTTGTGCGGCATGCGTTGGGGGTCGCCTCAGCTGTGCGGATACAATATACAATATACAATAGATATGGTAAAAATGCAGACACAAACGGTAGTTGGGCAATTATGCACACATTTGGCCAAAAGGCCAGCAGCTTGTCCAGATCGGTGAGTAAGACGACAGCGCATCTTTTGGCTCATTGTGCACGTGCTTGTTTCCATTTCTGGTTGGTGTTTATGTATCTCATAGATACATTGTCGGCATCAGTTTGCAATGCTATAAATACCATTCTATTGCTATTTCTATACAAAACGGTATTTATTTAGTAGCTCTCTATATATACATATATACATATATATATATATATATATATATATAGCTGTGTGCCATTTGTACTTTTTGCGTTTGCATATCTACAAATGTATCTGAGTGTCTGCGTATCTGCGTATCTGCGCATATCTATTTGATTTTTGCATTTGTTGTTAGTTGTTGGTTTTGTTGTTTGCAGCTATTTCTGTATCCTCAACCGATACATACACCGCAAGAAAACACAGAGCATTGTATTTGCATACGCGAGAGCAAGTCTAGAATTCGATCAAAGTCGACTTGGGCATGCGCTGCAAAATGTATCTCATAGATACACGCACCATTCGATTGCAAAAGTAATGCACGCACAATGGCTTCACTCTCGCCAAATTCTCAAGCATTTCTTATTATTGTTGCGCAATTTTTTTTTGTTTTTTTTTAGAAAACAAAATATATAAGCAACATTTTTGTTTATTTATGATACGTTTGCCTTTTGAGACGCACATTAAAAAGATATGCGAAAAGAAATAAATAAATAATCAACAAAATGGCAAGAGACGTAGGGGAGCAGAAGGAGGTGTAGATCAAAAGGAGAGAAAGGAAGGAAGGTGCGCGGCGATTTAGAAAATGGGTCAAATCTATTTCAGGCCGCAATAAAATCAAGAAAACAAAAACAATTAAAACGGCAAACGGCTGCTTTCTCAGCTTTCCTGTTGGTTTCAATTTATTTTCTTTAATTTAATTTTTTTTTTTTTTCTTTTTGGTTGTAGTTTGTTCTTTCTATGCCTCCTTAATATTTGTTGGCACCTTTGTTGTGGAACATTTTTTTTGGCGCGCTGATCTCATGGCAACATTTGAATATTTTTGAACGTTGTTGCCAGGTCGCCGCTGATGATGAATCAAAAATTTGATGCTTTAGATTTTAGCTATATTTTTAAATTTGCTCAGCCAACAGTTCGGCTATATTTGCAGAGACAACCTCAACGAATCTCACTCTTGACAAAAAAAAAAAAAAAAACCCCCCAACTCAAATTCAATTCTAAAATGTCCTTGATTTATTTTGCGGTTTCAATTTTAATCCCTTTAAATCCCTTGTTGACCAACTAGATGCCTATTTTAGAGGCGGAGGCTCAATATGATTAATGATCCAAACTCCTTTCCGACAAAGTAAAACTTAAAAAAAAAAAGCAACAGCTGTAAAAAGAGTCATTCAAATATGGTTTTGGCTTATTGGCTTAAAGAGGGTGGTTTTTGTAATTTGGCAACACTCGCCAAATATTCTCTAATTGATAAATAAATCAAAGTTGAATTAGACAGCACACAAATTAATTAATTATATTGACAGAGTTGGATGAGCGCTTAGCAAACTAAATTGTTGTTCCAAATATTTCATCATTTTTATTTGATCGGAAATGCAAAAAAAAATAAAATGACACATTTAGACAGATATATGTGTGAAGACATTAATGAAATATACATAAATCAATATTATATTTAAATATCACAATTTGTGTGTTAAAGATAAAATCTTGTCTAGCTGGTTTTAAAATAACATTGTTTTTTTTTTTTGCCAAATTTCTTAGTTTAAAGTGATAAAGAGAAAATCTGAGCTCAAGAAAAGCATGTAAAATTGCACAGCAACATTAATTGGAAAATTGGAAAACCGTTGCATTGAATAAAGACTGCCACAGATTAGAGAAACCCCATTATGTGAATATTAAATTATTAAATAAATATTTTGCTAATTTTATATTGAATTCTTTGGATTAGGAATAGGTAAATGTATTTTCAATTCACATATATATATATATATATTTAGTATCTTCAGGCACAAACAATTTTAAAAGCAAAAATATATATTTCATATGGGAATATTCCATTTCTAATTCTATACCAAAAACTCTTAAGTACTTAACAAAAGGGAAAACATAATTCTTGAAAAAAAAAATAAAAATAAAATAAAATAAAGAACAAAAAAAAACACATCCATTGCAATTGGGCGAGTTGACTTTTATAAATGTCTGGGCAAACAGTTGCGACTGAATTGGAATTGGTTTGCTTTCATTTACAGAGGTGCAATCAATGCCTCAATGCTCAATACAGGATATGCTTTCAGGTCAAATTCCACTTGTCATCCTGTTCGTGCTCCGTGTGTGCTGACAAATGTATTTTGCTCACAATGAAAATACAGTTTGACACTGCCATATATATATATATATATATAACACACAAATAAATAACTGTGCCTGTCTGCCTGCCCGTCTGCCCATCTGCCCATCTGTCAGCAGGGACATCACCTGTGTCCTGTGCCTCGTCCTCGTTTCGGCCGTGTGACGAATCGCTTGAGAACTTAAGGTGGAAAATTTTCAAATTATTCTTCGCTCTTGGTGAAAAACAATGAGATAGGTGAAAAGTGTTTTATACAATTTTCTCTTGACTAATTGCTAAAATTGTGTTTTCTTTGAGTTTTCTTTTATTTGTCTATATTTCTCAAATACTTATCTGCAGGTTCAACATAACAAATGTTCTTCACTAATTTTATAGAAATATTTTAACCAACAAAAAAAATAAAAATCCAAAAAAAAAAGAAGAAGAAAAGAATGCTCTAGTTGAGAGATCTTGATTGGGAAACATCCTGACATGTACTTTAAATGGTTAAACTTCCCATTGTAATTTCTAATACTTTCTTTCTTTCATTTTCCACTGAGCTATGAATTGTGGTTAGTATATTGTAGAAAGTTGGTTAGGAACATATCATTATATTGTATCTGCACCTTCTCACATAAAATGATCAAAAGATGTTGCAGTTGCAGTTGCAGTTGCAGTTCATGTTGCACTTGCAATGCTTCCTGGAATAGTTTTCCAAATTTTGGCTGTCTTATCAGTTTTAGGATTTTATGACCAGCAAAAAGTGAAGTGGAAATGTCATAAACGCTGTGCATCCATAAAAACTAAAGTATTACGGCGTGAAACTATATAATATACCCATATATATATTATAGCTATGGTTATACACTGAGAAAAGAAATAGTTAGTTGAGTTAGTAGTTCTCTTCAGATGAAAATCACTATTAAGTAAAAAAAAAAATATGGACAGATTTAAGCAGAAACGATTAATAACAAAAAACAGATATAAAAAAAAACAATTCGTGAATGAATCTGGCTTAAATAAATTCATTATTATATTGATTAATCGATTTAAATTGGTTATAGTGCAGGAAGTCTTCAAAATAAATCAATTTTTAGACATGTATTGAACATTCTATTGTCGCAGTGTAAACATGTACTTGCACAGCCAGGAAAAGGGTGCTGAGCGCAGGCCATAAACCTTCTGATCATAGATCTGATCTATTGAGATATCTGTGTGCATACTGTGCGACAACGGGTAGGGGAAGGGAAACAGCGGATCCCGCATGCATTTTAACGAGCCCTGACTTCTTGGCCGCCTTTATCATTTGGCAACTATATATAAATATTAAACTGAATTGCCCATTTCATCTACCTGCTTTCACTGCCTGAGCACCTGCAGCACTCACAATTTATTCCAGCATTGCGATTACTGCACCATTATTATAAGTATATTAAAATAGGCATATTTCCGTAGCTGTATAAATATATATATATGTATATGTATAAATGTGTGTGTGTCGAGTTAATTACAGAAATTGTTAGTGTTGTTGCGAACGGGAAATTACCAAACGTATCGCAAAGTGGCTGACTAATTGCAGTCCCCCTTTCTCCCTCCCTCCCTCCCTCCTTCCTTCCTGCCGAACCCAACGCTTGACAAGTACGTAAATGGGGGTTTATCTTTCTGGGCCCCATCTAGCCCCCAAACCGCAAACCACAAGTTTCTATGATAAATTGAGCTATTTACATATTTATTTCCTACGAATTCGAATGCAATTCAAACTAAAAGCAACTTCAATTTATGAGAAACCATTTTAAAAACGTTTAATTAGATTCGAAAATTAATAAACAAAAAAAAGGAAACAAAAAATAAACAAAAGAAACATTTGCATAATTTGTCAAGTGTCAATATTTATTTAATGATTTCATTTTATTTCGTAATACAAAGTGTACAAAACTTGAGTATATACAATAATATTACAAATCAAAATTTATTAGTTAATAATTGTAATTCATTCAATCGAATTAAATGTTCAGAGTGCAAGCAATTCAGTTTGGTTGTCCGGAGAACAAGCGCCACGCCAGCTCCTCCATATGGAAAGTGTTGAACAATCGGAACTGCGGCTGCTACTTACCGCTATTTGGTAGTTTCACCCCCTGCCGCTATGGGCTCCTCCCCTACATGTACGTCCTGGTGCTGGGCTTGAGTTTAATTGGCGTCTATCGATGCATTTCCAAAATTGTGCGCAACTTTTCAATGGAGATGTGCCGATGCCGCAAGTCCATGTCCATCCTGGACATTGAGGTAATGCGCATGGCAAGGTTGGGGGGCGACATGATCATGTGCCTTGCCTGGATGATGATGATCTATGCGCTGATCAGTGTGAGTCTAATTGATTCTATATACATTATTGATAAATATTGGGATTTGGGCCATTTAAGCCAACCAAATATCGATCGATTTAACATTTAGCTCCAATTAAACAACTTAACAAATTGCCAGTTATTTATATTTTAAAAAAAAAAAATAAGAATATTATTTATAAAAGTTAAAATATATTATATATATATATTTATAATATTATTAATTGCAAGTAGCTTAAGCATTTTCACTTATAAATAATTAAATCGTACTCTCAACAAAAGTCGTTTTGAGACTAAAATTCATAAATATTTCAATCTAATCCGCTCTGAATTCGTCAATCGAGTCTAGCTGTTAATTTTAGGAAAATTTTCTATATAAATTTCGTTAAGGTAATTTATCTGTCTAATCTAATCACAGCCCTTAAACAGTCCCAAATGTTATTGGCTGTTTTGCTTGAACCATTTTCACAACTTTTTGAGCCTATAAAAAAAAACAATAATAAAGAAAAAAACTGTTTGTTTGCTTTCTGGTGATACTGTTATTATTATTGTTCAGATGCAACCGGCCTTCAAAGAACCATGGCTGCTACTGAATTTGATATTACTTGGAATCAAGTCTTCCACTTACCTGATCAATGTCCTTAATTGCCGAATGCCATTGTGCTGGAATGCCGTCTATCCAAAGTTGCTGCTCCTCGGCATTATGGCACTGGTTAAATGCATCAAGACGGTCTTCGAGAATGCCATCGAACCAAATATGGTCAATACGTACCACTCAACAAGGATCTCTGGCAAGGAATCGATTTTCGCATAATACATCTGAACTGAGCACAAGTCAAGCTGTGGCAACCCTTCTGTGTGTCCCATTATATCGAATGGTTATCATTAAAAACGGTGAAGGCACCTACCTAATTGTATCAAACTGACTTTTCCTCTCTCTCTCTGTCTCTCTCTCTCTCTCTTTTAGACACTCTCTTCCTAGTGTGCAACACTTTTAACCTGGATGTTGGCTGGTGTCTGTTGCCTGTTTTAAGCTCAATTAAGCGGCACGCAGCTTGACTGACATCCTCGTGCAGACCTTAATCAGTAACCATGTGGCAGGTACAGCTTCAGCTACAGCTACAGGTATACCAAGACCCGTGCCTAGCAAACACCTTGCAACCAAACCAATTCTCAAAATTGCCCTGTCTTAAGCATGTACATATCTGTGGCATGTACTCGGGCAGTGTGTGTGTGTGCGTGTGTGCCTACACACAGGTACTATAACTTTGTGAAATTACTTGCCACACAGCATACGTAAAAAGTTGCACGCTATTTTCTAAGTAATTAATCTAAATTAATTACGTAACTTAGCCTATCAAATAGTCAAAATATATTTTATTTAACAGAAATACGAAAATTGCATTTCAAAACTAACAAAAAAAAAACAAACTTAAAATATTTTGTAATTATTAATGTAAAAAAAAAAAAAAAAAAAAAAATAAAACGAGATAAAACCAGGAATCGGTAAACAGCTGAGCTGTTGAGCAGGAAGGGTATTCAGTATTCGTTGGGTGTGCAGGGGAAAACTTGTCTGCTCATATTGAGGAATTGCAGCTGTCCAACTTGCAAGCTGCAAGTTGCAAGCTCGTTGCCGAAATCTATACGCAACTAAAATTAAAACAAAAAAACAAAAAAACAAAAGAAGAAAATGAAAAAAAGGACAAATTGAAAATAAGCTGCATGTTTAACAAGAGGGTTAAAAGCCACTGAGCCAGTTCTGTGACATTTGTTGATAGCTGACGATTGCTGCGGCGTCCGTTGACTGATTGCCACCTGTACTTACCTTGTACCACCCCTGCCAAGCCCCCCCTTCCCCCCACCCACAGGGCGAACTCATTCGTGTTTAAATTTGCAATTCGCATTGCATTCTCCACCAGTCTGCAAAAAAAAAAAAACAAAACACAATTCTTTGTTTTTGGTTTTTGGCCCTTGGATTTTTCATTTTCTTTTTATTAACTTTTCTTCTGGTCAATTTGGTTTTTCCGGGCCAATTTGAACAACTTCTTTAAGCTCCCTATTAACAATTTTTGCAATCTGTGTGTGTATTTTGCTCGCTCGCTCGCGTTTTTTTTTTTTGCAATACAAGAATGTATATAATTTTATTGTTTTGGGTATGTGTTACATGTATATTGTATATACATTTTATATGTGTATATAGGTAAGTTATAGCAAGTCTTTTATAATGTCCTGTATACTTTATAAAACACGCCGAACATTTTGTTGTTGTTGTTTTCTGTTTTTTTTTTTAGTAAATATCGTATTGTAAATATTTACAAAATCTCTTCATACGTAATACGTATTCTAAATAATTGGAAATTATTATTTGAATTTCTGTATTTTTGCGTTTCTTCATTTCCTGTGCGGTTTACGTAAATTTTTTTAATATACAATATGCACTTAGTATATCTGTGTATATATATCTGCATATATATATATATATATTATTTTTTTTACATGATTATATTTGTGTTTGTTTAATTATAAATAACTATTTGAAGCCGGGTTAAGTGTATTGAATATATTTATTATTTGTGTTACTAATTTTAAAGCTGTCCTAAGTATATGGGCTGTATATATATATATATATATATATATATATATATATAAATATATATTTGGGTTTCTTTTCAAAGTCATGCAATCAGCATTCAATTTGAAAAACAAGTCGATTTCAACATTTGCAACATTTTTGTTCTGTTTTGTACTCTTGATTTGCATTGCCTTTAGTATGACTATGACGAATGTGTATGTGTTTTGAAGTCCACTTGGTATAATGGTCAAGGTTAATGTGTAGAAAAATCTCCTGAAGTGGTCATCGTACTTAGTTAATTCAAATCAAATTTAAGCTATATAAATTAACAAATTGTGTACGACGCCAAACAGTGACAGCAATAAATATACCCACTACTTATGGACGCATAATCCAAAAAATGCGCTTTTAGCAGAGGCGTTCAAATTTATGGTTTAAAACAAATTTAGATGCCAAAAATAAAAATTAAAAAAGCAAAAAAAAAAAAACCCCAAAAAAAATAATGGGTGATAAAACGAACGAAAAATTATCAAACACAACGAAGTGAAGCTAAATGAAATTTAATGACTGCAATGATGCAGAGTACAATCAGTCAGTGATGCGGTGTTTAGCCTATAGTCACTGCGATTTCCTAAAGTAGTGACTTGTGTACACAACATATGAATATGAAAAATATATATTTTAATGAATATTCAATTTATTATTCAACATGTTTTACGCGTTTAATGCAAAAGCTTTAAGCTTGGTCAATATCAAATAAAATAAATAATAAAAAGAAGGAATCTTATCATTAAATAATCAATGCATGATGTTTTTCATAATTAGCATTATTTATATTTTATTGTATTTATATTTTAGAACGTCTTGATAGTTTGGTACTATTTATCCTATAAGTGAAGGTTACATAGATAAAAAGTCTTATTTTGAGAACACCGCAAAATATTGAGCCAAGCTCAAGCGGCATCACTGACACCGTTGTTGAAACGAACAGCGCAAATAGGAGTAAAGAATAACAGCAGAGGCAAGGGCAACAACACAGACCGGCAAACGAAATCGCGAAACAAAAACAAAGATAAACAAAACACAAAAACGCAACAGAGCCACAGATCAGAAGAGCAGCAACGGAGCGGCGCAGCAGCACTGCCGGGCGTGACCTTCACCCAATAAAACCGACTGATCGCGGTCAGAGTGTACAAAATTTGCAGTTAAACACAATTACGCCATTTTTGCCTCTTTCTGTCTGCCATTCAGCTTTTGTTTGCGTATGCGCATGTTTGTGTGTGTATATATACATTTTTTTTCACTGACAGCTTGTGAATGTGTATGCGTAAAATATTTGCAACGGTTTATGTGGCCTACTACAGGTAATACCGATTTGTAGTTGCGCTTGAAATACTTAAGGCTAAGACAAAACTAGCTGCTTGCTAACTGTGTACAGTAATATACAAAAAACAGCATTCCTCGAAAAGGCTTCGCATGTGTTAACATTCATAATTTTATCGAAATGTTGAAATTACCGAAAATTAATTGCTGCACTTTTTAGACAATTCGGCAAACTCCAATTTAAAAGATAATCAAAAATATTTGCATGCATTTATGTAATTGTATAAAATGTATATTTATAAAATGAACATTGTAAAAAAATCAAGAAAAAAATGTACTATCAACAAATCAAAAAAAAAAAAAAGATTCCCTAAATCCAAGTTAAATAGATCCCTTGTTTGATATTGAAGCCAACACGTAGCTCAATATTAAATACGCATCTATATTCATTGCATTATATTATTACAAATTGAGGTATATTGTGCCCCCTTCCGAGCCCATAACTCCTACATCAACCTCAGCTCCAACAACAAATTTGAAGTCTCTAATATTTATTTTATTAAATGCAATTTAATATTTCATTTAGTTTTTTTTTATCTTATTTTTTTTTTGTATACCCTGTAACCAGCCATTTAAAAATATAATTTTATTTTGAAGCTAAGCATTTAACAGAGAGGTTAGGCATGGGCATATTCAAATTGATTAGATTTCTATATTTTCTATGTACAAATATGGTTTTAGCAGTCAAAACGATCAGCTGATCAATAACACCCCAAAAATAAATCTGTATACAGGGTATTTGCTAGTCGGGCACTGTTTGTTTTTTTCATTGTGAATTATTACTTTTGTTTCTGTCTCTTGTTGTTTTTGCTACTAGTCTCCGCTTTTTTTTCGTCTCCCGCACATTCATTCAGCGACCGGCTTTTCGCGTCGTTGTTATTGTTGTTGTTGTTTATTTATTGTATTTGCCGGCAAAACAATATCTTGTTTACTGTTTATTGCTATTTCAAATTATTGTTGTTGTTGTTGTTGCATGATGGCGCGACACATGAAAAGTGAAAACAAAAGCAATGCAAAATCTGCGACAGCATTAAATGAATTAAATAAACTTCTGGTGTGAAAATGATATACTTTGCGTCGGCTATGGGGCGTGCGTGAGCGTGGCACCCCATACACATATATATTTGTATCTATGTACATAAATATGTTAGCGTTTGTTAGCCCGGTAGGCAGGGAAATAGCCACTCACTGCACTTAATTAGAAACGGCGACAGAAGCCAATAACAATGGCGGGGCGAGGCGGGGAGATGATGACAGCTGCACGACTGATTGATAGAGAGAGGGACGCAAATGTAATCACTTTTGGCGTGAATCATTTACTGAATGAATGACGAATTCTTGCTGCTTTGGCACAATCAACTTAAATGGGTTAACTCTACTAAAACGCAAAGCATACAAAACCACATCATCAATATTTTCATCGGCACCAAATTGTTGACTGATTTTCCATTTGACAATTTGTATATGTTCGATGCATATATGACACTTCAGATTCAAGCAGATTAAATTAATAATTTTGTTTGTTTATTTTTACTTTGTATATATATTTTTTAAGCCAGAATAATAACACAAATAACTGTCGACTTCCAATGAAATGATTATTGCTATTGTTGCTTTATAATTGTTATTGCCTGAGTCACAATGATGAGGATTGCTTATATATCCAATTAGCGAGTGATGCTGATCAAGAATATATATATATATATATGTACTGCAAGCAAACGTCTACCTAATTTTCTCTGTTTGAGGGGGGGGGGGGGATAAAGAAAATATAATAAAAGAAAATAAAGAAATAAAAACAAGCAATGATTTTTGATTTTTCTTGGTATGTTCAAATATTTATTGTATAATTTTATAAGCATAAATTTTGACAAAAAAGTAATAATTAAACATTTTGTATCTGTTATATTAATATTTACACATATATATATATATATACATATATATATATATATATATATATATATATATATATGCATTTCAATTAATATAAGTAACTAAATAACGAGTTAAAATTATTGAATATAAGTATATAAGATAGCATATATATTTTCATTATATAATATAGTATGATTAAATATTGTGTATATTATTTAATAAATCAAGAAAAAAATAACATAATTTGTTTGCCAAATCAAAAAAAAAAATTGTATATGATAATAAAAAAAAATTGAACAATTTCCAAAAAAAAATTGTTTTTCTAATGTTGTTTTATAATTTTTTTTTCATTTTGTTAATTTTTTGGGGGGAGGGGTATTTCATTGGTTTTCAGTTATTTTAACAGTATATATATATATATATATTGTGTATATACCATTCTTAAATATATATTTTTATATATGTATGTGTACATAATGTGTATAAAAATTGTAAAATAAAAATTTCTAAACATAAGTGTTCATGTGCAACATAACAGTTACTTGTTGAACATCGTTTTTTTGTGTGTTTGTATTTTTGTGTTTTGTATTTTGTATTTTGTTTTTTGTTTTATTTTTTTAATATTTGCGAGGATTTAGAGGTTTTGGTTGTAGTTGTTGTATTTTTGTTAATTTGCGATTTCACTTGATTTAAAAAAAAAATAATCAATATAATTACATTTAAATAAATGAAAACAAACAATTGTTTAATTATAATAAAATGCAAAAGTTTACATATTTTTTTTTGCTGTTTTGTAATTTTTTGGATTAACAAACAATAGTTTAAATTGCATTTAGCAATTGATTTGTATTTTTTTTTGCATTTTTTTTGTTTTTGTTTTTTGGGCATTTTTTGCTGTTTTTTTGTTTTTTGTTTATGTTTTGTTTGTTTGTATGTTTTATTGTTGCAGATAAATTTGTACGGTTTTCAAATTGTTTTTAAACTCTGTATTTGTATTTTATGTACTATAGGAAACAAGGTGCATTCGTATTTTTTGTTGGCTTTGTCTATGTGTGTGTGTGTGTGTATATGATTGTGTATATGTATATAATTCAATATGCATGTGTGATTTTGTTTGTATTTGTGTTGTTGTGGTTGTTGTTGTTGGTATTGTACAATGTTATGCTTAGCTTAGGCCTATTGCTCTATGTGGCGCGTGTGCTTTATAACCCGGATTTATTGGTTCTATTTTAATGTTTGTAATTTGGTTTTTCGACTGACTTCTTCTAGTGTAAATTTAAGAAAATATTTTCAATTTGTTTTTTTCGTTTTTTTTTTGTTTTTTTTTTTTGTAACTAGTATTTAACGAGATTTCTATATACAGTGGTTAAACAACAAACAAAAGAAATACGTATTTTTTTTCTTGTAAAAATAACATATTTTGTTTAAGTGTACAAAATTTTTTTTTTTTTTTTTTTTTAATAAATTGCTTTAATTAGCAGTTTAAATAATAACAATTTTTTGTTTGATAAATATTTTAATATCGCATTAAATAAAGTGTAAATTGATATATATATATATATATTGAAAAAAAAGTATATATGTATTTGTAAACAATGTACAATTGTATAAAGTAAAATTGTTTGTTTTTTTTCGTTTTTTTTTTTTTGTGGGGGGAGAGAATTTTTTATATATGTGGCTAGCAGCTTAACTAAAATAAACGTAATTTGTTTAATTTACTGGTGTCTATTTACATGCGAGATAAAAAGTGATTGCAAGCCTCAAGAAACTATATGAAAATTGTCCCAGCAATTCTTTTAAAATGCCAGTCCCGCAGCCCCCTCAATTGCTTATAATATAGGTTAGGAACCCAGATAATATATATATATATGTATATTTATAAATCCTAGGCAAAGCATGAATTGAATATACATATTTATATATATGTATATATGTGTGTAATTATGTGAGTATATATAAAAATGTACACTAAAAATACAAAATATTAGTTAAATTTTGTAAAAATTATGTGCTCTAAAACAAGAAAAATCAAGCTAATTATTTAATCACTAATTTCGTTGAAACGTCGCTATAAATTGTATCATATCATATATGTATGTAACTCTAAATATTTTATTGTACTAGCTTGCTAATAGTGTGTTTGTGTGTGTGTATGTGTGTTTTTCTTGTCGTGGTTGTGTCATAGTTTATCAAGTTTTTTTTCTTCCTCTTTATTTTTATCCATTTTTTCACTCGTTTTTCAAATTTGTTTCGACTTCATTGTTAATTTTGGAAAAACGAAATTTGTTTCGTTACTAACTAAATCAAATATTCTAATAGTATGTATATATGTATTGTAAATATTAAATTGTATATATATATAACAGTAACTCACGGTTTCCATTCATTTTCCTTCATATATACATTATACATACATATATCTTATTAGCAAAAATCGACAGTTGAACAGCTGGCAAACTTAGCAGCCAAAATTTATTTATTTTCTTCTTCTTTTTCCAGCATTTGTTTCGGGTTTCTCCTATTTGTTTGTTTAAATGTATTTGTATATTTCTAACAACAATAATCTATAGCTTCGATCATCGTTGTGGTTCTATTTTTAATAGTGTTCGTTTTTTTCCTTGCTTTCAATTTCGATTTTGCGCATTTCATATGCATAGTTAAAATAGTTTTTATATTATTAGAGGATACAATTTTATAGCTTCTAGAGTTGCATTTACAAAAAAAAAAAAAAAAAAAAAAACGAAAAACTATAGGAAAAATATTGTTTTAATAGATCACTTCATATCGAAAGATATAAACGGAAAAAGCATTGAATAAACCACGCATTATATTTCTATATAGGCAGTAAAAGTTGTTTAAGCGTTTGCTTTCTATTTTTTATTTTGTGTATTTTAGTCAGGAACAAAAGTTGGGGTCAGAAGAGAGACCCCTAAAGAAATGAAGAACAGAGGGAACAATGGAGCTGGACAAAGGCACCTAGGGATGCAGCATATGTGCAGGAGCTGGGGTGCATAGGGAGCTTTGAGCTCAAAAGGGAACTCAAAGCTCAAAGGGAAATTTCGTAAAGCCTAACTGTGCAGCTAATTGTATATAAAATGTTTATTTATATTTATGTTTTCATATGCATATTTGCATGCATGCAACATTGCAACAGTGCAACATTGCAACATTGCAACATTGCAACATGTCTGGCTTTGTTCGATCGTCAAAGATTGAGTTTGCCAAGGAAAAAAACTAGAGGTGTCACATACAAGTTGTTATCTAACTATATTTATATATATATTTACGTATAAGGGATAGTAACTTTGTATCGCTACTAAATATATGTTTATAAATTGTTTTTGTTTCCTTTTTTGCTCTCATTTTGGTGCTTCTTCTTCTCTTCATATAACTTGAAGCTCTTCAGAAGCTGATTCTCCCTCTCGCTCTCGCTCTCTCTCTCTTTTTCTATCTCACCCCTTACTCCCTTTGTCTCTTAACTGACTTTTAACGAGGACGCGCTCTCTAATGCCCATGACATGCTCTCCCTCCCTCCCTCCCTCCCTCTCTCTCGCTCTCCCTTTCTTTTCTGTCGATCTATCTTTCCCGCAGTTTGCGTGCAGTTTTCTCTCATCTTATTGTTGGTCTTGTTTACTTTTTAGTGGCTCATTCGCTGTATCTTTGTCTGTTTTCCGTATCCGCTTTTCATGTCTTGTGTTTTGTATTGTTTGTGTTTTCTGATTCTTCATTTGTGTTTGGTTCTTGTCCTGGTTTTTTTTTCTTAAATTTGTTTTGTATTTTCTTATTCATATCATGGTTAAGTATAAGTGTCTATATATCTAAGCATTAAGCATATATATATATATATATGCAGCTATGTACAATAAAGGCAAAAACTAAAGCATTAGATTTGCATGCGCATATATATATATATAGTTCAAGGTATTTAAAGATTTCCCTTACAGTTTCTATTTTGCATTGTGCATTTTGCATTTAGCATTTTGCATTTTTGCTTTCTTCAAAATCAAATAAAAAATATCACATTAAAGAAATCCAACTTAATTCACTATGTTACAGTTATAAAGATCAGTAGCATCTAAGCCTAGGCCGAAAGCCACAAAAAGAATGAAATATATAATATATATATATATATTTACATATCTATATATAGATATTGCTAAACTATTCCATCCCGCAATCGTTCGTTAAAAAAAAAAAAAAAAAAAAAAAACAATCATTAAACATCATTGTTTTTATCGTTATCATTAATGTTATTATAATCATCATTAATTTTATTACAATCATCATTATCCTCATTCTCATCAACGAGACCTGGTCGCTTGTATGCTCTAATGGCTAATACTAAAAACTGATATTGAAGTCCAAAAAGTGCTTATGTGAGCCTATGTCAAAAATATATGCTAAAAAAAAAAACTATATACTATATACTAATATACTATATACTAATAAATAATCAACATTTTTTGTATGTTGTCATCAAATTTCTTTTTCTTTTCATTTTCTTTTCGAATCGAATCGATTTCCCGAGACTTGCAAACGTGTTTTCATCCACAGCTGCACACACACAATTTCTCTTCCCCTCGCTCGCTCTCCCTCTCCACCCCCTCCCCCTCCCCCTCACACTCTTATTTATTCCCTTGTCGTCCCCTCCCCAAGCTTACCCTCTTACGGATGCTATCATCATTCGATGGCGGGGATATTCTTGCTCTGACGCAGACGGGCCAGCAACTCCTGCTGCTGCTTAAGCTTGGCCTTCAGCTGCTGACGCTTGAGGAGGAGGCTGTGCTCCTCGCTGGTTAGATGCTCGCACAATTTGGCCGCCTCACGCAATATGTTGACCTTGGGTGCACGCTCCTTGTCCCGTATATTGGGTATCTGCTTCTTCAATGCCTCAAACAGATTCTTGAGTCCGATGCGACGCTGACGCTCCATATCGTTATGCTGATTACGCTTCTCAATCGTATCCACCTCATCCAGGCTTAGCTGACGATTTAATGTGCTGCTGACGCCGCCGTTGTTATAGTTGTTGTTGTTGCTGCTGCTGCTGCTGCTGCTGCTAATGTTGCTGCTGCTAATGTTGCTGCTGCCGTTGCTGCTGCTGCTGCTGCCGCTGTTGCTGATGCCAACGGGAATTCGTGGCTTCAAATAGACATCATCCATCAGTTCGCTGTTCAACGAATAAGCCGAGTTCACCTTCTTGACGCGACTCTTCTTGGCCGCCGCCAAGCTGTACGACGAAGACGACGACTTGATGCCCTTGATGGAGGAATAGGCACGACCCGACGACGTCGCTGCACAATCGTTCAAGTAATAGCGTTTGCGGCTTTTGATCTTGCCATCGACGGCCATCATTGATGTGGCTATTGGGCACTCGGCGGTGCTGCTGCTGCTGCTGCTGATGCTGCTACTGCTGCTCAGCGATAGGCTGTCCGGTGAGAAGGTTGTCGCGGCGACATCGGAGCGCTGATAGGGCGTGCTCGATGGCGATGGGTAGCGCGAATTGACAACGGACTTCACCGGACTGTTGCTGGCCGGCGTATAGGGCAGATCGTACTGGGCGATTCTTGACTTCTGTGGGATGCGTGCACCGCTCGAGATTTTGTTGGCGACCTTCGTTTGCAGGGCGCGACGATCGCGATCCGATGGATTTGTGGGTAGCTTCTTGTCATTGAGTGAGACAACATCGATTTCCTCATCTGATGATATAAAGAAGATAATGTAAATTAGTAACGAGTGGCAAGTATATATATAAATATTGATAACAGTTGTAATAAAACGTTTAACAATAAAAGATAAATATAAAGAGTAATTAATTATGTGTAGCGAGTGACGGATGACAAGTCAAGAGCGATTACTAATGCGCAAAGGGAGAATTAAGCATAGGCAGATCAGGAACAACACAATAACGAGTAGCGAGTGACGAGTAACGAGTAAATATTAAACACTGATGAGTCCCAGACTAACAACGATCAAAAGCAATAAATAGTACCAACTGACGAGTCACATGTGACGAGTAACTAGTAACAAGTAACGAAAGTAGCGACTTACAAGTGACGAGTAACGAGTAAATAGTAACAAGAGTGGAGAGTAAACAGTACCAAGTGACGATTAACGATTAACGATTAACGAGTAAATCGTAGTAACATCTGATGAATAGCTGCATCTGTATATATAGATATACATAGATTCTTTTTGGGTTTCAAGAAAGCCCTGCAAATGTCGCGACGAATGTCAAACACAGTTCAATGACTACACCACACAGCACAGAAACATGATGATGTCATTGTGTTTGCTGGTTATTGAGTGGGTGGGTGGTTGGTAGTGGGTTGGGTAGTGTGTTGTATAGTGTAGTGGTGAGTGTTGGCAGGTTGTGCCCTACCCAAAGCGGATTAGTGTGTCAACGTTGTGGGAGACAAGTGGCTTGACGCCACTCTTCCAGCACAGTATCAGAATTCAGGAAGCAATAGATTTTCCGTCACACAGACAAAGAATAAATACTATTACACACACACAACAAACCACCCAAAAGCACAACCCCAACCAAAATGAAGGCAACCTTACGAAGAATATCGACGTCGAATAGAAATGCTTCAAGCAGTAGGTGGCTGTTGGGCGGCTGAGCGGGCATAGATCGCTGATAACGTCTCTCTCTCGCGCCCCCCCCCCCCCCCCGTCTCCCACCCTCTCACTCTTTCTATCCCTCTCTCTCTCTCACACTCTCACTCTATCTCTCGCCAAACCCGCCTGCCCACCACCTTTCGCGGAATGGATTTCCAGCTTCCGTTGTTAATTTGGCGCTTCCGTTGGCGCGCGCGTCCATCGAACCAAAGCAAGCTAAGCAAAACAAAGCGATGCGATGCGACGCGACGCAACGCTAACCGCAACAAGCGGCAAGCAAATGTTGGCCCAGCCCCAAACTTGAATGCTTCTCTTAATCAAATTACAGAAACAGCCAGAAAAAAAAAAAAAAAAGAAAAAAAAACTAAATAAATAAACGAAATAAGAAATTTATGCGACGCAGCTCTTATCGCAGTAGGCGGTAAGTAGTGACGCCACTAATCCTCTTCCCCACCACCCTACAACAAAAACGCAAGCGAATAAATATTTCCACAAATGTTGAATATATCTATACTTAAATGTGCCTTTTCGAGTCTTGGAAACACAACTGTGCAAACTACAAAGAACCACAGACAAAGAGTGTGTGTGTGTGTGTGTGTGAGAGAGAGAGAGAGAGAGAGAGAGAAAGAGAGTGAGCAGAGATTAAGCTTATTAAGTTTGCGCAATCAGCTTCCGTTCTTCCGTTTTCGCAACTGATATTAGAGATTGTACCAAATGAATGTGAATGTAGTATAAATAATTGGTACATTTGTACCCATTATCGAGAGCAGTAGTAGCACAACTCAAGTGCAAGTTGTGAATGGCAAGTAGCACGTGGCAAGTGGCAAGTGGCAAGTGGCAAGTGCAGCAGAGCGAGCGACCGACCGCAAATGAGCCAAATCGATAGCCACCACAACACAGAAGAATAACAAGAAGCAAGAAGCAAGAAGCAATACCGAAGACAGAGAGAAGCAAAAGAATGGGGCAGTCAGCCAAGCGTTGCCATAGTGCGCTGTATGGCAACCACCAACCTTTGGCAACATGTTGCATGCATCACACCAACAATAAGATGCATCTTCATGATTATGATGAACATCATTAAGCCGTTGGCTGGGCTAGACAAGCAGCAGACCGACCAACCGACATACCAACCGACCGACCGACCGACCTCACCCAAGGAGACCGCAGTGAGAATGTTCTTTGTTGCTACCCAACAGCCATTTTATATATATTTTTTTTTTCTTGTTTGCAGCAGCAGCATCCAGCAGCATGTTGGAATGCGACGGTTTCCAGCAGCAATGTCGCTCGTTATTATCATCATCATTATCATCAAGTTTCTGTGACACAGCACAAAATGTTGTAGTTCACTTTCTGTCGGTCAAATGACGAAGATGGAGATGAAGAAGGAAATTTAAATTGAGAGGAGGAACAGACACACACAGAGAGAGAGAGAGAGCGAGTGACGTTATCCAGCAGCGAACTTCATCATTACCGAATGCATTCTGCATTCATTAATTAACTGGTATTCATTCCAAGTCGTCAAGCAAGTCACTTCTTTATCTTTGAAAAATCTTTAGCATCGAAAGCTGCGCCAGTATTTTTTAGTACGTATTTTTAAATATTTTTATTAACAATTGTAACAGTTTATAGATTGTAAATCGATCGCAGCAACAAGCTAAAATGCAATTGTGTTCGTTCCTCAATAATAACAACCTCATAAACATTGCAAATGTTGCGCAAATCGATCTAAAGAATGCAAATTGTTCACAACTGTCAGAGGAACCGGGGTATTTCCCGAAATTAATTGCAGTATGTGCAGCACAAAAACCAAACAGCAAAAAAAAAAATAAAAACAATTATAACACACAGCTAGGTAATGGTAAGGGTGGATAAGGGGCGGGGAGATGCATAAGTGCAGCTGTACCAGTAGCTAACTGTCTACATGGAGGGGGAGCGGGTTGCAGTTGACGCTAACAGAAGAAACAGCAACAACAAAAAAAAAAAAGCAGACAAACTCGTTTGCTGCTGCTGCAGCACAAAAAGCTTGGCAACAATTGTTGCTAAGCGCGCCAAGATCAAATCAACAACAGCAACAACTTAAATAGTAATAATAATCATGATAATAATAAAAAGAATAAGAGTAATAATATAGTAATAAAGAGCATAAAGCAAAGAGGAAACAGCTTCTTGTTGTGTTGTTGTTGTACGTTAATTACAATTGCAAATAAACGGCAAACGCAAACACACACACACATACACGAACAGACATACGAGCACAACTTAATAAGTTGCGCAACTTTTATGTGTAGCTAGCTAGCCTGTGGGCAAAGAAAAGAAAAACAGAGAGAAAGAGAAGAAGCATTAAGTGCAATATATATATATATATAAATATATATATATAAACACGCATATTAACAGCGCTGCATGCTGCCCTATAAAAATTTGCATATTGAGTTTAATTGAAAAGCAAAAACACAAAAAGGGGGAAACGAAACTTGACAAACAAACAGCCACACAGACAGATAGGCTGACAGGATATAGCATAAAAGGGACAATGCAAAATGACAACAAGTGCATCGCTCAATTTATTTCTGTAAGAGAGAAAGAAAAGAGGGAGTGAGAAGTCCAGTCTCTTCAACTCTCTTAATCCATCTCCCACCCTCTCCCTCTCTCTTATACTGCAGATGTGCGAAATTAACGACAGAAGTAAATGTTTATAGCAACAACAGCAGAGCAGCGGGCAGCGCCAACGACGTCATTGCCGCCCTCGACACGACACCAACACAATAACTTGATGAAACAAGATAAAGAGAGAATCGCGACATATGCATATGGGTGGGTTCTCTCTCTCTCTTTCATACACACATATACGATGCTTTGAAATTTAGCAATGAAGCAGAACAGAAGAAATGTGCAAAAGCGCGCAAAGCAAACGAAATCGAAATTTGAATATAAGTAAAAATGGGATATGATGTAATAATCGACATGAGGCATTTTGAGACCATAAAAAGACACTCGCTCGCTCGCACGCACAGTGGCTACTAGGCGTCTGTATTTTTATTACAATTTCAAGACAACTGTGCAAGCACAAGGCGTAAAAGAAAACCCAAAAAAGACAAGCATCAAATGAAATAAATAACAACAAATAAAACAGACGCGAAAAAGCAGCGCGCTTCAATTTCTACTACGCCCACGAAAAAAAAATGTTGTTGCTGTAAATTGTTTAATAACATTTGGCATTATCTTACGGTTTGTATGTCAGAATTCCAATTTGACAATATCCACACCAAAACTGGAAGTACACAAAAAACAAAAAGAGGAGGAGAAGAAGCATTCCTGTGTCTTAGACAAAAGAAAAACAATAAGAAAACACTGAAACAGAGACACCGAACGGAGCAGAACGGAACGAAACGATGGCAGCAGAAACATAACAATGATTTCATTCCATATCATTTCAATTCCAACACAGTTAGTTTCCTGTTTTTGCTAAGCTTCTATATATATTATATAAATATTTATATATATATATATATATATATTTGTTTATATATATATATATTTATTTATTTGATTATATATATATTTATTTGATTATATATATATATATTTGTTTATATATATATATATTTGTTTATATATATATATTTGTTTATATATATATATTTGTTTATATATGTGATATGTGATAATTGTTTGTTTAGTATTATACGAGTTCCGTGAAATTTAAAATATTCTTATAAATTTAGCATGACGACAGCAATTCGCATTCGCATTCTCGTCTGTGTTTATATTTACATTTACAATTTGTTATTTTTGTTATGTGTTATTTCTTATTTGGTAGACACTGTGCACAGTGCTCAGCGTTCCCACGCTCGCAGTTCAGAAATCAAAGCAAATTGCACACAAAAACGAAAAAGAAGAAGCACAAGAAGTCGAAGAAGACGTAAATGAGTAACATGTATTTCGTCGTCAACATGTGTTGGCAACATGTCGCTAGCAGCAGCACAGCCAATAATCATAGTTGCTCTAGGACAACAACAACAAAAAATTACAACTTTTTGTGGTTTTGCTACAAGCAGAATAAAAAAAATAAATAAATAATATAACAAATCGCAATTGCAAATGAGCAAAACAAAGAGTTGCTTCCGCTGCTGCTAGCTGGCAACATTCCCACGCGACACCAATTGCAGTTTGTTTTTGTTGTTGCCTTTCGGTTGGCTACAAGTGCAACTTTAACTGCCTGGCGCAGCTTTTGTGTGTGCAACTTGTTGCCGCAACAATTGTGTAATTTGATTCGGCGTTTTTCTTTACTACCCCTCTCCACTCTCTTCGGCCTATAACACTGGAATGACTCATGTTTTAACCTAACCCTTTTTAAATGATAAATGCCACCAAAATAATAATAAAAAAACAATATATAAAAAAAGCTCACTGATAAAAGAGCGTCATTATAATAAAAATGTCGTTAAGAGATGGTGGACAAAGAAAGGGGGAGGGGGAGGGCAATGGCAATGGCGCAATGCGGCAATCGTCTATTGCTTTACACACACATACACGCACACACATATACCACACAGCATAAATTATGAAAGCAGCAAAGGCAATAAAATGTGTCTGGCAACATTTCGGGTGGAGTTCGACAACAAAACATCCGCATTTTTAGTTTGGGCGTGAAGCAACCTTCTAAACCTTGGCAACATTCTGTCGCGCAAATATCCAAATGTACCCTTCCATAAATACATATACATATATATATAAGAATGTATTTATATATGTATGTATTTATGTGTTATGTGTACGATGCGATGGCGCCGCATAAGGCAACAACAACAAAGCGTTCAACACCAAAAAGGGAGGCTCGTTGGCGTCGGCGTCGGCAAAATAACCAAAATAATAAAACAAGACACAAACAATTATATTTCGTTTGCCGAAAATTTGATACCCTTTTAGATTTCCAGACTAGTGTGTGGTATATGTGTGAATTATTTAATATATAATATTGAGATCAAGCGAATATTTTCGACATTTTCAATATGAAGGAAATCAAATATTGCAAGCCTTATGACAACATAAAATGCCATAGGTAAGTGTATAATAATAATAAAAGTAGTTCGAACAGCAAGAGAGTGGAGAGGAAAGGAGAGTAGAGTGGCGACCTTGCGAATAGGCAAACAACACACACAATGAGCGCGGGAGAGAGACACGCGACGAGAGCGCAGGCAGACAGGTTGGCACATGAAGAGTGTGTAAAGAGACGACACGCACACGCACGGCTCGAAAAAAAACCGCCTAGCAACAGCGAGCAACGTAAGAAGCAAACGCAAAAAGTACACAGACACACATACATATAAAAGTGTGCGTATTTATGTAGATAATATTGTTAGACGTCATCATCACACAGCCTTTGGACCATTGTTAGAGTTTTGTGTCTGTCCGCTAGGTGGCGTGTCTTTTATTGTTGGTGGGTTGTGCAAATTTTGCGCTCATCGCTATCATATAGAGTCAGACGCATAAGTTAAACTACGCAAACGCAATAAGAAAAGGAAAATATGATATTTGGTCTGGTTCTTTTCTTTTTCTTTTATAGATACATATTTAGATTTGTCTGCATAAACATATGTATTTGGGTATCTGCCCATAGCAACACACGCACCGTCTTACTATTTTTGGCCAGTTTTTTTTTAATTGCTAACGCAAACAAACAGCAACAGCGATAACAGAATACTTAAAAAGCTCTTCTCATAAGCATTCGCAATGTTCCTGGTTTTTTTTGTAGTTCTACGCACATTTTTATGATTGTTCGACCTTGATTCAGTTCATTAACATTTCCAATTGGAATCAGCAACAAAAATACCGCATACGCCACGCAGAGGGTAGTAACGCAGTAGGCAGTAACTTAACGTAAGCAGTGTATCAATTACTTGTTGTTGGTATTCTATTATTATTCTACGCATACGAAAGAAAAGGTGCGAAAACTAAAAAAAATCACACACTTACAAAAGACAGAAGACAGAGGCGCCAATAAATGTCAAACACAGCTGGTGGGGCTTTACTGAGCAGGCAACAGAATACCAGACCTCTGGTTCGTTTTATCAATCACAGTTTTCACATACACATTTGTGTATATATAAATTAATACATATGTACAGATGATCGCCTCTTATTCTGTTGCCTGCCCAGTAAAGCCCCACCAGCTGTGTTTGACATTTATTTGCGCCTGTGCAACTGTACAATTGAATTCTGTTCAAATCGATCTCTCTTTTTCCCTTTCTCTTTTTCCTTCACCTGACGATCGCAACTGTTACAGGCCTAATGAATCGTCACGATCGAGCTCGCACACGCATAACGATAAGCTGCCTAACAACTGCTATCGGAAAAATAAAATTTCGCACTTTGCGCTTTTTTTTATTATCTCACGCGCTATTTTTTGACCGTCACAACATTCGCTTAATCACATATATATCATATAGCATAGAAAGCAGCAACAGCAAAAATACAACACATTTTATTATGTGGGCGTTTTTCTGTAATAGTGGAATAAATATATATGTGTGTGTGTGTGTGTGGGGGGGGGGGGGCAGAAATAGTCAACGAAATGAGCGCGCCTAGTGACAAGACAAAACCCAAAAAATCGTACAACAGCATCAAATGACTCCGACTGCAAAACAGCATCAGCAACAAAAACAAGCCGAAGACGACAACGGCAGAGAACAAGAAGAACAAGTAATGTCGCAAATTGAATACACTTACACTTAAATGCTGTATTTGTATACAAAAATATGTCAAATTAAAAATAATAATAAAAACTTATCAAAAATAAAAATAAAATAAAATACAACTTTTTTAATCCGAGCAACATAATTTGTCCCATTTTCTGTGAAATACTATAAACCGTTAACTTTCGTTTCGATGATTTTATTCTATATTTACCGCATTAAAAAAGCTTCTGCTGTTGTGTCAGTGCACTCGACACACAGCTAACCAGCTGGCCAGCATTTGAGTGAGCGTGAGAATACCTGTGCAATTTTTGCCCACAGCGTTGACGTTTGACGTCAAGACATCGGCGTCGCCGCTTCGACAGTCTGTGTGGATGTTTTGTTTTCGTTTTGATAGAGCGTGCAAAAAAGGTCCCAATAACAATTGCAGTAATAATAACAATAATAATGCTACACACACAGAAGACATGAGCAGCAATAAGGAAAGAGAGCCACGCCAACTAATGTATGTATGTGCATGTGCATGTGTGCGTGGGTGTTCGCATACGTGTGCATGTGTATGCACAGCTTGTGAATGAAATAGCAACGGCAGACGTAAAAGCTTTACGCGCCAAATTGCAGTTGTGTTTGTGTATACGAGTGCAAATAGTAGTATTAGTAGTAGTAATACTAGTAGTAGTAGTCGTAGTAGTAAAGCAGCAAAGTGTAAATGCGAGGGTCGCTCAATATGTTTCGTGTTTCGGTTTTAGTTATTGTTTTACTTTTTTTTTCTGCACCCAGCAGCGAAAGCAACAACGCCATTAGCAACCAGACATTGAACCCAAAACTAAAACCTACACTGAAAGGAGCACTGTTAGGAAGGGAAGCATGTGGTCTGTATAGGTTGCGCTGATGCCGCCGCCGCAAAAAAAAAAAAAAAATAAAAAAATATTAACGCCGGCATGGACGCAGACATCCTTGAAAAATGTGGTGTGACTGCGGCAAGAGCGAGAGAGAGAATAAGAAAGTACGAGAAAAAGTTTTTTTTTATACATATTACATGTATATATTTTGGGCGTAGCACAAACTGCGCAAGACGGCGCATGGGGATGCTCTGGCCAAGTGAGAAGTGCGAAGAGAGGATGACGCCATAAGGCCGGCAAAGCAATATTTATATATTATATATTTATATATATACACACAGAATGAGAGAACACATAATGAGCCATGAAAGCCACGCGCCAATATTCGAGCGGAAGCAGGGGGAGGAGACATGGGGGTTGGTTGGTTGCTTGTGGTGCATTGCAATGCGTAGGCAACAAGGCGCCAAACGAAATGGCAGGAGATGGGGGAGGGTTGATTTGGAAAATCAATGAAAGCTTTTCACCCACAGAACAAACATCGCAACTCTCGCCGGGCAGCACATGCGGCAAGCAGCATGTGGGCGGCGCAGTAAAAAAAAAGACCTAAAAACAACAGAAAAGTTTACTACGTTTGCTGTTGACGTAGGCGATCGATTTTTAGGCGCGTCATTGCCGTACGCCCACCCACTGTGCCGCCAGCAGCAGCAGCAGCAGTCATCGCAAACCAACACACTAGTTGAATGTGCACGCAAAAGCCTGGAGTATATGAAGGGACGATGAAGGAGGAGGAGCAGGAGCAGAAGAAGGATGAGGTGAGAATGCACATTTGGTGGGTGCGCAACAATGAAACGACAACTGGTGAGGTGGCGGGAGGGGGGGACTATTTTGCAATAAACATTGACTAAGAGGAATGTAGAAAAATAGTATTGCAAAAAGTAAGCAAGAAGCAATTATAAATATAAACAGCAGTTGTGAAATAGTAGAATATAACAGCAGTTGTAGGAGAATAGAGGAGGGGACATAAGCATAACATGAATTGAATATAACGGCTATTGCAGAGTAGTAGTGATGTGCATGTAGTATAACACATAGTCAAAGTTATAATAGTCGCTGCTCGTATAACAGCAGAGTGTATATTTTGTTGGTGTACTCACCGGAATCGGAGGGCGTCTCCAGATTGGTTTCCATTTCATTGCAGCGTGTGTAGCTGTGATCGCTGATGTGACGCATGAAAAGACTGTTGCAGGTGTTGTCGATGAGAGACACCGACATCGAATCGCCCAGCGAGCTATCGCCATCATCCGAATCACAATCGGAACTGGTCGCCGTCGTTGCTGGCGGTGACAAACTGGCCACAGCAGCGGATACATCAACACTAGCCGCCAGCCGGGCAACACCAGCTGAAGCTTGTTCCTGTTGTTCCTGCTGCTGCTGCTGTTGCTGCTGTTGCTTGTGCTGATCGCTGAGGACCACATCGATGACATCGCTCATCTGAGTGCTTTCGACGCGATAGAGCAGATCGATGCGCTCCTTGCTGGTGTTCTGAAGTTCGCGACTCAAGTGATCAATATAGTTGGCATCGGCACAGCTCGTCAGCGAGATATTATTGCTACCCATGACGCAGGCACGCAAATCCACATTGTGTCTAAACTCGGCCATTTCACAGTCATACATGCCACTAACAGAATTGAAATTGCGCGCTTGTCGCTGATTCTGTTGCTGTTGCTGATTCTGTTGCTGTTGCTGTTTCTGCTGCTGCTGCTGCTGTTGTTGTCTTTGCTGTGTGTTGCTTTTGCGCAGGAGCGAACCGCCTGGCGGTATATAGGGCTCTGCAATATGCATTTTACTATCGGAACGCTGCTGCTGTTGCGAATTGCGTCCAGGTATTGAAATGTTTGCTGTTACTGTTCTTGTATTTATTGTTGTTGTTGCTGCTGAAGCAACGCGCACAGTTGACCGGCAACTGTTGCTGCTGCTTAGCTTGTTGCACCTGCTGTTATTATTACTATTGTTACTGCTGCTGTTGTTGCTTTTGCTCTTGCTGTTGTTGCTATCGTTCTCGTCGTCTTCGTGATCATCGTGATCACCGTCGTGCTCGTCGAGTGGCTCTCGCTTAATCAACAAAGTTCTACCAGTAACAATGGATGGAGACACCGCGGTACTTTCGGTGTAGCTGGATGCAGCCGAATTGGTGTTGTCACCATTTGAGCTTAGCTTACCGTTGCCGATATTGCAAATGTTAATGTTATTGTTGCTATTGTTGTTAAGGTTGGCCATGCTGTTGGTGGAAGCCGACCACATGCAGTCGACGTTTCGTATCTCGGACTTGATGTCCATGTCACTGGTCAAATCATCGGCATTGGAAATGCTTATCGAACGGGCCCGGTCCGCATCCAATTTGGCAATATCGTTCTTTATGCTGGGCAGCCGATTGACCATATCTGTTACACTGCCCAAGCCCAAGTCGAGAAAGTCAACGAGATCGATTTCGTCAAAATGTGGACAATACCCAACATCGTAGTCGAAGTCGGTACCACTTAGGTAAGCTCCACCAGTGGAAATATGCGACATTTTGATTGTGTTCTCCATTTTATTCATGCCACACAAATTAATGGTTGCAATTGTTGTTGTTGCTTTTGCTGTTGTCGCACAAAGAGATTTTGAGGCTGCAAAAGCGAACGAAATCAAATATGTAATTAAATACTACGTTAGTTAATATTAATTAATTCTCACTTGATATGAGTAAAAATATTTCAATATTGAAATAAAAATAGTATATAGTTTTACAAATATTTAAATATTAATATGAAACTAATATATATATTCACTTAATTTCATATTTATTTTTAAATAACAACCTATTTTTGCTTTTTTTTTTTTTGGTTTGTTCTCATTCTAATATAAATACACATATATATAAAGTTAATTTTTATATATTTAATACACACATATATGTAAAAGCTTATTTATATAAGAAAAAAAAGACCAAATTCGCTTTTTTATACCACCAAATTCTAAATTTAAACACCCGGAAGTTAAATTTGTTTTTTGATTAGGAACGCAAAATCTTATATAAATATATATTTATATAAAATATAAAAATAATAAAATAAAACATAAGTATATTTAAAAAAAAAAAAAAATTCCGTCGGCATTTTTGAAGCAGCAAGAAGAATAAAATAAAGTATATGATTCTTTTGTTTTAATTTCACTTTTCATCCAAGAACAATTATCAGTTCAGTTCACCAAAGCTATCATATTAAATTATAAATTATATTATACATTATATTATTATAAATAAATTGTTAGATTTGATGTGTGACACTTTAATGACTTAGCAACACACTTAGGCATCACACACAGTAACGGTATAAATCGAATATAAAATATAAAAAAAAAATCACAGACTTCTTTGCATACGATCTACCTATCTCTCTAATCACCTTGGCGCGCTTATTCTATTTTAACGATATTCTTTGGAATTCGAAATGAACTTTTTGCGTGACTGCTTTGTGTGCTCTTCCCGCACGTCACATTGGCACTTGCAACGGTAAATCCGTTCGTCCACCGCACCGCACCGCAAAGGAATGCGAAAACGAAAAGTGCGCAACGCTGAGAACTCGTCGCGCGAGACTTTAATTTGTGTGTAGGCCGCCTGTGTGTCTATTGCAATTTTTTTGTATTGCTTGTTTTTAAGTGCAAATTGATGGAAAATGGGAGACGGCAAAATATACACAAATATATGTATGATTTTCATTTGAAACTTGTATTATTTGTATTTATTCTTATTTTTTATTTTCCACTAATTAAACTTACCTTTGCGCCGATTTTAATCCAATTTATTGCTGCTTCGTTTATTTTATTTTTTTTTTTTGTATATTTTTATCGTCGTCACAGAACAGCAAAAAAAAAATTAACATCGACGAAAAAAAAAAAAAATACAAATTCTAATAGTGCGTACAAAAATCAACTGTTAGCAACAGCGAACAAGGAGAGCCAAAAAACAGGCAAAATATTTGTATGGCGTCGTCAAGTATTTTCGACGTTTGAAAGCTTCTACTAACTATTGTCGTCGTCGTGGAACTCGTATCAACAAATCGCAAATAAATTAGCGGCATCTATTGCCATTTGCTATTGCGGTATTGTTCTTTTCTTTTTGCACACACAAACGTACACTTGCACATACACACATACACAGAAAGAGAAGGCAGACAGACGTCGTTCAAGGTCTGTCTACGATTGTCCACTATTTGTCGTTGTTGTTGTGGTCCTAAGTAGCGGTATTTTAATTAACTACCTGCCGGCTGCGTTTATTTCGTTTACTTTCCAATTTCACGTTCACTTTTTGTTTTTGTGATTTGTAAAATAAAAATTACAAATCCTTTAGAAAATATTTTAAAATAGTAATTGAATTCAAATTTTGTTGTCGCTAGTCCGTCCGTTTTACAAATTTGTTTTATTTAATTTACAATTTGTTTCCTGGTATTTTTGGTAATCTTTTAATATATATATATATTCTTTTTTATTTCAGTAAGTCCAGTAGGAATTTTATACATATTTATTTTTTTTTTTAACTTTTATTGTAGTTGTGTGATTTTTTATATTAAATGTTGTCGTCTACTGCTTTGCCAAGTTAGGGTATTTGTGGTGTATCAGATTATGTCTTATTTATTTATTTTATTATTTTTTTTGTTGGGCGGGAAACAGCCAAAATCTACAAAGACGAAGAGCCAACTACGCGTCGCACGTTCAGCCTCGCCGAAGTCACAAATAAGAGTGCGTTCAATTCGTCCACAGCGACCGTTCGACCTAAGTCGCCTGCCGATTTCACTCTTTCGCTGTGGTGAGTTGGTGAGGATAAAGCCGAGTGCTTTACATTGAGTTAAAATTGAAATTGTTAACACGAGCGGTGTATTTTTGTGCTGCTTGTTGTTGTGATGTTGCTGTTGATGTAATTGTTGTTTTTGGTGCTGTGAGAAAGAAAATTTGCAACGTAACAATAACTCAATTTTGAATTTCATTAAACAGCGTAGCGAAAAGCTATTAGAGTAACTCACGTGTCGCGCTCTCAGCTCTCTGTTTATTTACCTTTGTTTTTGATCGGTGCCGGCCGGCCGGCCGGTCAATTGACTTTGAGTCAATTCGCATATTGAGCATGCTCACCCACATGCCTCTCTCTCTGACTGTGTGCGCGTGTGTTTGTGTGCACCTTGGATCATGTTTGTTTGGAGTGAAAATCGCACTTTTGTTTACAAAACAAAATGCGTTTGCATGCTTTTATTATTGTTTTATCGAATATAAACAATAATTAAATAACAAAAAAAACGTGCATATACCAAATGCATTCCGCCAAATTTCTGTAGTCTGTACGTATGTATTTGTGATATACATTAGGTGATTGTGGTACACTGCGTGCGTCGCTGTAATTTAAGCTGACATTAAGAAGAGCCACAACTCCCCCACATGCACCCCACCCCTTTCCACACGAAAATGGCAACTCTATTAAACTGTTAGCAACTCGAAAGATGATTAAACTTTGCGCCGACAAACTGAAAGAAACCCGCAAAACACCAAAAAAACAACAAAAGAAAAGAAGTGCAGAATAAAACATGACAAAAACAAAAATAAAAACGAAAGAAATAATTTTATTGAGGTAGGTTTCACACATGCATATCTAGTAAGGCTAGCAAAAAAAAAAAAAAAAATTAAGGTGAACGAGATTGCGCGGAAAGGACAGAAAGGAAGAAGGGGGAACATTGAACTCATCTGCATATTTACAGGTAGGAAAGAGTATTCACCATTGTCCCATATCAAATTTCATCAACTGTTCCAGTCTCAAACAAGTGCTAATGACGAATGGAGGAGGAGGAGAAGCACCCGAGAAGAAAACCAAAGGGCGAAGAGCGTATTTACACCTTAATAGGAATTAATAAAATGAATAATTAAAATTATTTACGTTTAAACCATGTATGTGTATTGTGTGTGTGAGTTTATGTGCGTGTTTGCGTTTATGTTAAGATTGTGACTGCTGAAAAAACTAAGGGAATTGTGCAAGAATAATAATATATAATATTACAACATTGCCCATAAAACAAAGATTGCTTTAAATAATTGTTTCAATATTGTGTAACAATTTGTTGTATTTTGTAATTCAAGTTTACCCGATAGGATTTACATTTTTCTTGTTTTGTTGAAAAGCACAAAGAACATCTTTGATTGTTCACATTCTAAATTATAGTACCGTTTGTACACACTTACACACACACACATATTAAATTTAATACATGCTAATTTTTGTGTGCGTCGACTTTCCGTTATATTGGTCAAATTCGCTTTCGCATTCGAATCCGATTTTATTTCGATTTTGTCGAATTTGCATTTTTCCCCTATGCGCATGCATTTTTGTTGCTGTTGTTTTTGTTCTTGTTGTGGGCACTTTGTTTCGTCTATGCCAATTCCTGATTCGCGTACGTTACGTGCACACTTATTTGTCTGTATTTAGTTATGCCCGATACCCTTTAAACAAAAGTGGATCAGAGCATCATCGACTTGTACGAAACAACAAGTATTACAAGCAGTCGACATGGATGCAATTTAGTATACTCAAAAATAGTTAAGTGAATCACCCACATACCACTTATATATTTATATATATTTACTTTATAGGGTGTTCTTCGGTTGGATACACTTGTAGTTGCTGCACCACACGGTTGCCTTGTTTTGAGTTCGCAAAGCAGGCAACGTCGACAGAATAACAGAATAGTTCTAGTGCAGTGACAAAAACAACAATCAGGTAGTTTTCTGAGTTTACATTACATTTTTTTTTTTGCCTTTTGAGTTTTTTTTTTCGTTTGTAGCGCAGCGTTTATATGTAAGTGTATATATTATTGTTTGTTTGATTTGCACTGTTACTCTTGGCATTTTGTGCAATTATTTTGCGCGTGTAAAAATTTTTGCTCTTTCTGCCTGTTGTTGTTCATGCGTCTTTGCCATTTCCACGAAATGCGTTGCAACGAAAGCCAATTGCATAAATAAATGCAACAAGTGTGGCCTGCAGTCGGCGCCGGCGTTGGCGTTGGCAACAGCAGTAGTTGTTGCTTTTCTGGTGCTAGTTTTTGTTCATACTATTATTACATTTCTTATATGTAAAATGATCACATTTTTAAACTAATTTCGAAGTGGCTTTTTTGCTTGCAAATATCGTTACAAGCAGCAAATGACGATAGGAACACATTGTGTTCCTATATAGATTTAATAGCTTACACGTGTGGCAACATTGTAATCGGGAATGCAGAGTTCGGTCAAGGGGTGGGGAGCGTGAATTTCTTTGACACGCTGTTACAATTTACAGTTGATAAGTAGGCGTCGGCGTCGTTGTTGTTGCTTTGGCTGACAGGTATTGCTGTAGTTGCAATTTAAATGCGTCGCAACAACTGAGAATGAAATAAGTTGCCAATGTAGAAATATATATGCACTCATACATATACATGTATATTCATCGCTCCGCTTTAGCCAACTGTCCAATTATTGATAAGCTAAGAAATACGCAGTTTTTTATGGCAACATTGTTGTTAACTGAGTTGTTACGTATTTTTTCCGTAAAAAGCACAGGTTTTCTAAAATGCTTAAGTATATAGTCAATAACGTACATCTGTGTGTTAGTATATGTGTATCAAAAGTTCATCGCTGATGTATGATTAAATGTATTAGACAATTAAAAAAAAAAGTAAATCCTAAGGAAAAAATTAACTAATTCTGTAAATATTTATATAGAAAACACACAGATACATTTCCAATTTATATGTACATGTGATACACACACGCACACACCTGCATGCTAATAAAAGCAAACGAATAATTCATCAACAAATAAAGCGTAAAAAAATATCATGCATTTGCCGTTTTTTACTTTTGTTTTGCTTTGCTCGTTTGTCCATGGCGCCAGCCAGTCATTGGGCGTTTTTGTTGTGCAAATAAATGCAATAGGCAAAATGAAATGGGAAGAGCTTTGAAAGCTGTACCTGTACATGATTCATGGGACTGGTACAGTGGGCGTTAGAGCTTTTAGAATTTTAATTTTACGCTCACGCTTTGATGACTTCTGGCAAATTCCAAAGATCAGAATTACGACTAAAACAAAAATTGATTTGCTATTTGAGAGATTTGAGAGAGAGAAAGAGAGATGGCAAATTCGAAAGGATTACGCACAAGTGTAAAGAAGCAGTAAAAATGGCAACTAAATCAACAACACAAGAAGACATGTGAAGAGAGGAGGAGAGAGAAGCAGCAGCCAGAATATACCCAACATGAGTACACACAGGCAGAAAGAGCAGCAGCTGCAAAAATAGGAATACGCAAAGAAGACAGCGACAAAGACAATGCCGAAGACGCGCCGGTTGTGGTACAGTCGCCTCATACACACATGCAAGCAGGCAGGCATACATCCAGCAAAAAAGGAGACAGCAAATGCAGCGTCGAGCTTTATAACGGACCTGCACAGATTCGCAATGAGAGAGCAGCACAACGCACATTCGTTTTACGGGCTCTGCCAGCGCCGGCCAAGAAAGTGACTCAAAACAAAAGCGAAGAACGACACAGTTGGCGATTCTCGTCGCTCTTGCTCTCGCTCTCACACCAAGCCAAAGCTTTAAGAGCGAAAAAGAAAACAAAATTTACTTCGTTGTTGGATCTAGATTATTCCTTGCCGGTATTTCACAATGTGCCAATGTATATATGTGTGTACATATATGTATATATATATATATATATATATATATATAGATGCATTTTGATATGTATGTCGATGTGTGAGGCAGGCTGAATTTCACCAACAATTGAAACAGAAGCAATTAACTAATTATAGAACTCATAGGCCAAATTGGATATCAAGCAAAGTTCGTGCAAAACCAGCGCCAAACGCAAAGACAAATTTTGAGTGAAACGGCCGAAGCTGAAATAAGTAGAACCACAACACACCACACCACACCACAGCGCAACACACTGTGGTGAGCGTATGAGTTGAGTTCGAATTGAGTGAGTTGATGGTAGCGTATGAGCGAGCGAGAGAGTGAGGGAGCGGCACTTAAGTAAATTCGCTGCATTGTTTGGCAGCATGTTGCGGCAACATATATCTATGTATATATGCAGGAAGTGCTGCTCAACGTGTGATGTTAGATGAGGGGGGGATGGGTATTGTATGAAACTTTTGATAAACTTTTCGAAATTTTTTGTTGTTTTTAATCAAGGTCACTTGCCACTTTTTCAATGCCCCTTCAGCGCTTAAAAAAGCGGCAATGAGATTAAATTAAGTTAAATATTTAAAAACGTCCAATGGGAGTTATTATATTAATGTCGGTGGAGGGGAGGTGGTGTGGGCTATACGGGCTGTAGACACACACACACACACAAATACAAAGTTAGCGTTAATCCTTTTTATTCGTTGTTTTCGGGCTGCCTGCGAAATTTGACTCAAATTTCTTAGGTAGAAGTTTTGTTGGAAGTGCATCGTGTCGGTTGGAGAGGGGGTTAGAGGGAGTTGAAGTGTGGGTAGCAAGAACAAGAAACTTGCCAGTAAGATATGCCAGATGAAACAAAAGACGAAACTTAGGAAAGAGAGAAAGAGAGAGAGAGAGAGAGAGAGTAGGAGGATGACATAGTCAACGGATAAAACAACGAACTTTGCCGGTGTTCTTTAATATCTGGGTTAAAATCATATAAAAGTAATGTATATATTTAGGCATTTTTCTGTTCTCTGTTGTTGTAAAGAATTAATTTAAATTACCACCTACCGATGCAACCCGGTCAGCAGAGGGTAGTCGACAGGGAAAACTGCAGCCAAAGTGGCGCACAAGTGGCACCAGAAAGGACCCACTCGAAATGCTGAGAGTGCAACGGCCACCAAAAAAAAATAAATACAACAACAAAAAACCTAAAAAAAAAAAAAAACGATATCACAAGCCAAGGCATGATGGAACTCTGAATACCCTGTAAACGAGACTCGAATGCAATAAACAATTCAATTCAAGACGCAACAAGCAAAGTGTATAAATTGTAATTTTTAGATAAGAAGCAGATGTATGCATACCCGCTGCACTGAGCGCATTTACAGGGTATAACACAATCGACGACAGCCGACACAAAAAGATAAAAAAAAAAAAAAAAAAAAAAAAAACCCCCCCGTTTCGCAGCAGCAGCCACGATTTCTGGCTCGGCACTTGTGTCCTACTCGTCAAAATGTTGCACTTGAGGTTATCTATGAAGAATCATTAAACACACAAACACACACATGCACACACACACACACACACATTTGTTGCGCCGATACGCATGAAAAGAAAATCGGTTTTGCTGTCAATTCCTTGCTCAGTTTTCACTCTCTCTTTCACTCTCTCTTTCACTATCTCTTTCTCTCTATCTGTCTCTCTATCCCTCTCTTATTCTCTCTTTCTTCTACACTTTTTATTTATTTATTTTTCTTAAATTTGCCCAATAAACTTTCCAGTTTAATAACAATCAAAACTCATTGAAAATTATCGAAAGAAAAACTGGAATTTTGCCAAAAAATTAGCTAATTGAAGCCAATTTTGTAAGTTTGTTTCCAGTTCGATAAAATATGAATATGAAATTAGATATTAAAAGAAGAAATATTATTAAAGACTTTTGAATTGCACAGCATATTTTGTATAATTTGCATATTATTTTTTATCTCTAAAGCTTAAAATATGAACTTAAATATTCCATTTAATTTTAAAAGATTTATTTTTTATTCTAATTAATTTGACTTTTAATTTGTCATATTAATTGCTTAAAATTTGCAGCTATTCAAATTTGTTGACAATTTGTAGTCTGCATTAAAAAAATGAATAATAACAATGCAAAAGTTTAATCAAGTAGAAATTGGCCCAAAAGAACTCGGCTAACTGTGCAGAGAAAGAACTTGGCTTTTTTACGCATAGCATTTTATTACATCATCAGCGATTTTATGTTAATTATATATTTTTCGATGGGTTAAAACTCACATTAATCTTAAATATTTCAATAGAACCAGCTGATTGTCTTGAAAAAAATCCATTATTGTCACCGATAATGGGCCAAAATATCGAGAATTAAACACAAGTCATCATTTAAACTTGGCTTTTACCATTTGAGATCCATTAATAAAATCGGTAAATATTAACTATTTTTTATTTTTTTTTTACTATATTATTGAATATTAATATTTTTATGATTTTACATATTAAACTAATGTATTATAATTTGAAGAAAAAAACTCACGATTTTAGCGAAAATTTCAGAAAGTATGTTTTACATTTCTACATTTTAGAAATATTTTGTAATTTTAAGAAATTGATTTCGAAAAAATAGTAGACATAATTTTGTAGTTTTGCCGAAGTTGCTTTTCCTTAATAACTATTCGAAAATGTAATCCTAAAATAATGAAAATTTTTGTTTTATTTTTTTTTATAAAATTATTTATTAATTTATAAACGGAATTAAATCAAATTGCACATTATATGTAAAATTAGAAATATTTTAAAAATGAGGAGTACACAAATCCAAAATGTGATTGGCGAAAGGCTTTCTTACCAAATAAATTAGCCAAAATTCTATCGTTTTGGCGTTGCAACTATTTCCGTGGTGAGCCGTGACCTTTTCTCCGCTTGATGTGTGTGTGTGTGTGTGTGTGTATTTATCGAGCTATGCATATATATACATATTTCTGTATAGACACTCTCCGATATTTTTGGCCACCCTTAGAACATTTTTACAACAAATTTAGAATGCAGTTTGTTGGCACGACGACATCTTGGATGGTTTTTAATTTTAGCCCACCTGGGGATAGATGTCATGTTAGAGAGAGACAGAGAGAGAGAGAGAGTGAGAGTGAGAGTGTGTGTGTGTGTGTGTGTGTGTGTGTGTATGAGAGAAAGTGTATTCTCAATGGATCTTCTTCATATCATTGGACTGTGACAGTATATTTGAGGGCCATTTACCAAGTATTTATCACACTACAAAAATAAGTTGATACCAAAAACTTTCCATGCGAACAAAAATATACATTTTCAATAATTAAAATCTATCTTTGAATATATGCAATTTTATAAGACTTATATATACATATTTATATTTATATATACTCTAAGAAATGTTTCAGCTATTTTTTTTTGCCATTTTATTCAAATCGAATGTCTAAGCAGATACTAAAATTTGTCGGGCTTAAAGTGTATTTCCAAGTCGTGAATTTCCAAATTCTTTAAATTACTGTTTAATCGAAGAATCACTTCTTTCATCTTTTTAGCTGTAGAATTTGTATTTGATCTTGGTTAATAGGGTGCAACATTAAATTGACACATGAATTACATTTCAAGTTTTATGATAAATCTTAGAAAGATCAACTATTAATTATTTTTTGGCAAATAAACAAACTTTTTTATTTGAAAATTTCAATTGAAATCGGAACATATTTTTAAAAAAAATAGTTAATCTTATAAAGTATATATTTTCTTGATCAGTTCATTTCTTTGGCAATTAGAACATTTTAAGAATATTTTGATGAATCTGGATATATAACTGATTTTTTGGAGAGAGAGAGAGAGAAAAAGGGAAGGAAGATGGACACAGAAAGAGAGAGAGAGATAAAAAGAAAATTAAACATTAAAAGATTGAGAAATAAGCCTCATCAAACTATTATATAATATATATATCTCCTATCTTGATAAATGCATAAAAATAGTTACATAAATTCTATTATGGGAATCGGCGCGTAATCAATGTCTTTTTTTTTATAGAGGTATAGCTAATTTTTAGTCAAATTGCTCTAATTGTAACATAAATATCACAGCTGTTTGTTGTAAGGTGTAAGAGAAGGTGTGTGTGTGTGTGTGTGTGTGTGTGTGTGTGTGTTTGGTGTGATGTGTGTGCGTGTGGTTAGCTGGGCTTTATCTGTGCGGCAACATCTTATCAAATGTCGCAGACCTTAGTGTTATAGTATAATTCAATTAAAATATTTTGTGAACTTATTTACTATCACTTTTTTTTTTTTGTTTGCTTATTTGAAGGCCAAAAATTGCCGTATCGCAAAAAAAAAATTCGTGCCTGTGTTTGACTGCGTAGCTGTTGTGGCAATGTGTGTGTATGTACATATAGTTATAACAAATAGTTCTTAGCTATGCACACATATGTGCATATATATACATACATACATATATATATATATATATATATATATATATACATATTTATTTATTATATATGTCTAAACATACTTATCAATCAAGGTCTGCAACGTGTGATTCTGCAAATGTGCGTTGTTAATCTCAAACTATAACGAACACGCTCACACACACACGCTCACATACACACACACACACACACACACACACATTAAGGCACACACAGGCACATAAATGCGTTGGTTGTTTAATTTTAAAATGGCCAACAACAACAAGCCGCTATAACTATTAGAAATATTTCACGAATTCTTATTAGATTTCGCCTTTTTTTTATTTCACTTGGCTTTTTTTAAAAATTTAAAATTTTTGATACGCATTTCGCACTATTCGTTAGGTGTGTGTGTGTGTGTGTGGGGGGGGGGGGTGTCTGAAACCTTAATTATAGAAATATGGTTAGCGCTGATAGAAAAAATAACAATAAATTGCGAAGGCCAAAAGAACAGACCATGTCTACTATTTTGGTAAATTCGCAACTTGCTTCGTCTGTGATTGTCGAGTGGAAATCGCATACACTGCACGAAATCGATTTGTCTATACAAAACACTTAGATTTTAATATATTACAAAAATTGTTAGACTTAATGAGTGTTCTGAAACTTTTCTTTTAACCAATATTTTTTTTAATAATAACGAAATTATATATGTATATATATATATAGCAAATATTTAATGCGGAAGTTTCATAAAAAAATCGGAAAAATCCAATTGAGTAAGTAGAAAATCGAAATGATAACGATTAGTGTAATTTGTTATAAATTAAAACGGTATCAGAACAAGCTAAACGTGTAATCATATCAATTATAATAAGGGCTAATGCTCTATAAGTTCGATAACCAAAGATCTTCGCTGTAAACATAGAGATAAAAATTCAAAAAAAAAAAAAAAATAAATAAATAAATAACAAAGCAGCAAAACCAAACCGCTAATTAGTCATTTGGCCGAAGAATTTCGCATGCAAAAACCACGAAAAAAAAACAAAAAAAAAAAAAAATGGAAAAAATCAAAAATAGGCGAGTATTGGAAAATATGGCAATATGCTAAAGGCGACGTTTAGAAGTTAATTAAGTAAATTGGAAGAACAAAAGCCGCAGCAGTAGGAGCAGTTCAGGTGAGACGGTGCGTGGGGTGGCGGGTGAGTGCGCCCAATGGGGGGTGTAAGCGGCAGGTCAACTTCCAGATATATATATATATATATATATATATATATATCTATATATATGTGTATATATATATAGATGCCAATAAGTTCGCACATCATTTGAATATTACCAATTCCCAATAGCCCAATGACCATTGCCCAGCAAAAGGCGAAAGATTAATGAACAATAAGAAACTGCTCATGAGAAATGGGCATCAGATAGCAGACAAATAGATATATGTATATATATATATATATATATATATATATATATATATTTTAAAAGATACGCCAAATTTGAATCGGGACATGGGACGATGATGAAGCAATGCATAATTGAGCAACATGCTGATACAGAAAGTGTGTGTGTGAGAGAGAAAGAGAGAGGGATCTTTTAGTAGATGGGTCGCATTTACTGTTTCGCTGGAAACTTACGAATCGTTTAGCAAAACAAAAACACAAAGCTCAACAAAGCAAACAATAAAGCGGAGCTTGCTTAGAAGGGTACAAGTAGACATAGAGGAAGCACAACAAAAAAAAAACACTATGATAATCAAGCTTGTACATATTCACAAATGTACATGCATAGACATATGTATGTATAAGTTGTACATCTGTGCATTACCTAACAAAGAATGCCACGCAAGTTAAATTATTAGATATGCATATTCACATATTCACAAATGTACATAGACATATGTATGTATAAGTTGTACATCTGTGCATTACCTAACAAAGAATGCCACGCAAGTTAAATTATTACATATACATATTCACATATTCACAAATGTACATAGACATATGTATGTATAAGTTGTACATTTGTGCATTACCTAACAAAGAACGCCACGCAAGTTAAATTAATACATATACATATTCACATATTCACAAATGTACATAGACATATGTATGTATATGTTGTGCATCTGTGCATTACCTAACAAAGAACGCCACGCAAGTTAAATCATTACATATATATATTCACATATTCACAAATGTACATAGACATATGTATGTATAAGTTGTACATCTGTGCATTACCTAAGAAAGAACGCCACGCAAGTTGAATTATTACATATATATATTCACATATTCACAAATGTACATGCATAGACATATGTATGTATAAGTTGTGCATCTGTGCATTACCTAACAAAGAACGCCAAGCAAGTTAAATTATTACATGGTTGACCCTGAAACTTGGACAACGTTGCGTATGTATCAAGCGCGCTGGCACAGTGGGACAAATACAATTTGTTAATGGTGTAGAAGAAGTAATGAAATAGACAAGGAAACTTATTGACTATTATCTTTGCACATGATCGCTCAATATAAAAATATAACATTTTTCTTCTTTTCATAAATTCACATCTTTGGAAATGGGATTTTCAAATATATATAAGGGAAACATTTATATACATATATAGAGCAGGACTCATAGCATTCCCAAATTGACATGTAATCAAAAAAAAAAAACGACAATAATTAAAACGACAAGATTGAAGGCAAAATGTTTTAAAATTTTGTATAATTCTGATCAAAAGTAATTTAACTAATGTTTTTGAAGGAATCAATCTGTCTAAGAAGATTACATAATGTATGATTCTACGAATACAATGAAATGAGCAGAAACATTTATTAGCAAAAGTAACCTAATAATAGCCACAAAAGATCTGGATTCAATAACCCGCAGGTTGGGAGAAAGCAAAGCTCTACAAAAATGATTTAGTTAAAGTGGACAACTTTATAGATTCTTTCCAATTATTAGCATATAGCATAACTCTACAGTTACAGGGTCCGATATAAATATGTGCTTAATAACTTGTTGATCACTTTATAGTTATACTCGATAAAAGCGACAAAAATGGTAATGTTGATGATTATGACAACAATTAGCTTGAATTAGACGAACGGCTAATAATTGTATAAATTCACTATAAATCTTTATTTTAAAGAGATAATATAATTAATTAGTCTATATAAATGAATAACACTTCGAAATAATAAAAGTAGCGTTATTGCTGTGTCTGTAGAAGACTCTCACTTTTAAGTAATTTGATCGATGTGTGTGCTTATGTGATATGTATGCTTTCGGCCCACCGTGCGAACATTCCACGCGTACGCATTTTACGCAACACTTGCTTGTTTGCGCCGCTGCTGTTGCTGTCGCCGTGCTGGATTTGCTTGGTGAAATCGCTTAGGTTTTCGGCCCTTCAAAACTGCCAAAGCACAAACAACAAATGAGTACATTTGTTGTTGTTGTTGTTTTTGTTGCTTTAACAATCTTTTTTTTTGTTGAGTTGAATGCTGGCAAAATGAATTGGCAAAGTGTATGGAAATATCCAGAAGTGGGACCAGATCCAGATCGAGTTTGTCGCGTGTAGCAATGACGCGTTAAATATTGTCAAATTGTTGAATTGTTAGATTGCGGAATTGGTCGGTTGGTCGAATTGTTCGATTGGCACATGCGCGACTAAGAGGCTCTAAAGGCTGTTAATTTTTGTTAATTTAAAAGGGGATAGGTGAGGAGAGTTAGGGGCATCGATCAATAACCTGAAGCTGTTAGTTGAGCTTGATGAGCCCACAACTCTTTGTACACATATACATATGAATGTATTTGTTTGTGTGTGCATGTGTACACAGAGAGAATGGAATTTATATTATAACTATTAAAACTTGAATTTAGTTTGATGAAAAATACATTCTAAATTTGATCATATTTAAGTAATTTATTTGTGATTGTTGATCTTAATATGAGCATTCGATTAATAATTTCAAATATTTTTTGTTTAGGAAATGCATATTTTTTTTTTTCGCAGTGTACGCACTATCTGTGGCACATTCCAAAGATTTGACAAATTCCCAGCTTGCCGCTGGTGTCTAATTCATTAGATTCGTCATGCGTTTTGGTTCGGGGCCAATGCGTGCAAATTTTTTAATTAAAATCTCGTATATATAAATACTACAATGCTAAAATATTTATGTATATGTGCATACTAAGAGTATTTCTGCATATATATATATATGTATATCTATATATATATGTACATAAATGTGGAAGAGCATGAAAAGTGCTGTCAAAACGAAATACGATTAAAACGGAGCAAAACGCTTTGACACCCGGCTACGTCTTTTGTTTCTGTTTTTGCTTTTGCTTTTGTTTATGCTTCTGCTTCTGCTTCTTCCCCTCTTTCTGCCTCAGCTTCAACATGAACTTTAGCTTTAGTTACATATACAAAGCTAAAGCTTTGACTTTGGCCTGGGGGCTTTTGCTCCTCCGCTCCTCGCGTGGGAAAATACTCAAAACCACAAAAGTTGTTGGCGTAAAATGAACGAGATAAAAACTAAGCAAGAACATGCAGATAAATAAGTAGAAAATACACTGCAAATCGACGCCAAAATTAAAGTCGCTTGTTTGGTTCAATCAAATTAAAATTCATAACCAGCCTCCCTTAAATAATCACTTTTATATCAAATTATTAATTAAATTTGTAAGCGTTTCCCATATAAAAACTTCGCACGGTGAACATTTTATTTATGCCCTTTTCATACCTTTGCTTAGAGTATAAAAATTTTGCCTTGAGATGTGAAACGCATTAAGGCAGATATCCTTCAATTATCATAAATAATTCCTTGCTCGTTTGCACAGTTTAAATATATATATATAGTTTTTGTCAAATAAATAAAATAAATAGATTTTTCTACGTGAAAGCGTATTAAATGTTCGCCACGTGAAACATATTTTTTTTTTCCTGATTGCGCAAAATTCTTTAGTTCTCATATTCAAATTTTGGCAGTGTAAAAAATATCACTTTGTTTTTTTTGTGTAACATAAAACTACAGAGATTTTCAAGTGCACGATATGTAACATATAATTTGCTGATTCCCTAATTGTCTTAAAGGGGGGGAATTTGTTTATTTAATAGGTGTATGTCTGGATGTGTATATATATACAATGTTAACTGAATAAACTGTTGACATCGATTGTAATAGCGTGTTTTGATTACACGCGTTAATTTGAGACCATTTTGCGGTTATAATATAATTTGAGTGACATAAGTTATTGCCAGGGGCAGCTAAGAATGACGGCAATACTCTACAATTGGCCAATTAAAACCGTTATAAAAAAAAACTATCATATTATTTTTTTATCAATAGAAAACTCCTTCAAAAATTTTGATTCAATATGGGATTTAATATTTTCATTGAAGTTTGTCGAACTCAAAATGGGTATAGTTTTTATGTTGAATTTATATATTAGCAATATTAGACTGATTAGCGTGTTTGCTAGACTTTTTAAAATATGTGCATTACTTCATTCAAGCCAATAAAACTATAAAACCTTAAACCAGTAAATCGCCATAATAATATGCCATATCCATTTTATTGGAGCTCATCAAATTCTAGCTGCCCTGAAATTGTCGAGCTTGCAAATTGTTGTTAACGGCACTTTCTGCACTTTATTTACATATTATGTGTTTATTATTATTATTTTTTTTGGGTACATATCAATTCATTTTCAGCAAAAGAATATTTTGTTTTGCTTGCGGAAAATGCTTTTAATATTTCATAAATAAATAACAAAAAATGCTGCGTATTTTTGCGATTGTTGTATTGTGCTCGGAAAGCAAGTGTCAGCAAATTCGCTTAAAATTCGATTTCATTTCAAGCGGACGGACAGACTGTAGAGTTTTGGTAGAAGTCAATGGCAATGGCAATGGCAATGACGGTGGCAGTGGCAGTGGCAGTGGCAGTGGCGCTGCCGCTAAATTGCGCCGCAAATTAACAGCGGGGTATTCGTCAGTCAATGGCTGGCAAAAGTGCTTCGAAGGCCATTTCGTTTTGGGCCGCAGGAAATGTCACCTTATACCCTTATAGCCACAGTCACAAAGCTGGCCCATACATAAAACCAACACACACACACACACAGACAGAAAATTAAAAAAAAACAATAAAAAGCCAACAGTAAAAAAAAGAAGAAAAAATAAAAACAAACTTGGAAGCGTTTTTTATTTTTTGTCGATTTCCATATTCTTCGTCGATTTCTTTTGCGCAGTTGGTTATATTTTGGGCCTTAGCTTAATTATTTTTATGGCCGTGCATTAAAACATAATTACCACCACACAGAAACTATTCTCTAGTCTCTAAAACTCTCTCCCTCTCTCTCTTTTCTCTGTCCCTTGCCTATATCTCTAGGCGACTGCTCATACATTATTCAGTGACCATGGAATGGAAAACTTTTAGAAAACAAAACTAAATTCTTATCATAGTTCAACATTGGTTTTTAGTGTTTTTTTTTTCTTTATATGTTAAATCTATGTTAAATGCATATTTTGAGTCTTTCCTTTCAATGAAATCAAAATTAAATTTTTTTTTTCTATTTATTAATTCAAGTGCTAAATATAAATGGAAAAGCATAAGAGATAAATAAAAATGTTAAATTCTATTTATATTTCATATAGACAACAATTAAAAAATATGGTGCGGGATTGCCAAATGTCAAAAGAATATATATATAGAGATATAGATGTGTAAAAATCAAAATTAGCATGAAGTAATAAATTTAAGTTGTGTGAAAACTAAACAGCCATTAAATTAAAGCTCGACTGAGACATACCCTGTGGAAAAATATATCTTGCACACCTTGTGATAATCTTCTGGTTGAGGAACAAGAAACTATCGAATGAGAAACTTGTTTTCTAACTTTGTTACAAATTAAAAACTTTTTTTTAAGAAAGTGTTTGGCTCTCGGCTCAGCTAATTTCAACCGGTCTTTTTTGTTGCTTTTCAATGTCGACTGTGTGGGGCAGGGCGGGGCAGGGCAGGGCAGGGCAGGGCAGGGCAGGGCAGGTCAGTCTGGAATCTTGAATATTCATTCATACATGGCTTATAAACATATCTTGATAAATTACATTTTGGTTGGCATAACTGAATCAATAAGTCCATCGAAATAAATTCACATTCAAGTTTTGGTTGAAAAGTCAGAGTCAAATTTGTTGAATGCAACAGAAAGTGTGGTGGGAGTATATCTGTTGCATGATATCATTGGAAACGTGACCCCAACACAGGTCTATGTTTGGAACACAGCGATCGAGATTGGAGTCAAATGTGGCAAAAAGCATTTCCATTCCTGGTATTCGAGCAAATAGAAAATCGTAACACAGCCGTTTGGTAAGTTGGTTTTTGTTTCTTGTGGTTTTTCTTTTTTTTATTTTATTTTGCGTAATTTTGGCATCAAATCAAAAATTTGTACATATACTATTTTTGAAGAGCCAGACGCAGCCGAGTGCCAAGTGGAGGAGCGGATTGGCTAGAAAGTCAGGCAATGGCTATGAGACTAAAACGTTTGTTTTGGATTTATGTGATTTTGATGGAATCAGTCGACAGCAACGGCGCCGCAAACTAACTCACAAAAAAAAAAAAAAAATTAAAAACAAAAAGGAAAATTAAATAAACTAAATAAAATAAATGAAATTAAAAAGAAACAGCAACAAACAACAAAACAACTGGCAACTGGCAACCAGGAAGCAAATGATGCCGCTAAAAAATAAGAAATTCTAACATTAAACCTGACAGCCATATTAATGCTAAACGGCTCTTGGCCCTCATTTTGAATACGTTTGTATTAGAACAATAGATAAATGGTTCATGCAGCTGTTGAGCCAGCGCGACACCCACTGCCGAAAGACATGTGTCCTAAATTTTTCAATTCTAAATTTACCTAGACAACGGTAAAATACGGCAAATATCTGTCCAAGAATACCGATCGACCAATTCTTTTTTTTTTTTTTTTTAATTTGCTTCTGGTCTGCCCAATCCAAATCGTTGTACAAATCTCGAGTATTCAGTTTGAAGCGCAAACCTCATTGTCAACTGAATTATCTGTTCAACACCAAAGTGCGTACACACAAACACACACAAACACACACCCACACACACACACACATTATCATGTGTGATATGCTTGGTCTCGTGCTGTTTAAATGTGGTTTTGTCAACATTTGCACAGCACTTTCGTTTTGGTAAGTGAATTGGACGAGCCGTTTTGCGTTTATCATTAACACATTTCCAGCTTGCATTTACCTTACCTTAAACTGAAATCAAATTGAAAATATATATATTTTATTTCATATTAAATATACCTCGAATAAATAAATGAATAATATATAATTACATTTGTTAGAAATTTTTAATTTTTAATTTTTTTTTTATTAAAAAATTTACTTTGCTTACAAATTATATTAAACAAGTTTTGAATGGTTTCAAAATTGTTCAACTGTCCAAAATCTGCAATTCAGAATTATTTTGCTGTTCATTTACCAAAAAAAAAGACGGATCTTGGCGAGAATTTGGGTTCAGTGGATAATCTTACCAGGACTGGAAATATCCCTAAATTTGCAGAGTTGTATCTAAATCGCTCATGTCATAAAATGTAAATTTTTTTTTAGAGTATTTTAAAATGGAGTTAAATATAAATTGTAAAGCTTACTCAGAATTCTATTATCAGGTATTTTTGGTTACGGATTATTCAAGGTGCAGTTTGAGTTTGGAAAAGGTCGACATTATCACAGACAATAAATTTGAAGGGGGGGTTAAATCTTTTTTTGGTTATAGATCGAGCATTAATGTTTAGGCCAAAACTCTCAACTGATAGTTCAACTGATAATGTAGATATATCCATCAGATAGTGAATGATATATATATATATTGAGAGTTGCATTGCGATCCTTGTATCATTTTGTACAACGGAATCTGTAACAAGTCTCAAGTTTCGTTTTAGATGATAATTTCTTTTGCTGCTTCTTTGGACGACTTGTGCCGGGTTTCTATTTGACGGACGTGAGAATTTTGTGCGCAAACAAATCAGGCAAACAGAGAGACAGACAGACAGACAGTCAAACATACAGATACAGATACGGATACACTTTTATGCACTTGATAACAGAGCATATCTATATATATATATATATATATATATATATATAGTCAAGATGTGGAAAAATTTAACGTTTCGGTTTCTTTTAACAGCTGATGTTACACACATTTATTTGATTTCTTCTATTTGCCCAAAAGCAACAGAAGACAGACCAAAAAATGAAGAGATGTTTATATATATATATATAAATATTAGTAGAGCAGGTAAATTTGGAGTGGCGATCATTTAATACCCTTGCGGACAGTGGAATAAATTTCTGATCTTTCTGATCACAGTGTAAATTCATCAGATGTCTGTTTGAAATGTTTAAAGAGCACAAAATATATATATATACATATATATATATATGTATAGATAGATATATATCATCATTTAAATACACATATATGTTAGGGTATACAAAGTAAAATTAAAAGTTGTGCACAAAGAAAGAAGCAGAAATCGGCCAAGAAATAATATAAATGACTGGGCCTTATCGCTGTCAGAGATAGAAGTGCATACAACATTTTATGTACAAACATGGTTAGAAAAAATACATATGCACAAACTATGTCTAAGAAACACTTGGCGATCGTCTGTGTGTGTGCCAGTGTGGGTGTGTGTGTGTTTGTGTGTTTGTGTGTGTGTGCTCTAATTTCTTGATTACACTGCACACCCCTGGTTGCCGTCATAAGTTCAAAACGTGAAACTATCACAAATGGAACTCGAAATGCCATTTACACAAGAGATTAGCATTTAGGTTTATTTTTCATTTTTTTTTTTTTTTTTTTTGTGGAAACAGTCGCCGTTGAATGCAACCAAATGCATTTGTAGAGCATCTCCAGCAATCGGTTGCTGTAGCCATGTATTATCCACTGCCAATTATTACCTATATGCCCCAGCCACACAGCTGCAAGACACACTTCAGATACACTGCGCACACACACACACACACACACACACACACACACAGACACACATGTTGCACATCAAGACACATTCAAATATGTTTGTACAAAACATGCCTGGATGATGATGATGATGATTACACAAGTGCCACGCAATGACAGCAACAAAAAAAAAACACAAAAAAAACACAAAAAAAAACAACAAAAATTAATAAAAGAAAATAAATAAATAGGAAATTTGAACTAAATGCTAACAAGGCAAAGTGTGTAAACAACAATTGATAAAACAAGTAGAAAAATGATAGCTCGATAAGAGTGCCCGACTTGCCAGATATCCCACAAAAAAAAAATAAAAAAATAAATAAATAAATGTCACAAATTACCGTTTGCTAAGACTTTGAATTTGATAACTATAGCTTTTTAGATGTAAACGTGAGAAAGTGAGACAAAAAAAAAAAAATTGATAGGCCTTCGAAGTCCATTTGATGGCAGTACAGCTCTTATAGATGTATAGATACAGTCCAGTCCGTTCGACATCGATAAGTATGCTCAATTTTGGTGCTGGCAGATGCCTTCTCCATCCGACATCAGCAATTTAAATGCGTAAACGGTATCAAAGTTTTTAAAAAAAAAAAAAAAAACAAATATATAAAAATAAAAATAAAAAAAATGGGAAAAATTGAGAAGAAATTTTTAGGAAATTGGTGTAGCAAAGTGCTGAAGTGGTTTGTGGAGTGGAAAATACACACACACACACACACACACACAAAATGGAAGGGGGTAGGAAAAGTAAACTAAATTGTACATAAATACCACAAATATTAGCTCTATATACATACACATTTATGGCACCTGAGAATATGCATGTGTGTGTGTGTGTGTGTGTGTGTGTTGCAGCAAAGTGCAACAAACCAGAAGCAAGAGTTTGAAAACTGTAGAAGTAGATAATGTAAGCTGTTGCCACATGTTGCACATATATACGAATAATAAAAATCTCGGGGAAACCAAAAAAACCAATTGATTTTTAAGTAAGGATACTTAATTAAAAATATATAAATAAAATACAATAAATATAAAAATAAATATGACATTCAATTTATCGCAACAAAACTAACTTACCAATTGATATATTTAAAGTTTTTATCTAATTATATATGTATATATATCTATATATATATATACAATTTGAATATTTGTAAATTGATCAAAGCAGGCTTAGCTGAGTTAGCATAGGCATTTATTATATGTATTTATGCATTTGCCATATATAAAGTAAAACTGCCGATGTGAACCAATAATCGTATCACACTTGAATATATTGAAAGTAAAGTTTTAGGGGTTAATGATTGATTTGTGCGTGTTATTAAGATTGCATATCGGTGTGGCAAAGGCGACGTGGCTTGATGGTCTTAAGGCGCAAAGCCTTCTCATAAACCAACTAAAGTGTACAGTATATATATACATATATATATAGGCATGACAAATGTTTACATAAAAGCAACATTTATTTGTGGTTTCCTTTTTTGATAAATTCGATTTTAATCATTTGGCGTAGCATGTGTTGGCGACATAGGTGGCAAGTGTTAAGTGGACAGTGGCATGGCTGCTTCCAAATCGGAACTAGTTGCATTTTTCAACTTTGATGATAATTCAAATCTAATCTAATCACCACAATACTTCAGACAGTACAGCAGACATAGTCAGTACCCTTGCCGTACTTTCAATTTTGGTGACCGCGCTTGACCTCTTCAATTGAAACTGTGAACAGAGCACACACACACACACACCCCCCCCCCCCACCACACACACACACATAATGTATTATAAAAATCATAGAAAAGTAGACGAAACGAGATCAGCGTTTACTTATCAATATTTATGGGTATTTGTACACTGAGCGAATGTCGTGTTGCTTATAAGCCATAAATTCAATTAACCTATTAACCAAAAGCAGCGATCGATTCTTTATCTTTTTTTTATTATTGGTCAATAACAATACGCGCTGAGAGAGCAGAGAAACAATAGGCAACAAAGATCAACTGGTTGTTAGACAACTATTTCTATTAGTTGATGCAACTTCGATCTTGAAATCTTAATCGACTAACTTAATGATTCAACTGTCAAATGTTAAGGCAATTCAAAAGAAATAATAATAAATTAACTACAAATACGCACAATGAGAAGAAAATTAAATTAAATAATAATTGTTTAAATACGAACGGACGTCAATGAAATCCGCTAACAGTATTTTTAATTAATAAATGCTAAACATTTCAATGACAACATCATTTTTTGATCGCTTTACTCATCTTTCCAGCGAACTACAAATAATTTCAATTATTATTGTTTGGAATTGTCAAGACAATCTATATATATATATATATAAATATATATGTGCAAATATAACTGGCAGATCCAGTATTTTTTTAATGTTTTTCTCTTGAGCAGCCTAATCAACATGATCTGGGGTTATTCCATGTCGCAGCCACGCATACCACAAATACCAGACAAAAATTCAGAATTCAGAATTCTAAATTGCTAAATGACACTAATTTACGTCATAATATTTAAATAAGGCAACGATAGGGTCAAAATGTACCTGTTGGCCAGTTATTTGAGCTTGAATAAAATCTGAGCGTACCTCAATAATACCTCAATAATAATGTATCTGTATCTGTATCTGTATCTGTATCTGTATCTGTATCTGTATCTGTATCTGTATCTGTATCTGTATCTGTATCTGTATCTGTATCTGTATCTGTATCTGTATCTGTATCTGTATCTGTATCTGTATCTGTATCTGTATCTGTATCTGTATCTGTATCTGTATCTGTATCTGTATCTGTATCTGTATCTGTATCTGTATCTGTATCTGTATCTGTATCTGTATCTGTATCTGTATCTGTATCTGTATCTGTATCTGTATCTGTATCTGTATCTGTATCTGTATCTGTATCTGTATCTGTATCTGTATCTGTATCTGTATCTGTATCTGTATCTGTATCTGTATCTGTATCTGTATCTGTATCTGTATCTGTATCTGTATCTGTATCTGTATCTGTATCTGTATCTGTATCTGTATCTGTATCTGTATCTGTATCTGTATCTGTATCTGTATCTGTATCTGTATCTGTATCTGTATCTGTATCTGTATCTGTATCTGTATCTGTATCTGTATCTGTATCTGTATCTGTATCTGTATCTGTATCTGTATCTGTATCTGTATCTGTATCTGTATCTGTATCTGTATCTGTATCTGTATCTGTATCTGTATCTGTATCTGTATCTGTATCTGTATCTGTATCTGTATCTGTATCTGTATCTGTATCTGTATCTGTATCTGTATCTGTATCTGTATCTGTATCTGTATCTGTATCTGTATCTGTATCTGTATCTGTATCTGTATCTGTATCTGTATCTGTATCTGTATCTGTATCTGTATCTGTATCTGTATCTGTATCTGTATCTGTATCTGTATCTGTATCTGTATCTGTATCTGTATCTGTATCTGTATCTGTATCTGTATCTGTATCTGTATCTGTATCTGTATCTGTATCTGTATCTGTATCTGTATCTGTATCTGTATCTGTATCTGTATCTGTATCTGTATCTGTATCTGTATCTGTATCTGTATCTGTATCTGTATCTGTATCTGTATCTGTATCTGTATCTGTATCTGTATCTGTATCTGTATCTGTATCTGTATCTGTATCTGTATCTGTATCTGTATCTGTATCTGTATCTGTATCTGTATCTGTATCTGTATCTGTATCTGTATCTGTATCTGTATCTGTATCTGTATCTGTATCTGTATCTGTATCTGTATCTGTATCTGTATCTGTATCTGTATCTGTATCTGTATCTGTATCTGTATCTGTATCTGTATCTGTATCTGTATCTGTATCTGTATCTGTATCTGTATCTGTATCTGTATCTGTATCTGTATCTGTATCTGTATCTGTATCTGTATCTGTATCTGTATCTGTATCTGTATCTGTATCTGTATCTGTATCTGTATCTGTATCTGTATCTGTATCTGTATCTGTATCTGTATCTGTATCTGTATCTGTATCTGTATCTGTATCTGTATCTGTATCTGTATCTGTATCTGTATCTGTATCTGTATCTGTATCTGTATCTGTATCTGTATCTGTATCTGTATCTGTATCTGTATCTGTATCTGTATCTGTATCTGTATCTGTATCTGTATCTGTATCTGTATCTGTATCTGTATCTGTATCTGTATCTGTATCTGTATCTGTATCTGTATCTGTATCTGTATCTGTATCTGTATCTGTATCTGTATCTGTATCTGTATCTGTATCTGTATCTGTATCTGTATCTGTATCTGTATCTGTATCTGTATCTGTATCTGTATCTGTATCTGTATCTGTATCTGTATCTGTATCTGTATCTGTATCTGTATCTGTATCTGTATCTGTATCTGTATCTGTATCTGTATCTGTATCTGTATCTGTATCTGTATCTGTATCTGTATCTGTATCTGTATCTGTATCTGTATCTGTATCTGTATCTGTATCTGTATCTGTATCTGTATCTGTATCTGTATCTGTATCTGTATCTGTATCTGTATCTGTATCTGTATCTGTATCTGTATCTGTATCTGTATCTGTATCTGTATCTGTATCTGTATCTGTATCTGTATCTGTATCTGTATCTGTATCTGTATCTGTATCTGTATCTGTATCTGTATCTGTATCTGTATCTGTATCTGTATCTGTATCTGTATCTGTATCTGTATCTGTATCTGTATCTGTATCTGTATCTGTATCTGTATCTGTATCTGTATCTGTATCTGTATCTGTATCTGTATCTGTATCTGTATCTGTATCTGTATCTGTATCTGTATCTGTATCTGTATCTGTATCTGTATCTGTATCTGTATCTGTATCTGTATCTGTATCTGTATCTGTATCTGTATCTGTATCTGTATCTGTATCTGTATCTGTATCTGTATCTGTATCTGTATCTGTATCTGTATCTGTATCTGTATCTGTATCTGTATCTGTATCTGTATCTGTATCTGTATCTGTATCTGTATCTGTATCTGTATCTGTATCTGTATCTGTATCTGTATCTGTATCTGTATCTGTATCTGTATCTGTATCTGTATCTGTATCTGTATCTGTATCTGTATCTGTATCTGTATCTGTATCTGTATCTGTATCTGTATCTGTATCTGTATCTGTATCTGTATCTGTATCTGTATCTGTATCTGTATCTGTATCTGTATCTGTATCTGTATCTGTATCTGTATCTGTATCTGTATCTGTATCTGTATCTGTATCTGTATCTGTATCTGTATCTGTATCTGTATCTGTATCTGTATCTGTATCTGTATCTGTATCTGTATCTGTATCTGTATCTGTATCTGTATCTGTATCTGTATCTGTATCTGTATCTGTATCTGTATCTGTATCTGTATCTGTATCTGTATCTGTATCTGTATCTGTATCTGTATCTGTATCTGTATCTGTATCTGTATCTGTATCTGTATCTGTATCTGTATCTGTATCTGTATCTGTATCTGTATCTGTATCTGTATCTGTATCTGTATCTGTATCTGTATCTGTATCTGTATCTGTATCTGTATCTGTATCTGTATCTGTATCTGTATCTGTATCTGTATCTGTATCTGTATCTGTATCTGTATCTGTATCTGTATCTGTATCTGTATCTGTATCTGTATCTGTATCTGTATCTGTATCTGTATCTGTATCTGTATCTGTATCTGTATCTGTATCTGTATCTGTATCTGTATCTGTATCTGTATCTGTATCTGTATCTGTATCTGTATCTGTATCTGTATCTGTATCTGTATCTGTATCTGTATCTGTATCTGTATCTGTATCTGTATCTGTATCTGTATCTGTATCTGTATCTGTATCTGTATCTGTATCTGTATCTGTATCTGTATCTGTATCTGTATCTGTATCTGTATCTGTATCTGTATCTGTATCTGTATCTGTATCTGTATCTGTATCTGTATCTGTATCTGTATCTGTATCTGTATCTGTATCTGTATCTGTATCTGTATCTGTATCTGTATCTGTATCTGTATCTGTATCTGTATCTGTATCTGTATCTGTATCTGTATCTGTATCTGTATCTGTATCTGTATCTGTATCTGTATCTGTATCTGTATCTGTATCTGTATCTGTATCTGTATCTGTATCTGTATCTGTATCTGTATCTGTATCTGTATCTGTATCTGTATCTGTATCTGTATCTGTATCTGTATCTGTATCTGTATCTGTATCTGTATCTGTATCTGTATCTGTATCTGTATCTGTATCTGTATCTGTATCTGTATCTGTATCTGTATCTGTATCTGTATCTGTATCTGTATCTGTATCTGTATCTGTATCTGTATCTGTATCTGTATCTGTATCTGTATCTGTATCTGTATCTGTATCTGTATCTGTATCTGTATCTGTATCTGTATCTGTATCTGTATCTGTATCTGTATCTGTATCTGTATCTGTATCTGTATCTGTATCTGTATCTGTATCTGTATCTGTATCTGTATCTGTATCTGTATCTGTATCTGTATCTGTATCTGTATCTGTATCTGTATCTGTATCTGTATCTGTATCTGTATCTGTATCTGTATCTGTATCTGTATCTGTATCTGTATCTGTATCTGTATCTGTATCTGTATCTGTATCTGTATCTGTATCTGTATCTGTATCTGTATCTGTATCTTATAGAAATGCTTCCTCTAGCCATCGTTTAGTGCCTTTGTCTCTGTTTCTTCTTCCTCATGCCAACTCCTTATACACACACACACATATATATATATATATGTATGTGTGTATATTTTATTGGTCAACCTTCTTGATTATTGCCTGGTTTTTGTTTTTTTTTTGTTGGTACCTGTTCCAGCCACCTTGCGTCTGTCGGCTTATCCAGGCCGTCCCCTTGCAGGTTTCGGTGTTCAAACAGAATTTAGCCGACAATTAATACGGCGCTGAGCTTGAGATTTGGTTTCGGCATTTGGTTTTTACACTGCCCCAAACTGTGGCGCAGGTTTCGTTATGGGCGTTATGCTTATGAGCACAGCGCACCGCGCACAGTTTGCGCATACTTAAAGATACAAAGATACAAAGATACAATAGCTTGGATCGCGCTCGCGTGACTATCCATAGCTCATCCTATGTGTGTATGTGTGTGTGTGTGTGTGTGTTGCTTTGTGTGTGTTCGCTTTTAGTAGTTTTGCATTAAACGAGGCATATTTTAATATCTTGAATGAGTTGATTTAACATTCGTAAATATGCCAATAATTATACTTAGTGTCTACACATAATTAGATAAATTAGCATAGATACAAATACAGATACAGATACAGATAAATTAGATAAATTAGCATAGATGCAGATAAAAACATTTGACGCATAATTTAAGTAATTAATACTCGTTAAACTGTTAAAAACTCTAAGTGATTTGCTAAAAAAAAATCGATTTGCAGCTCTCTCCCCTCTCATCTATGCGTGTGTGTGTGTGTGTGTAAATATGCACACATTTAGTAGTACAAAAAATAGGTCTTTCATTTGGGCCCGTTGTGATCATAAACTTAGACATTAATGGCTTGCACACTGTATACAATATAATTATATGGCCAAACAAAACATTGGCCAAGCTAAAAATTATAGCGTTTCATTATTTTTTCGATGTCGAAGTTGATGTTTTGACACTGTAAATGTTTACTTTATTTATTATTATTTTTTTTTTTTAGTTAATACGATTTGGGGATATAGCTTGATCTTCCATGCCTTGATTGAGGTAAATAAAGATCAGGTTCAGGGTTGGCTTTTGAATTTTTTTGTTTTTATCAAATACTTTGTAAAACTAAATTTTAATTATTCTCCATATTTGAATATTCGTAATTTTTAAATATTCTCCATATTTGAATATTCATAATTTTTAAATATTCTCCATATTTTGATGTTCATAATCTGATTTGAAAATTTTGAGACATTATTTTGAGGCTTTCATTCTTAATTTAAGATTTTCATTAATTAATTAAGATTTTTCATTTAGATTGAAAAATTCTTCTTTTTTTTTTTGCAAGACAATAACAGACATAAAAGTTTTTTTTTTGTATTTAATTGTATTTAAATTTGGCTTTTAATTAGGAGACCTATATTATTGATCTGAACGTATTCAACAATCTTTTTGCGCTTAGAGTGGCCAACTTTAGATTAAGTCAACTATTTCAGATATCAAACATTGTGTGACCAAAAAGTCCAAAAACTGTTTGAGTTTGTTAAGTTCAAGTTACATATATAAATGTGTGTGTGTGTGTGTGTGTGTAGATATGTATGTAGTATTTGATTGCTTGCGTGGTGTTTGCTTTTTCAGTTAGCCAAGTTTGTTCAGTTAGTGCGTGTTGCCAAGAGACGCTCTTATCAAATGCTCAAAAAATGTTATGTGATTGCTCCCAAAGAGCAAATAGACAAAAAAAAAACGAAAAAAAAAACCAAAAACAAAAACTATAAAAAAAACTATAAAAAAAAAAACGAAAGCGTAAAACGAAAAACGAAAAATTAATGAAATACTAACGATTTATATGTTTGAGTAATGTTGATTTTAGGCCTATTGGCAACCAATATTTGAATGGCCAACACAATCCGCAATTGTTAAAGCCAAAGTCGAAGCCGAACTTGAAGCCGACTAATTATAAGCCATTTCAAGTTTATTGTGCAAATGTTTGCCCTCAAACAAAATCTATGCAAAATGCTTCAAAGCTAAGCACACATTTCGATTTTTGAAGGGTTTTTATGTTTTTTTTTTTTTTTAACCGTTTTCTGTTTTAGCTTCAAATATCGTTCAAACATTTGAAACCCCCAATCGAAAACGAACTTTAACAATTCCAATTCCCCTTGGCAACAAATGCTCTGTGTAACTTTTCCAAATGGAATACTTTGTTGAATGAGTGTTGTAACAATTTGAACATCATTTTGATCTTAGTTGGGTTTATGGCACTTTCATGAAATCGAGATGGCATTGTACTTTTATATATATATTATCGTTTTTCAGTTCGATTATTTGCATTTTAGATTAATTATTTGGCTGCAGTTTAGAAATGACTATATCTTTCACAGCCTTTGAGTTAGACTCATTAAATTTGGCAGCCTTCAAGAATCAATCAATTCAATTAAAAAAAAAAAATAAAACTAGAGTTATCAAAGTTTGGAAGAAACATTACTACGAAACTCCTCCAAAGATGGGTTGGAATATGTTTTTTGTCTGCCAAGCCTCAAAAGTATATGTCTTCTTTAATATAAGGGCTAGAGATACCAAAATTCAAAGGGCTCATTAACGACTATTTAGTATTTGAGGTACACCCACCCAAAGTCGACACTTTCCCCCTCCCCCACGACCCCCCCAAGCTAAGCTAATTTGAATTTGCCGATGATCTCACTTGAATTTCTAAGAATTAGTGGATTGACGATATGCTTTTAATTAATGCTTATCGGAAGGGCCGGAAATCTGTCCAGTTATAGTTTTCGACGGAAGCTTTTCGAATTATGAGAAATAAATATATAATACACTTTGTAACTTAAAGCAGAAGTTCGCTTAGGAAACTTGAATATTTATTTATGTGTTTGCTGGGGACTACTATGGGGACTATCATATAGCTACCAAAGTTATAATCGATATTTTCAAATATCTTGTAATATGTATCAAAATGTATTTTGGCAGACAATCAGGGTATTTCAACTTCGGTGTGCAGTTTTTTCTGGCTTTGATTTATTTTTTTAATTGTCAAACTGTTTTTATGTTGTGCATTAGGTATAGGGGTATACGCGGGGGCAGACGCCTGGAGATGCCCAACAGCCAGTGCCAGGGCTTATCAGAGCTCCAAGCTGATTGAGTTGAAGCGTGGTTTCCAAATTGTTCGCTAAGTAGTGCATGTGTGTGTGCGTGTGTGTGTGTGTGTGTGTGTGTGTCAATGAATGTATATATTTGTAGAAATTTAGCAATTCAATGTAGAGTTTTAAGAATTTCTTCCAGCGATATGTGTAAATTTGTGCGTAGTTTGCGGTTACAAGTTATTTATCAGCTCCCCTTCCCGTACCCATTGAGCAAGCATAATCTTCAGCTGACCTGCCCTTCTGCATAACCCCGATTTCCTACATCGCTATTGCCGCTGCTATCCATTCAAAAGCGCTGCTTGCTTCCGCCCATATTTGCAATTAACATTAAAAAAACAAAAATCAAAGCAAAAAACCACAAATAAACAAAATGAAAAAAAACCAAAACAAAGATAGAGTCGCTCCGAGTACCGCCACGAAATACCCTTACCACAAGCAATGGATGTAGGCCAGACCAATTCGTTTGTTTTTTTATTGTTGTGCTTTACATCTGTGTAGAGTTCTTAGAATCTTAGGATTGTGCTTTTTATTCCTTTTTTTTCTAATCCTATAGCATATTCAGATGTGAACTATATTTGCCTATTGCGGTAATTGTTGTTGCTGTTTGCTTGCGGGCTCTCAATGGCAATAGTCAAAGTCTGGATTAATCATCAATCAAACACAAAACACAAAAAAAAAAAGAAAATAAAAAAAGCAGCATTAATTAATCGAACAAAAAACGAAAAAAAAAAACAAAAAAAAAAACACAAAAACACAAAAGAGATCTGGACCGTAGACCCCGGTAGATCGGAGACTACACTTTTTTTTTCTATACCGCCCACAGATCTTTTGAATTAGCTTGCAGAATGTCTTCTTTTGGAAAGTTATAAAACTGACGTAGTTGAAAGTGTTTTTTCTTCTCTTCTGTGTTATGTTTTTTTTTTTGTATTTTTTTAATATTGTAATAATCAAGAATCGAAACTTGAATATCATTCTCTCCCTCTCCCTCTATCTCTCTTTCTTTCTCTCTTTCGCTTTCTGTCGCTCTCAGACGTCTCACTTTTTCTCTCGTACTTTTCGCTTCCTTTGTGCTTTGTAAAATTGGCATTTCAATTCCACTAAATCAAGTGAATTTATTTTATTTTAATGCTTTATGTTTTAATCTCTTTGAGATCGGTCGCTGACAAGCAATTAAGACTCTTAATTGAGTCTATAGCAAACTGATATATTATATTTGATGAGTTTGTCAAATTAATTTCGAATTAAATGCATTTTTTTCATTGCATATTTCTTACAATTTATTCAAAGAATTTTCCCATTAATTATATATAGAGCTGTATCAGTATTTATTAAACTATATGTTTTTAAACCTACTTTGGAAATATTTAATGCTGCAGCTGATTTTTAAGTTAATGAAAGCAGTTAAAACTTTAGAAAACTAGTAATCTGATTTGTAGTTTAAAGTTTTATGTGGAAAAGCAAAAAAAAAAAATGAATATTCTTTTATTTAAAGAAAAAGATTTTAGTTTGTAGATTGACGCGTTATGCGTAATTATGAGTAAATAATAATAATATAAAATAAAATAAATTAAAGTAATATAATAATTATAATATAAATAATAAAATAATACAGAAAGACATTAAAGTATTTCTGGAACTCGCCAACTTCTCATCTCCAGCCAATAGTTATTCTAGTGTTCACTGTACCAAATATCAAGCAACACTTATTTTACATATATATATATATATATATATATATATTAAAGCAAATTTCTAGGCACATGCAAATACGACGAAAAACAGCTATGAAAAGTAAAGCTAAAACTTGTTAAGTTTATTGGATTTTTTTTTTAGTAATTGCGATAATAATAATTACGTAGTAATAAAGTAAAAAAGTAAAAAAAAAGGGGGTAGGGGAGGGGTGTTGGTGTGAATAAGATGTTCAGTACGCTTTATCTGTTAACCCCTTGCACAAGGTCGGTCGACCTAATCAGCTTCCTGTTCAACACATATTCAGAATGAGACGGGAAAGACGCATACTCCGACTCCGACACCGACTCCGACTCCAACGCCGATTCCAACTCTGACTCCGTGTCAGACTGAGAACATCTTATTTGACTGGATGTTGTGGAGTGTGCAACAACAGCATGTTGCATGCACGACGGGACGTACTTCAACTGCAACTGCAACTGCAACTCGATTATTGTATTTTATTGCTTTGTTTTGTTTTATTTTTTTCATTTTTTATTTTTTATTTTATTTTTTTTTTTTATTGGGTTAAGCTTGCGGATTGGGATCCCACGAGAGGCAAGTGACACTCACGATTACCCCGTTCGTGTCATAAGCATTTTGTGCAATTGCTTCAATTTTTTGTTGTTGTTTTTTTTTTCGGTGTTGTCGTTTTTTGGAATTGTGCGCAAATTTGCAGCTGTAATTAAAAACAAACGCAAAGTGGCCAATGGAGAAGGCGAAGGAGTCTGTTTTGGAGCTGGGAAATCGTCGCATAGTAGTTGGGCCTTGTCTGTGTTCGGTGCAAGTGTTTGCCAGGGTATTGGTGTTGTTGTTGTTGTTTTTTTTTTGCGTTCGCATATATAATTGAAAGGAGTGAAGTGGTTTGTACGTGCGCCACATGCATGCCATATGTCTGGCCCCGACTCCGGCGACGAAGACCAATTTATTTTAAACAAAATGCAGGTCACGAAATGTTTAACCCGGAATGCAAAGGAAAAGAGCCAAAGAGGCAAAGAGGCAAAGAGGCAAGCAGGCAGCATGCAGCGTGCACCAGGCAGCAGGCAGGCTGAGAGGCAGAAAGGCAGAAAGGCAATAAAAACAACCGCAAATATGCTGGCAATGCGACAGACTCAAAAAGAAAGTCCAGCCAATGGTAAAAATTGCCAATAACTGCCAAACACACACACACACACACACATATATATATATATATATATATACATTTACAGCTAGTTTAGGCAAACACGCATGCTAGATTTGCCCCTATACACAGGACAAATGCCAAGAAAAGTAAGAAAAGTAAAAAATACATATATATATGTATATATGTATATCGGAGTGGTATATCCTCTCTCCCACAGTCATCATCCCCTAAGGCGCACTCACTTTAATAACCCGCATAACACGGCGTGTTGCATATTTTTTTGTTTTTCGTTCTGAAAATGTTCTCTCTATTCTCCCCCTTGGCCCACAAATCGATCGATCTTTGAATGCACCAACACAATATTATTACAATCCCATAACTGCATACATATATATATATATATAGATATTTTTAGGATGTGCTTACCCCCCCCCCTTTACACTTAGTAGTTGTCGAATAAGTCGATGTAAAATATTTGATTGGTCCTTAGTGACCAACGCATAGGATATCAAAATAATAAATAATAATAAAAAAAAATAATTACACCGAGAGAAAGTGGGTGCTTAAAATTAAAGGCATTTTTTAATGGTTCTTTTAATAGTGAAACTACATTAAAACTTATTTTTGAAACAAGACAGAAAACATGTTGAAATTTCTATGTGTTTTTTTTTTAGGTGTTGATATTTATGATATTATCCCGATCTTACATCGTCTAGTTGACTTCAGTTTCTCTATATATATTTTCAACAACTTTCATTTCTATATAAACAAATAAAAGCACATTTTTGGGCTCATTTGATGTGAGTGCAGGATTCTTTATAGAATCCACAGCCATTTGTAGACTACATAAATGCATTGATGTGTCATTTTAGGTGTATTTTGTACACACACACACACACACACACATACACATTGTAGGGTGTTTTTGTTCAGTTTGCCTTCCCGTTTTATGAGCCATTAAATGCTTGTTATGCAGCAATTTACATTTTTGCTATTTTACGAGTTTTTAATTTCAACACTCACAGCACACAAACACACAAACACACACCACATCAAATATTTCAATGATGAGCCCAAACAAAATTTATTTCTATACAACCCCCCCCCCCACTCATCCACCCACTCAGACCACAAAAATGCCCTGCACAGCACAGTCTGGGCCAAAATGTGGGCATGTTTATTGTCGCTTAATTGGCGAAAATGAAACATTGCCAGAGTCCAGACACATTTTTTTTGTTGTTTTTTGGCTAATCATGTAGTCAAAATTATGAACATTGTAGGGTCGTTGATTGTTTTTAGTGCTTTTAGTATTTATACGCTGCGTATGTTAGAAGGTATTATGGGTTGCGGTGGGGGGGGGGGAGGGGGATGGGGTACACAAAATTCGAGTCTGTCAGTTGTGGTTTTAACTAATTGCCGGTTTCCAAAATGCTCAACATTTCAATTTCGTACATTCACATTCCTTACTATTCCAAATCCTCTTGTTGGTCCCAGTCTGGCGCTGTGTGACTTCATTTATAATTTATATATAATAATTTAAATATTAATGATCGGTTTAATTTTGTGAAATTAATAATATATATAAAAAAAAAAAATGGATCTGTAAACAAACCAATAAATACAAAAAAACCAAATTTAAAAATAGTTTTATTTCTATATGGAAATTTCATAAATTATATAAAAAAAAATTAAACTATTCTTAAGGATTGAGAAATCGGTTGCCTTAAGGGAATATGTAAATTATAAGAAGTAAGTAAAATTCACGATTTAAGCGATATTCGAAAGTGAAAGGATTTTGACAGTTGGCAAAACTGATTAACTGTTTAACTGATTGCTCTCATTTGGGAATTGTGCGTGTTGGCAACAGGGTATCCATGCAGTCGGACACACTTGATTGAATTTGATATTTGATGGGTTTTATGTGCGTATGTGGCAAAACACTCAGTTAGTATTAATATTCAAATACAGTTTTGGACGTTCATCAAGAGGTCTTCGACCCCAAGGGCAGAGAATTAGTCGAAATTTCCATTGGAAAATGCGCGCCTGACACTAAATAGATTGACAAGCCAAAAACCTAAGAAACACTCGTCGCGACAAACCAGACAACTAACAGAAATAGTCGTCACAAAAAAAAACCAAAAAAAAAAAACAAACGCCTCTACGCCCACAGGCTAAAGACTTTTTTTTTTTTTTTGTTCTTTATATATATACATAAATATAATAGATGAGTCGATGTTAGCCGTGTTTCTCAGTGCTGCAAAGCTCTGCTCATTAAGTAATTTATCATTGGGGAAAAGCCTTAAGTGCCCGACGCTCGCCTCTATATTAGCGAAACTAATTTAACAAAAAAAAAAAAAAAAGTGTACAAATAAATAACCAATATTTGATAAAAGAAAAAAAGAAAAAAAAAGTCAACTTAAATGAAATGGAACCGACATTCTTGAAGCTTGATAGCGAAACTATTGACTACCTAATTACTTATGAGCTGTACGGGTAACTATACGAAACCGTATGAGAAATACACCACCCCTAACACTAGACACTCCCCCCCCCCCACACACACACACACCCACACACACACAACATTTTGCAGTTGGCGCACTTATTGATATTTCTAACGAAAGTGAAATCAAAAATGATGTTACCAACAATATGTGATGTGTACCAGTTGTTGTGCGTGTTTGTGTGTACAAATAAGGTCGCACCCCTGGCAGTCACAAAATATGTGAAATTAAAAAAAAAAATAGTTCAGCCATATAAACACCTTAAAACCTGCAACAATTGCCTTTAATGCGAAACAGAAATATACAAAAAGTAAATTAAATTTAATTTATTATATTTTTTTTTATGAATTAGGCAGGCAAAAAAGTGTTTAAAGTGAAGATCTCAATGATATGGATAGGGAAAGCAAAGATCAAGTAATTATAAAAACATAATAGAAACGAGAATCCATATAATATCATAATAATATTTATAATATTTTCAATTAAAATCGCCCGCTGAGTATTTTGAACGTTTGCTATGAGAAATAATAGCTTTGCGACGTTACACAACACTGTTTAGAGTAGGGCATCTGCCTCAGTGGCTGGCTGATTGATATTCAAGACAACTCGTGGCTAATATTTGTCATTTATTTTTTATTTTTAATTTTTAGTTTTTTTTTTTTTTTTTTTTTTTGCAATTGCTGCTATTTGTTGTTACACACTATTAGTTTTGGCATTGTTGTTGTTGGCTTTGTTTCAAAAACGTCAAATGGGAATACGTATATTTGTGTCAAGAAAAAAAAAACAAAAAAGTATCGGTGAGGCGGAGGGGTTGTGGGGTTGTGGGGTCTGCCAAAGGTAAAAGAGGCATTAAACGAGGCGCACTTATTGTGATTAAAGGCGATAAAAGACGAATATTTCGTTTGCCTTTCAATATTTTCAGTTAGTTTATATTTGATTTTGGTTTTTCTGCTTTTTTTTTTTTGTGATTGTGAATTGTTTGACGGTGGGTTCAATGACATTTTGTGGGCGATAGACGACATGTGCGTTGTCGCCACCCAACTGTAAATATGATCATCATCATCATCATCATCATCATCATCATCATATCTTGCCACAACGGCCAAAAAGCAGCAACAGCACTTAAAAAAAAAAAAAACCTCAGAAGATATTTGGATAGGCTCGACAGCGGCGAGTCGTTTAGGAATGTGTCGCGTTTTTTTTGGCTCACTCTCAGCAGAATTGCAGATACATAGATAGATACATACACACATATACATACAGATACAGCTACAGATATGATATGCTCTATGTATATAAATGTCATAAAGCGTTGGTCCAAAAGCGCAGTCAAAAAGGCAATAAAGTGAAAACAATTTACCAACGCGACGCGTGGCCCCAAAAAGAAAGTCTGAACCATTGTTGAACTTCAGCCAAGCAACAGCAGCAGACACAACAACAACAACAACACTAACAACAACAACAACAACAACAGCAACAATATTAACAAGAACAACACATAAGATACATTTGAATTAAATACTTTTTTTTTGGTGCTTTTTTTGTTTTTGTTGTTGTTTGTGAAAAGGGAGGAGGCGGGGTCGTTAGATCATCGTTGGGTTGGTAGATCTCTGTGTGTTAATGAGCGACTATTGCGACATTTTGTTGCATGCTGCCAGCTTCTGCAGCTGCCAACCGCAAAGATTTGAGCCACATGTAAATTTGTGTGTAGCTACTTACGGAAATATACACATTTATATATCTATTATAGGTTCTGTTCAGGTAAGCAGAATTAATGGGCTCAGCTTTATTGTCACCGAGCCTGGGCTAATTATGTACCACACACACACACACTGACACACACACACACAGAGAGACACAAACCCATCTGACCGCAGTTGGGCAAAACCTTTTAACGCTTTGCTCTATGTTTGTATTAACACCTTAAGTACAAATTCTTGCCACACAGGCAAACGGTAAATGCACCTTTATTAAGGGTTGCCTCTCTTAAGATCTGCCTGCGTCTAGCCTAATCCCATTGATCGCATGTGAAGCAAGCTGAAGTGTTTTTTTTTCAAAAATACATATGTGTTGCATGATTGATCAGTTTTGTTGCAGTTTGCAGATTTGTGCATTGATTGATGGCCGTTTACTGTTTGCTGTTTGCACCCCTGCAGTTTTTTTTTTTTTTTTTTTTTCATTTTTATCAGAAAATTTGTTGGGCATGAAACGATTCAGTTGTGACTCTCAATGTTGCTGCCACAATATCAATATCAGATAAGTTGTGCTTGGGAGAACTCATTTGCATACTTACCATTCGTGATTGTTATTACAAATATTTGAATTTTTATATCTCATTGCATTATTTCGAGCTATAAGTTTGCTAGAGATAAGAACTGAATGAAATGCTTTAAGCATAACTGAGAAAATTGAGAGCAATTTCCGCTGGGAGCTTGGGAAATATAATTGGGGCTGTAAAATATGAATTTGTTGCTGTAATATTTTTTTTTTTTTTTTAATTTTGTCCAATTCCTGTTTGTCATGTATAATTGTAATCCAGTATAAAATAAAATCCAACTTCTGTTAGAAGACCATTCAAAGAGTTTAAAACTACTTTCAAAATTAGTGGTTCAACACTAAAATCCATATTTTTACGCTAAATTCAAAAATAATTTTCAAATATTTCAAGGTTGATTAAACTTAAACTCATTCGGAGATCTACGAAAGATCTTACCTGTGGGTGATCTTTGAATCCAATTCAAAAAAAATCCTACAATGCAAATCTTTCCAAGGTGATTCGTCTCTTTGGGTCTTTCAATACGGTTGATACTGGAATCGGATTAGTTATACAATATGAATGAGAAATATACTCTTCACAAAAGTCTGAAAGTTTTGATAAATGTGTCTTTTCTTTTAAATAAGCTGGTGTGGAAAAGATTTCGCTGCTTTTTAGTTCATAATTGTGATTCTCATATTTTTTTTGGGCATTTTCAAATATTTCAAGCGGCGTTTGAAGACTGTTTGAAGATAACAGTAAAATTAACTTTGCTATTAAATTTTCTTCGATTAGGAAAAATGATAAAAATTATATTTTTATATATTTCTTTCTTATTTCTTATTATCGGAAATGTAATGAAAAAAATGTAACAAAATTAATTAAGTTATGCGTTTTTTTTTTTTTTGTATTATTCTTTCTTCTTATATTTGGGTGTGCAAAGCTTGTTAATGGAAAAAAGTTGGAAATAAAACTGAAATATATTTCAGAGGTCGGGGGTTCAGGGTATCTCGATACTTACTCCAATTGTTTTCTTTCAATAGATGTGAAAACACAAAGAAAGCCGAATTTCGTGTTGAAAAGAGAGTTGATTTTTATTTATTTATTTATGTTTTTTTTTCTTTCTTTCTGATGTGGGGCTCTTGGTTGGGATTAGTTGGCCCATCAATGGCTGGATCAATTGTAGCCAATAATCAGCTTTACATCGCGTGCTGCCGCTTTGGCCTCACTTGAGTCCACTTATGTTGGTACTTTGGGCACAATCAGGCCAAAAACCCAAGCTCCCAACATTATTAACGGGTCTCTACTAATTATGATTGGATTGGAGACGCCGGTCTGATCTGGTCTGGCGCAGGCTTTTGAAGTAGGGCGCACTACTTGAGAGAATGACGGAGTGGAGACAGTCAGATCAGTCAGATCGCTGCCACAAAACAATAACAGAAGGGGCAATAGCATCAGCAGCATCAGCAGCCATATGGTGCATGCCCCGAGGACACGCAAGTGCAAAGCAATTTAGCATCCATCATATTTTTGTGGATGCACGAAACTAATAAGCGACAATGTTGCCTGCGAACAACAACAACAACAATAACAACAACTACCAACAACTAGCAACTGTGTTGCTTATTACGCAGCTTGGGACAAAGGATCAACAACAATAAGAAACGTGTTTCTCGAGTAGCTGCTCAAAACCACTTTTCGTCCACTTTTGTGCCGCACAAGCTGTAAGCTTCTGTGTGCTTTCGGCTTTGTTGTCGCCCATGTCAATGCCAATAGACCGGCCAATAGAGAACACAGACACACACACACACACGCACACACACACAGACACACACAGAAATATAGCAATAACGAAAAGAAAACCGCTTTCAAACGCAGACGCAGACGCGGCGTCTAAACAACTGTCTGGCTGGAGACAGGGTTAAGGAAGAGGGGGGGGTACAATTTAGCAGTTACCATTTACCATTTACTCTACTACCACAACTGGGCTGTGTATATTTTTGTGCTTTTGTTTTGGTTCTCTTTTCTATACGAGAACTTTGTTAAATGTGTTTTATGCTTTTTCTTTTTGTTTTTATTTTTTTTTGTTGTTCTTGTTGTTTTTGCACAACTTGCCTGAGTCATACACGCAACCGGTAGGGGCAGACCCAGCACCGAACACTGAATACCAAAATTAAGCTGAAGATGAAGACGAAACAAACGCCTGTTGCCTGTTGCCTGCTGCCTGTTGCTGCCTGTTGCATGTTGCCAGTTGCTGCATGTTGCCAGTTGCCAGTTGTTTGCCTCAACTCAACTCAACCTCAACTGTACTTGCCGCTGACGCTATAAATTAAAATTATGTTGTAAGCACACACATACATGCATAATAAACACACTCATAAACACACACACACACTCACACACACACGAGAACAGACGCCGGCATTATCGAAGCGGCAAGCTGTGGTCCGGTTGCCTGTGAAAAGCAAAAGCATTCAGACAAAAAAACTTATCTCCCAGCACAGCCCAACGAATCTGGAATACTCTTTGATATCTACTGAGGATTCTGCTTGACATAAGCAATGTTTATTCTCAAGCTTGAAAATGTCTGTGATTTGCCAGCTTTGAGTCAGAAGACAGTCGCCGCTGAAAAGTTCAAATTGATTGACTAGAAAATTGTTTTGTAGCCAAAGATGCAATTATGTTGAAATGTTGCTTGCACAAATGTGAATTCAATGGGACAATGGGTTAAAAAAAATACGATAAATGTAATATACAAATAAATTCATCTTTTCAATACAGCTTTTGGTTTTTTTTTTTATAAATTCAAATCGAAGTTTTCATTAAACATTTGAATAAGATCCAAGTAAAGTGATGAAAGTCACATAAAGTTGTGTTGCATTTGCAATTAATTTAGTTAAAAAAATGTGAATCAATTCAAAGATGTTTTTTTTTTTTTTAAATATTTTCTGTTGCATTAAATTATTTTTAAAACAATTTTATTTATTGTGTACTAAAATTGTTTAGAATAAAGAAAAATTATGAAATGTGTTGCGTAATAAATTCAAGATTCAAGGAAAGATGCGATGGGAAATTTGATAGGCCAGCTTTGGTGAGGGTATCTGGTGGGGCGTAGCAAAACGAAAGGAAGATGACAACTCTGACGACGACGACGAAGACGGGGACGTTGCAAAAAATTGCAGCTTGCAACATTAACATGTTTTTATGTGAGTCAAAAGCGAGAGCAAAGAGCAGAGCAGAACAGAGCAGAACCGAGCTGATTCTAATGATCTTGATGTTAATGATGATGATGATGATGATGCTGATGATGATGCTGTTGCTTGTGGTGATAATGATGGGGAGGACGCTTCCCATATGCAAAGCTTTGCCAGACGATCTCAACAACAACAACGAATGGAAGCAGATTTTGAGGCGCCTCTCCGCGCATTGTCTTGCAGTCGGTTTGTGTTGCTTTGTGAAGGAAGTTGTCTTGCCGGCTCCTGCAAAAGGAAGTTGCGCCTGTTTTTTATATTTTATTCTTTTTTTTGTTGTGCTTTGTTTTTTTTTTTTTTGGCAGTGTCTTCAATTACAATACATTAGGGGCCCAGCCCACAAAGGCATGCAAATTGTTTTGGAAATGTTATTGAACTCTGTCCACAGTAAAACTAGGCAACTGTGAAACTGGCAGCAACGAATGATTTTCAGTGGTGGCATTTTCATATATATATATATATATATATATATATATATATATATATATATTGCTGCAACATTCTTGTATTCCACTGAAATGCCAACGCGGCGACATCTTCACATATATATATATATATATATATTCCCTTATATATCCCCATGTGTTGACGATCATTTTTGTCATTTGTCATTTTTTTTTATTTTTGGTTGCCTTTTGTTTTTTTTACAATTATTTTAGTTTAGGCTACCCACTGGGCAGGCAAGCCAACACGTTACCCATTACACTTACAACTCCCCCATCCCTCCCTCCCTCTCTCTGCCTCTGTTTGACTCTTTAATTGTTTTGCTTTTCAGCACGGCAAGCACACATGTTAAATACAGTAAGCGTAACGATCCTTTATTTAAATTAGATTGTTTTTTTTTTGTCCATTTTCAATATTTATTACTAACAAATGACAGCTAAAAGTGCCTTGTCCAAGTATCCACTTACAGTCAGTGCTCCTTGGCTGTGACAAAAACACTTGAAACTCGCCCAGTCGCAGATCATTTGGCCTGACAGTTTGCATGCGTGTGTGTGTGTGGCGTGTGTGTGTGTGTGTGCGTGTCTGGCTTTATGCCTGACTGTCTGTCTGCGGGGGTCACTTTTAAAGAAAAGATTTCAAAATATATATTGTATAAGTGGCATGCATCAAATTGTTGACTTACATTAGGTTCTTGCAACACGTCGAATATCATTATGGTACGCCCATTTATATCGACTCCTTTTCATTAATTCATTTTATTTTTCATATTCACTAAATTAAAATTAAATTAATATTTCTCATTTCATATCTAATAAATACAATTTCACTTTTTGAATTAAATATTATTATTTTACGTTTTATAAATAACTATAATACATTTGATTACAAACAAAAAATTATAAATACTAATATAATAGAATTATAGATTATTATTATTTTATTATTGCTTGTGTTTTGGTCCCGATTTCGAATATTTCATTGTGGTTTATTCCAACACAAAAGACTCTGTGGACACAAATTGATTGACTAGAATTGGCCACAGAAAATGTAATTAAAGTGGAAAATATGATTGGCATTCATAAGAAACGATTGTCCATTTATTTATGGTGTATTGGATGGATTCAATAATGACAGTCGCATTTCGTTGACTTCTAGTTATCTGTACTTCAATAATATGGTCAAATTGGCTAACTACAAATTGACCAATTCAACAGTCAACGCACACAAAACGGAACTAGTTCAATGGCTTTTGAGTTTGAGTAAATTGGTTTCCGATACCATTCATAGCAAATTAAAAAGCTCTGTGAATGGATATTCAATTTTGCTAATCATTTCGCGTTTGATTTGGGACATTAGTATAATTTTGAAATAAAAAATTGGTCTTTGGGGTCCTTAAACAAATTGCCTTTCATAGAATGCTAAGCGAGTGCGAATGACAATCAGCCTATTATATCATTTTTAAGTACAACTACTCTTTTCAAGTACTTACATAAACAAATATATTCTTATATTTGGAAGCATAACATATGAGGTGACAAAAAAAAAGAATGCTTATCTCTCTCTCTCTCTCTCTCTCTCTTTATATATATATATACCCTATGTAAACATCAGTTAATCTGCTGAAAGATAAATGTTATTTTATGACGTTTTTATACAAATATATATATTTTTTTAAATGTTCTGTTGCACAACATTTGTGAAGTGACCTAGATTATTCTTATAGCAGCTGGGTAATATAGTGGTCTGATCCGAACGACAAGACGAATAGAAGCCAAGCCCAAATAATGTGTGACACTCAAAACAAGAAGCGATACGCGACATACAAAACAAATACGTTTTGCTACTGTCAACAGTATCAATCAGAAAATTCGATTCAGAATACATTTGGCCCAGCAAGAAGGGAAAAATAATTGTTAACCTTTATGTAACCGCAGCATAGATTCGAATACGTATGGAAATTATTGTTAGCATTTATTAGACACAAAGAAAAGCGCAGTTAAAAAGAGTTTTATTTCCAATGAACAAATTTATATGTAAACGATCGAAAACTGATCAACATGCAGGCACACATACATACATACGTACATACATACATACATACATGCATTGTGTATGTGTGCTTAATTAGATGAGACAAAATTTTCCACGAAGAACGTGTGAACGGGAAAAACCTGCAAAGGTGAAATAACACAAACAAAAATTAAAAGAAGAACAAGAACAACAACAACAACAGCAACAAGCACAAAACAGTGAAGGGAACAAAGTGCGAGGGAGAAGAAAAATGTCAACACATAAAGATTTTTGAAACAGATTTTCGATTCGATTTCAGTTTCAGTTGTGGATTTTGTTTCGGAGTTTCGTTTGCCGTTGGTTAGAAAAGAACAAGCAAACGAATCTAAAACTTAAATAACAGCAGACGACGACGACGACGAAGACGACGACGACGAAGACGACGACGACGAAGACGACGACGACGACGAAGACGAAGACGACGAAGACGACGACGACGACGACGAGTCCAGTGATAAGGTGAATCAAGGGGAACGCCGCGTCGGCATATTAACATAATCAATGAAGTATTGAAAATGTGTGTATGTATGTATGTCTGTGTGTGTTTGTGTGCGTGTGAGTGCGTGTGTTTTGTTGTTGTTGCTGCTACTGCTGCTCTTTAAGGGGCTGAACTACTATCTTAGACGGAGCAGGGGCAACACATAGAATTGGTCATAGTTAATACTTGAATGCACTTACGGAAAATTTTCAATCAGCCGAACGAAAGCAACAGCATTTAGGCAATTGTGTGACCCCCTACCGATGAGACCGTTTCGTTTCTCTGAGCAACACAACACACACACGCAGAAACACACGCAGAAACACACGCAGAAACACACGCAGACACACACACACACACAGAGAGACCGATCACAAACTGTTATTTGAGTCAAATAGGTTGGCATTGCAGTCAAGTGAAGTGACAAATTAGGCAGCCAAGTACTTTCGTTGGCTGATTGCCTGGTTGCCTGTTTGCCTTGTTTTTTTTTTTTTTTAAATATCTATCTATCAATTGCTGTGGGAAGGAAACGCTTAGCATTTAAACACTTAAATGGCTAAAAAAAAAAATAAATGAAGAACAAAAAAGAAATTAATAATACAAACAAAAAAAATCCGAAATGTACATCCAAAACGCAGGCATTTCGTTCTTATCTGCTGGCCCACAAAGTGCCAAAAATGATGGCAAAAGGAAATTGGAAAACGGCGACGATGTCGGTTTTGGATGTGCGAGACGATTCTTGCATATCAAGTAAAATTGTAGTATCGCAGCACATCCGAATTTCAGGTGGTGTTTTCATAAAATGTATTCCTCATTGGTACAACACTAATCCGCACAGCGGACACACTTGGCATCAACTGGAAACGTTATTCGTCTGGACGCTGTGATGATTATTATTATTATTGTTATTAATAATTAAAATGATGTTTTAATTGTTCATATTCTAGAAAACATTCTTGATTTGCTGTTGCACGTCCTAAAAGTATGCTGTTGTTTTATATATGCCGTTTTATATATGCCGCTGTTGTTTTATATATACCGTTGCGCTCCAAAGTATGCAACAGTATTTGGTAAATAGTTCAATCGATTCTAATAAGAACACATCACAAATGCGTTTCAATAAATGGTCCAATGCAAAAGACTCTGTGAACACTTGAAGAAAACGTAATTAAAGTGGAAAATATGATTGTCATTCTTAAGAACCAATTGTTCATTTATTTATGGTGTATTGGGTGGATTCAATTATGACTGTCGCGGTGAAGCCAAGGCAAGCATTTCGTTGTATATGGTATATGGTCAAATTGGCTAAATAAAAATTGGTCGATTAGGCCAACAGAACTAGTTAACTAGTTTGCGTTTGAAGTAGGACATTGGCATTATTGTAAATTAAAAAATTGGTCTTCGGGGTGCTCAAACATATTTCTTTTTATAGAATGGAGCGTGAATTATAGTCTGGTTATTGGTTATTGTGCAGTTGTTAGTAACAAGCAGAAGGAATCATCTCCGACCCCATAAAGTATATATATTCTTGTACATGATCAACAGGCGATTCGATATGTCCGTCTATCTGTATAAACACTGGGATCTCAAAGACTACAAGAGCTTGAAATTTAGAATATGTGGTTCCGTGTATCCAGCGAAGATCACGTTCGCTTTTTTTTCGATAACTGCCTCCGTTTCTCGATTATCGATACATTTCCGATTGCAATAAAAGCCACAATTTTAAAGCCAGGCCTAACACATAATATGCATAATATTGATCATCTGCATAGATTACATTAAGATCGTATAAAAAACACCCAAGTTATGGTAAAAAAAATATATTCTCATATTGATCTCATTTCTACCTGAAGCCGCAAGTATTTTTTGTATGCGTAAATATTCGAATACATGTGTGAGAAAGAGATGGCGTGATATTTGGTGCTAGCATCAAATTACTTTTGTGTGTATACTGAATAATCCCGTTACGTACAATTGCCTGTACGTGTGTATGTATATGTATGTGGATTTGCACGTATTTCTAGCCAGCCAATTGGGGATCAGTTCGGGCTTGTGAATAACTGTATTCGCTGCATTTTTTTCGTTTTACTCTTTGATGCCTGTTCCTTCTATAAGAAATGAGTGCATTTGCAGAACTGCTCAAATTCGGGTGCATTTTTTTTTTATTCCCTTTAATAAAGAATATTTTGAACAAATGGTTTCAGGGCAACGACTTTGGCATTACCTTTACCGTTAGAAGACTTAAGTTTAAGTTTGCTGGCGATGCACCTCGCCACCAATTAAGAATAGTTTATATATGTGTACTTTTGAATTTTGTTGTATTAAACGTTCTGATTTAAATGGGCACTAATTGTCGACAACTGTGAATTCCAAGCCAATTATTTAATTGCTAATTGGATATTGGGAAGCGTTTTAGTTCTAATTGTAATGATCATTATTCACTTAGTGAAACTTCGACTTAGGCCTACAGTTCAAGGCCCACACATTGTTTCATAGTTACTGGATAAGGTTGCCAATGACTCGACTCAGCCCATTAAATTTTTGTTACATTTTTATTGTAAAATCGACAATGGGATCAATAATCCGAATAGTAGCGTATGACCTTACTATAATATAATAAAATTAACAGAAAAATACGTAAACATAAATACACCCAAGTAACGGGATCGAGTATTACGATGTTTTGGTTCCGAATTTTATTGGTACAAATAATACCAGATTGGGTGATTGTGCTTTGAGCAAATTTTATAATTTACAAATATATTTTTGATAAAACGAAAAAGGAGTATTTACAAATATTATGTAAAAATGATTCTACAATTCCACAATTCCATTCGGAGTGTACAAACAAAAAAAAAAAATTGATCTTGTTTTGTGTCGTTTACTCTAATTTATTATTTATAAATTCAGAATATAAAGTGTCGGTTTATTTATTGCATAGAAACATGTTAAATTGATTACGTTTCATGAATTTATAAAGAAATATAAAAAATATATACTTAGCATTCGTCTGTTGGATTTCAATTACGTCCGAGAATTTTCAATATTTCTGTCACGCCTTTGCTTTTCGAACACATAAAATAAACAGAACTTAAATACATTTTCAAGTTAAAACTGTCTTTAATTCAGCACAAATATTTGCTTAAATAATAAAAAAATAAAAATACTGAAAAATTATACAAAAAAAATATACAAAAATAATAAAAAAAAAGTGCCTTAATAGAAATGTTCAATAAGACAATAACTGGGCACCTCAAATTGTTGATATTTATAATTTGAAACACAAAAAAAAAGAAAGATATTTATATATATATATATATATAAATGGGGGTTTTTTTTGTTCCCAACAGTTATTTATAAAGCAGGGGCAATGTGCAGTGTGGCTTGGTAAGACTGGGATTGTCCGAATAGAGTGAAAAGGTTTTGGCATTCAAATCGAAGAGGCCAACGGCAATTGTTTTGACCACCTCATCAGTTCTGCCATTGTCGCGCCACACGCAGAAGCATCCACCAGTGACGTCACCAAGCATATTGCACACATCATGCTCGCTGCAAGGCGGCTTGAATGTGGCAAAGGCGCGCATGCGCGACACGCTGGACTCGATCATCAGATCATTGGCCTGATCCAAGTGAATGCGCTCAAATCTGTCGAATTGAATGGATGATTGCATGAATACGTGATTTGTGTCTCAAGTGGGCCAAAACAAAACAAAAAAAGGCCAAATGACAAACATACTGATTGACATGATAATTGTGAGAGCCCAGTGGCACCTCCTTGATGCTCAGATGCGATTCGTTCTTTCTGTCCGGATTTGGTGCCATTTCCACGTTGTAAAACATTTGCTTTGGATCGCTGCAAAGATTAAGTAAATATCAAAAAAATATATATTAAAACCCTAATGTCTGCCGCCTACTCACGCCAGAAAGGAGAAGTTAATGGAACAGGCATCGGCGGCACCAACGCCAGCATCTGTGAGCACCCTGAAGGCATCATGCACATTGCTTGTGGCAAGCAGTGCCCGTGTCAGGAAATGACGAGCTGTTTGCAACATTGGTTAACTTTCAACTTTAGGCCACAAAATAGAATAAAAGTTGGAGGCCAACTTACGTGTTTTACCGCTGCGCAGCAGCTCGGCACTAATTGTATTGATGCTAAAGATTAGTCCATGATGATTGTGGCTCATTGTGTAGCCAGGCAGGTGGCCAGCATAGCAAAGGGACATAAAATGCTCCTCCTTCACATTATACTTGCCCTGCGGCTTGTCACTAATAATGTGCGCCACCACAAAGTAGTAATGATTCAGCGTCTCCGTGAGGGCATCCTCTGTGTGGCCCAGCAGGCGCTGGTCAAAGAAAATGGAAAATAGAGATCATGTTCGCCAAGTGAATGAATACATATATATATATATGTATATATATATATAAATACTTACACATTGCTTCTGATTGACAATGATTGAGGAGCAGCCGGTGGGTTGATTCTTGCTGCGTGGCTGATGCTTCACTGCCTGTGGCAAGATCTCGTCCAAGTGTAGTAAAAACAACTGTTGGCAAATATCAAATTATATTATATTATATATATATAAACATATTATATTTTTATGTAAGCTAACTTTAAAATGAATGCGGGGTAATAACTTTCTGTATGTTTCCTATTTGAAAACAAAGTGATTCATTTATTTTTGAACAATGATTAATTTGTAATTTGTTGAATGCTGTTGTTGACTCAACTTAAAGACTATTTAATGGAGTTCATTATGGGAATTATATGTATATATATATGTAATTATAATTACATATATATAATTACACGTTCACTTAGAACGTTTACTTTTCAGCATTTTAAATATTTCGCTCGCTTTTCGGAATCTGAACCCATTTAGAAGGGTCAAAAGGGGCATAATAAGGTAGTGCCAAATTATGTAATGGCTTTCAGAGATAATATTAAGTGCTAATGTCTTTAAATCGAAGTTCTCATATGGCATAGACAAGCGACCTTTATAATACTCTGGCTGTTTCCTGGTCGAATGCTAAAAATTCAACATTGCCAGCATTTCATATTAATCAATTTGTTGTCATAATAAAGTTATTTGATTCACTTCATCATTTAACTGCTTAAATAGAAAATGTAATAAATGAATTACTTAATATTATGACAGAGGCAAACAAGATTTAATCATCAGATTCTTGTATGCAGAATGCAGAATACATTGGAGCGATTTCAATTCTAAACTGGAATCAGTTAGCAAGGCTTAATTCAATATGCAGTTAGTTGATTATGCAAATCGCATAATAAGCTGATAAGATTCATGCAGCTGACGTCGGCCAAGGTTAGTTAAATATTGCGTGCACCTTGGTAAACAACTATTTAATCATCCAAAATTATAACAAGTTATTGGCAGGTCACATTTTCTAGATTGAGAAGCAGTTATTGAATATTAATTTAGCCATGGTATTGAATTGGCACTTGACACTTGGAGAAGCCAAAGCAAAGATTTTTGCAACTGAAATGTTTTCTAGGTTTTTCGTCAAGCCAAATCGATATTTTCTTATTTGTTTGTTTTGTTATTTTTTTTGTTTTTTTTTTTTTTTTTTTTGCGTGGCGTCTCCTTCACTTGGCCACTTATCAGTTGCAGTTACACACATATGGTCAAATTGGCCAACGCTAACTAGTCATCGCAAGAGCATTTAGCGTTGGCAATGACAATTACACAGTCCAATAAAACGGAACTAGATCAATGACTGTATTTAAGATTTTTTGCATTTTTGTTTGTTTTTTTTTTTGGCATTACAGTTGTAATTAGCTAAAATTGGTGCGACTAATTGCAAATTAAACCAAACTTTTAAAGATCTGTCAATTAATTTACGCTCCAAACTAGTCAACTTTCCGTGGCAGAAAAAATTTCTAAGTAACTTTTTTTGTTTCATTTTTTTTTTTGTTTTAGGTTTATGCATTGGAAAATATGAAGTATACGCAGCACCTGCCAAGTTTTGCCTAACCATTTTGTGAGGCACTGAAATGTGTGAGAATTTTATCATTTAATTTAATTACAATATGGATGAACAATTGCATTTGTTGCCATTATATAATAATCGTCATTTCAGAATGTTTATTATGTTCACAGTGCTCATTATAAACGAGTGCGAATCGTAATTACTATTTGATTCCTATTAAACTGCAATTATTTTTTACGACTTCAGATATTTATATATATATATTTTTATTTATTTATATATATATATATATATATATATATATATATATTTATGGCTACTTATATTGTATTTGGTGCTGTCATTGAATTGACAACTTGCAATGTGAGACGCAGCATGGGGGTGGTGTGTATGTGTGTGTGTGTGTGTGTGTGTGTGGTGAGGGGGGGGGGTTGGTGTGGCACACTAATTCGCAGCACGCAACGCAATTGTGTGCAACGACTTTGGCATTACATTTACCGTTAGAATACTCAAGTTTAAGTTTGCCCCCGCACTCAACAGCTATTTTTTCATTTTAATTTTTTTTTTTTGTTTTGGTTATTTTTATTTATTGTTTTTCTTTTTCTAGATAATTGAAACAATTATGTGCTTGTATTTGTTTTAATGGCCACTTAATTTTGCACAGCTGAAGCTCTCAGCTCGAGTGCTTATTATGAACGAGGTGGCCCATGTTGTAGGGGGGGTTGGTGGGGGCAAGAGGCGCTGACTCTAAGGTGGCAAGGTGGCAAGGTGGCTTGATAATCGAGTATTGGGTTACAGTTTTCGTTTTGTATATGGCTCACCTTGTGAAACTCCACCTCGGCCCCATCGGCAACGCCCTCCAGTTCGCGGATGTACTGCGGGAAGCTGCACTTCACAGATTCCAGTGTCTCATTGTAAATTTGTCCTGTAAACAAAAAAAAAAAAAAAAAATCAAAACAAATGCCGAGCAGAGCAACAAATATATATATATATATATTTAAGAAGAGTAAAATATAAATGATTCACATTAGCACATCAATATGAGGCAGTGAAACAAATTTGGAGTACTCACTGCCTTTTGCGGTGACATAGAGTGGCAAGTAGGTCTCGTTCAGTGGCTGAGATAAGATCAGAAAGTTCTTGATCATTGAGCCAAAAGTGCGACCCTGGAAAGCACAAAATTATTATTATTATTCGTTTTTTTTACAACTAAAAAATGGAAGTGGCTTTCTAAACATTCCATTGGTATGCCCATATATGCAGATAGACATTTATATTTCTATATTTCTTATATTTTTAGGTTTTTTTTTTCTATTTATTTTAATGCTGATCAAAAGTATGAAAAGCGTTGTATTTTGTATTTATGTATGCAAATTATGTGACCATTATCGATCACGACTGATCGCAGTGCAAACAAACAAAACGGTCCGCTAAAAACAACAATATAAATAAAACTTTATTGTTATTAATAGACAATATTGAAACTGTTGTAAATGATCTGCGGGTGGAGTTGGAGAAGAAGAAGGAGAAGGAGTATAAAGAGGAGGAGGAGGTGGAGGGGGACTGCCATTGAATGGAGCTAAACAAGGTTGGTTCACCAGTTGGGTGGGTCGCCAATTGGCATCGAATCCCGTCTCAAAGCCGTTATTGAATGGATTCCGTGCCTGCTTGCTAATTGTTGTTGTTGTTTGCCCTTGATATTGGCCATTTGTGCAGTTTTCACTACCAATTCTAATTTCGGTTTAAAACCACAAACACACACACACACACACACACAAGCATGTGGCACATGGGGCAGACAACAATTGGGTGCGATCATTTTTGTTTGGCCGAAGGTTAAACGGGAACTGGGTCAAAAACTACCACGTTGGCGAAAGTATTCAAGAAAATAAAGAGAAAAAAATGTATAGAAAATAAATGGGCTGAAATTAAGTATATATTTCTGGTGGCAATGCAGAACCAATTAAAAGTAAATAGAACGAAAAAATCGTAAATCAAGAAATTATTTATATAAATAGAATAATTTTAACAATAGAATGAGGATCTTTAAGTCTGTCGCTTTTACTTTTAATTTTCAGTTTTAGCAATGCAAATCTGAAATCTATAACATTTTATCAAAAAATTAAGCTTTTAGATAGTCTTTTTTCTTTACTGTGTACAAATTTAACATTAACATGTACATACAAACGGATCCAATGGCTTTTGAGCTTATCACGACCAGCACAGCGATTTATCTATATACTATATATATATATATATATATATTTTTTTTTTTCACATAACACACAGTTTAAGGCGTTGTAATTGCACAGCCTGATAAGAGTGTACAGAGTATTTGTGCACATTTATAGACACCACTTTAATCTAGAATACTAAAGAAATTAAACACAATAATAAAGTATGTTAATTAAGAACATCACACTTAAAGTTAGACTATCTGGTTCTGGATTTAACTAGTCAGCTTTAGTTTAGAATAAATCTCATATTGTTGACTGAAAGTCTTGGCTTGTTGGCCAATTAGTGTATCTAATTTTTGTATTGCTCTATTTGCAAACATTTCAGTTTTCTTTTCATTAGAAAGGCTTTTTTTTCGTTAGAAATAATTGTTTGCGCGTCTAGCTAATGTTTATTTCAAGATTGTGAAAATTTAATTACTCTAATATATGTAATGCTAATTACATATGCAATGTTCATATATTACATACATATTTAAATATATATGTGAAATTTCACAGATCATTTGAACTTTCTGCTTGAATGACAAGCAGTTTGAATTTGATAATCACATTTGAAATGCAATTGTAGCGATTTTATGAATTATTAAATCGCGTAAATTTAATTACTTAATTAGCATATTATATTTATTTCTTGCTTTCCATTTTATATTATTTTTATTTATATTTAAGATATGATTTTATTGATCGACTATGAAGCCTAGTTTAAACTGTACAAAATTATAATTAAATATTAATATTTTGAAATTTTCTTAATTTTTGTCAAAGTTTAAGCATTAAAAACCTAAAAAAAGAGTCGATTGGATTTTATATTATTAGGTTTGCGTGACTGTGCCAGGCGTGTTTTGGAGTTACCTGTAAGGTCAAAGGGCGAAAGAATAAGGCTGCTTACCATATCAAAGCCGACCTCGTAGTGAGTGCCACGGGTGTAAAGAACTGGAATCGCCTGACGACGAGGCAATATCTTGCCGGAGGACATGTTGATTGGCATTTGATGGGCGTGGGGACAGGCACACATGGCTTTCTATGTTGTAGCTCGTTTTTTTCTTAGTATGGATGATTTGTTCTTCTTCTTCTTCTTTTGACTTTTTCGTCGTGTGGACCTTTTTGAATAATGATTAATGCTCGCGTTTGTTTGGTTTTATTGTAGTACTGCGCCGATTACGAAACAAAAAAAAAACAAAAAACAATAACCAAGAATATATAAATAATAATTCAGCGCGGATAAGCAATAAGTTAAATTGTAATTGCAAATGCAACAAGTTATCTTAAACAATATTAATTTAAGAACCAAAAAAAAAAAGAAAACAAAAAGAAAAAAATTGTATTTGCAAATGGAAGAAGTTCACTGAAACAATATTATTTTAAGAACCAAAAAAAAAAAAAAAAAAAACAAAAATGTAAATTTGGGAAATAGTGTCATAAACACGTCTAAGCAGGTGAGCTAATAATTGATTAAATAACTTTTCACCAGCAAGTGATTTTAAAATGTTGTTCTAATGCGCTTGAAGGCAGAATTCAAACTGAGTTTGCCATGTTTTGGCGGCAGCAATTCGAGGTGCCGAACAACCACACCAAAGCAGCAACAACAACAACCAAAAACAGACGCAGTGCAAGCAACACGAAGACAGCTGACGAAGCGTCGACGTCAGACAAGCGTTACGATAACGGACCGTGTGTTGCACACACACATGCACACACACACGCACACTCATACACATATATACATATACATATATATATATAAACAAATATAACAACAACAAAACCAGCCCCAACGATCCAAGCAGTGACTGCGACTGCGAAGTCGTCATCTGTTTAGCGATTTAAGCCAATCGAATTCGTTATATTTGCACGATCTAATTTATTTATTATATGTAAATTGTATTTTCAAAAATTACATGATTATCATATATGTGAATATTTATAGCACCTAAATAAATATATATATTTTTATATTTTATATGACAATCATAATACGTAAAGTTCTTTATGTTATGATTTTTTGAAAATGTTTATTGGGATATTGGTTCATTGTATAATTGTAAGGTTTTGCATCCCTGGTTATATATATATATATACAACGCATCGTTTTTGTCGTCATTTCTAAGTCGATTAGATGGCTAATAGGCTTTTTTTTTCCTACATAGGTTTTTCTTCTTCTGTTTTTACCAGTTTTTCTACTCATTTCCTTTGGTCTGCAATTTTAGCCTTTATTCTGTGTTCCACCCTACAACCAAAATCACTTAGAGCATATTGGTTTCTATTATATGTTTTTAAACAGCACCAAAATGAAAATGAAATCAAATATGCTGATTCTGTGTGCAAACATTAATAGACACAGGGAATTAAATTCAGGTTACTTGGTTAAAACAAAAAAAAAAAAACATTTAAATAACCTGTATTTATGGGGAAGCCCTAAAACTGTTGCTTGAGCTGGGTAAGTAAAATTCTCAAAATAGTTAGAGTGGACACAATAAGTATGGCAACTAGAACCAAATGGTTAAAGTCTTGACCAAATTCAAGGTAACAACAAATTTGCTTCAAATTCCTCAATATTTTTTTTAGATGCCGAAGCTGGGTATATTTTGCACTGGTCATTCTAATTAACTTAAAAGCGGTCGGCTTTTGCCTCTGTTCTTGACATTATTATTGAAGCGTCGCACTTACGTATACGTAATTTAAATTATATACATATATATATATATATACGTATGTATATACATTTATGTAGTTTTGTTAAATGACCATGAAAAGTTAACTAATTTACTGAGTTTCCTGCTTTCCATGGCAACACTTTCTTGCTGTATTTATTCCCCTCGTTTTTAACTATTTTACTTTTTGTGGTTTTCCGCCAAATAATCACATAACATAAAATAACACATTAAGTGATAGGGATACCATTTTCATTTCTATGTGACAACCAACTCCTCAATGATACATTTTTAAAAATTGCCTCATCTCATCCATAGGAGCAAAATCTCACTGATCAAAAATGTGGCAGTAAACGTTGAGGACAAGTTTGTGCCAAAATCATTATTTCTATTTTCGTTAGATGATTATACAATTTTCAAGTTATAAGATTAGATTTACATACATTTCGAAATAGCTGATAATCATTTTAGCCCTGTCAATATTTAAATATAAGTAAGTGAATGTAAATATTAACGAATATATTAAACAACGAGTAACAATAATAAGGTTAACCTTCAAATTATTCTCATTTTTATAATACAGCTTATGGTTTTTTTTTTTTAGAACCTGGCTCTTAGCTAATTAATGTATGTTGTATAATTTGTTCATTGTTAATTTATGTATACAAATAGTTTGTACACATTGAGGAGAGATGGAGATGTCTTCAACACCACAAGATATATATACTTTTTATATTGATTTAATTTTTTTTAATGCATTACTTAAATCTTTTATTATAACTTCCGAATATATATACGAATGTCCATATTCGAAAAGGAAAGTTTAATTATGCGAACTGAATGCGAGGAGGTGTCCTCAATGCACATCCTTGCAAAATGCGTTGCCTTGGCTGAGAAAAGAAGCAGCATTCTAGGGATGCATGTCATAAAATTCATAAATCTGGAAGACCAACCCAGCAAAGATTCATTCGTGCAGGAGCTGGGGAATATGGATGACCTATGGGCTAAGAAGGCGGCACAATAGACCTAATAGATCGCAGTGGAGGTATCTCAATTTAAAAAGGGCAAATATTTAGTGAATTGATTTTCTTGCCTTTACGACGAATGTACTCCTAAATTTTGTTCTATTATTTCCATTTCGATGCCCTTACCGCTTCTGCGATGGTTCGACGACAAACGCCGTCAAAATATATTAAAGTTAATTATTTTGACACGCTAAACAGAATCCACACAGGCAACAGTTGAAAAACATTGTTGATTTTTATTTTGAGGTCCCTAAAACCGGTCGTTGAAATTGCTAAATATGTTGCATCTTTTTGATAGAAGGTTTAATGGGTTTAATGGTTCTATGCAAATGTAGGTAATAGGTGGAATAAAGCATCTCCTACCCCATAATTTATATATATTTTAGGGTTAACAGCCGATTCGATATAAGCCTGTCCGGAGCAAGCTTTATTCAAAACATTTAAAAATGCTATAGTGGAGTAAGCTCGACCACGAACTGCGCTTGCAAATATATTCTAATTTTATTAAATATTATTGAATATAAAATATTTCTAATGTGAGCTGGATAAGAGTATAAAAAACGAATGCCGCTCATGTTCTTGTTCACAATCACGAACTGATCCAATGATTAATTATACGAATTTCAGAATGCTCAAAATGTTATTTATTTCCTGATTACTCTTTACTTGAGCATTTAATTCTTTGTGTGAAAAATTTTAATGCATTAGTTGAAACATGCAGAGTTTCAATCGGTTTTAGAATTAACAATTTACATTAAGATAATTATATGTATAATTTATTTATCATAGCTCAGAATGTGTACATTAGAACAAATTCAGCACCGCTTTCAAAAAATGGCGGTTGATTTATTGAATGGAATACAAATATATCGTAAAAAAAAACCATCGCATATCTCATGTTACAACTATCGCACAAATCATCGATAGGTTGAGCATTATCGATGCAAACGATATGCAAACAGATGCTTACAGCAAGCGCAATGTAATTGTATTTAAGTGAATCGTATTTACTTTTGATAAATTGGTATTTATATGAATATATGAATAGCAGCCTGCAATTTTAATACCAGAGCTAAAAACCAAATGGAATAAACAACAGAATCCGTTACAGATTTCAGGTGAGTTGATGATTCGATGATTGGAACATATAATAGCCATTGTTTCATTAATAGACATAGAATCGCAGAGTAAACAAATCGTGGAGCTCGGCATGGATACGGCAATGCCAAGTGCGTGCAGCGCCAGTGACAATATCGACAATTTGGAAATGTATCAGAGGAATCTAAAGCTAATTAGACTGGTGGGCAAGCACTCCGTGCTCTACGATAGCCGTCATCAGCGCTTCAAGGATAACGCCTTTAAGACACAACTGTGGCAGCAGATTGCCAGACAGCTGTCGTTGGAAATGCCCGAATGCCAGAATACTTGGGCAGAGTTGCGCTACAATTATCAGCGGCATCTGCGACGCATGGACAAGTATCGTCGACAAATGCAGTCGTCTCGCATCCATGCCCTGCGACGACCCGTCATATTGTACGAGGAGGATCTGCAGTTTCTCTACAGTCATGTATCGCACCATCAGCCACCGCGGTTCGAGCGAAAAGCCGTGGCCGAGCTGTCGCCTGTGGATGATGCTGGGACCTTTGTAGAGCAGCCGATTGATATTATAAACCTAGATAAAGACTGTTACTATCAGTATAAGATTAGTCCAGATCAGCAGCGTCTTATTGAGGCAGTGCGCTCCTATCCACAGCTGTACGATGTGCGGCATGTGAACTATGCCAACCATAGGCATCGCGAGCTCATTTGGGTGGACATCGGGACAGAGCTGCACGAGATGGCGACCAAGCTAATGAAGGACTGGCTGCTGCTGCAGACGCGCCTCGAGTGGGAGCTGATGCAAATGGGCGACAAGAACTCTCAACTGATGCAGGAGCTCAGCTTTCTGGTTGCAAGCATACGGAACACACCGGGGACCGTGTACAAAATGTCGCTATATTTGCTAAATGACTGGGTCGATCCCATTGATAACTTTGGCAGCGTGATGAATCTGATCAATGCACTGAAATCGATGCCCGAACTCGAGCAGATGATCGACGGCTATAAGGACAAGACTTATAAGCAGCTGAGCTATCAAGCGCTTTGGCTGCGCGTCGCGGAACAGGTGAATTGTAGCATTCAGCGCTGCGAGGTCACCTGGCTGTTGCTGCGCAACTTCTATCTGGAGCTGGCCGAGATGCGTAAGGTTGGCTATCAGCTGCAGGACAAGTGGTACTTTGAAACCGTGATCGAGAGCCTCTACACGTTACTTTCCAGTCGACAAGCCCAGAAGCGCGTTGCCATCGAAACTGTCGAAAGTGCTCCGCCAGCCAAAAAGAGTCGGACAGCCAAATGCAATCCGCCAAATGCAATGCCGTCATTCCCGTTATTCCCATTAACGGCACCATCAACACCAGCACCAAAACCACCACTGCCGCTGACTAATGTCTATTCGCCATCGCAACAAGCAGCAAAACTCATTTCCAGTACATCCATTGCTAGCAGCAGTAATACGCTGACCAACAGCAGCAGCAGCAGCAACGGCACCACCACTGCCAGCACCACTCACATTACCATGCCTCGCATTTCGGCGGCCGTCAGGCTGTTGCCCAAGCCAGCTGCGTCAGCGACGTCGTCGGTGCACTCCAGTTCAGTCGAATCCAACATTACGAAAGGTTTATCACTGAGGGCTCCGGTGACATTGCAGTTGAACAGTGTTGCCGGAACGGACCGACAGCTGCCACAACGCCCTGGGCTCCAGTTGATGATGCATACCAAAACGCGCACACCTGCAATCTCAGGTGACACCACCATGCCAGGCACTTCGTCGAGTGGTTTGCCTGTGTCACTGACAATGGTAGCGCTGCCAAAGCCTGTGCGCAATGACAGATTGCATATTCTCTCTATGAACAGATTGTCCAAGCAGTGTCTAAGACCAGCATCATCCGCAACCATAATCACAACCACAACAATGGCACCACCAGCACAAACCAGTTCGTGTCAAAATCATCGGACCAGTGGCAATGATGAAATGCTTTCAACTTTGCCCAGCAAGAGCAGCACAACAAGCAGCTGCTCAAGCAATGCCATCAATATTGCATCAATCCAATCATCGAAAGACGTCCAAGTGGAATTCATCGATTGCCCCGTATCGGGACACGTGCTCCAAGCCAAGTGTAAAGGTTCCGCCGCACCGTTTATTATGACTATGATGAGTACGGCGCACTTCATCCGTGAGGTGTTGGCCGTGCCGCAGCTGCACAGCACGAATGCCCACTTGGACAGTAAGTGTGCAGAGATCTGGCTTCAATTATCGACAAATTTGAATATGAACCGTAAGTAGTTGTCTACATGTCTATATATATATATATCGCAATGCTTACCATTCTTGATTGCAGAGCACATTTGTCGCAGCATTTGGGCCTTTCTGGCCGACAATATGAATCTGTTCCCAAAGATAGCGCCCATGGCGGAGCTAATGCGTCCGTTTAAGGGCAGCGTCAAATTGTGGAAAAAGTCGTATGAGTTTTTCACCATGTTTGATGCGATAGCGCGCAAGCATAGATGGGTGTGCCACAAGGACACATTTCCGCTACTAATGCAGCACTTTGAGAAATATGAGATTCTGTACTGGGAAATGCGAAGATCACCACCCAGTCAGTCAGACAGTCAGCCAGAACGAGCGACGGGTCCGTATTGCGAGGCAGAACACCAGGAGGTTTGGCGTTTGGCGCGTCAGCGTTTTCCACACCGTAAGTCTTACAGCTGGCAGATCAGATTAAATGGTATATATAAATATATCTCTGGACTCTGCTGGTTGGTTTCATTTTTCATTTTAAACATTGACAATTATTTGGCTATTATATTATTTGGCATTATTTTTGCGACAGTAAATCATCGCCACATTTGGGGCATATTCAAGTTTGCATTTAAGAATTACATGGATGGATTGGAGCGTGGCATTCAGAATCTCTGGCCACAGACCTGGTGGCATGCATTCGAGAAGCTCAGGTTTCTGATAAATGTACGCTATCATCCCTTGGAGCCCTACTACTACATTGTGCACAACAAATTCATGGAGGAGGTGAAACGTTGCAGCATCTACGAGACGCTGAGGCAACCGACGGCTCAGCTTTTGAGTAACAGACCAGATGTTGCCACCAAATCACCTATGCCCTGGGAGACAGCGGAGGCCAAGCGGCTGCTCATTGGCGAGTTGCCCAAGTCAGTGGCCGTGTCCCAACTAAATGAGCAACAAGTGCAGCCGGTGGCGATGCCATCAGCAGACATCAGCCCACTGCCAACAACTCCAACGCTTGATCCACCAGTTGGCCGCGAACTGCCCAACATAGATGCTTACGAATTGACACGACTGATGCGCTGCTATCCGAATACTTTTGTCAGGGCAAGCAGCGTGGATAGATGCAACGCGTGGACACATGTCGTCAAGCAGATACATGTCTCCGGTAACTGATATGATATTTAGTGGCTTAAACCACACACTACAAACACACACTAAAAACACACACTTATCGCACAGCTAGGGAATGCCAATTGGCCCTACAGCATGCGGTGTTCGAGTGGCGCCAATTGAAGATCCGCGATATCCATGGCCGCTGCTCATTGTCGCAGAAGTACTATCGCCACATGGACGAGATCTACAATCATATGAAGGATGACGATTTGGATATTTTGCATATGCATCCACCAGCGCAGCTTCATAGAATGGTAATGGCGCCAACAGGCAACATTAATCCGAAGAGTTATTTGCCCGAAATCAATATGATTACCAGCAAGCCCAGGCTGGTGGTCAAGAACTGGGCCAACGCAATCAGCGCTCTGCCCGCAGGCAACCAATACACAGAACTTTACGAACATCTCAAGCAAATCTTTGCCAAATATGCGAGCCTGGCCAAAATCGATTCCAATGGCAATCAGCATCAGCGGCGCGAATAGCAACTGCAATTGCAGATTGCATTGAATCTGGATTATATAGTAGTAGTTTCTTTTTTTTTTATATATTTATAAATGCCATTTTGCGATGTATGCATGGCCATCGGAACGCTCGAATCCTCGTCAACCTAAACTTTAATATCAATTTTTTTTTAATGTACTGAAATATGACCACTTTTTTTTTATTTATATTTTTATTATGAAACGATGATGCCATGATTGATATTAGTATTATTCTTTAATTTAATTTTAATATCATTATAAAGCACATAAAATTTTAATACTTGTACACAAGCTAAGTTAACTTAAGTATCCAAGAGTTGCCACATTTGTTGACTTAGCAGCCGCCGTCCACTTTAACGACCTGGTCAGCAGCAGCAGCAGGATTTGGGAATTAGGATGACATCAAAATAAGCCCATTGAAACGGCGATTTGATGATGATTTGATTGCGCGAATGTATACTCTATGTGTGTGTGAGTGTGTGTGGGTGTGCGTGCGTGTGTGTGTGCGTGTAAGTGTATGCCCCTGTGCGTGTGTTTCTTCAGGGGTGTGTGTTTTGTTAGTTATGAAAGCACACAGCAAAAATCGCGATATTTGAACTGCCCTGGATCGTCATTAAATGTTTTCGTTGGCTGGGTTACTTTAGGGCTTTTCTTGTGCAAATCGTATAGGGTGACCGCCAGCTTGAAGAAGAGACGATCCACGTTGATGTTCGTCATGGCGGATGTCTCCATATAGGGTAAGTCCTGCCTCTTGGCATAGAGGGTAGCCGCCTCTTGACGCACCTGTCGCTCACTGTGATCACACTTGTTGCCCACAATCATCACGCGTACATTGGGTTTGGCATACTTCTTAATCTCGTCGAGCCAGTAGTCGAGCTGTTTATAGCTGCGATGACTTGTCAAATCGAAGACGAGAATGATGCCGTGCACGTGTCGATAGTAAGAGGTCATCAAGGAATGGAAACGCTCCTCGCCGGCTGTGTCATAGATGTTCAGCTTCACCTTTTTGCCGCTGATCTCAATGGTATGCAACTTCGCCTCCAATCCCACCGTGCACATGTATTTGCCCGTAAAGCGATTCTCCGTAAAACGCTTCAACAGGCACGTTTTACCCACTCCCGCCTCGCCCAGCATCAGCAGTTTGATCGACATGGTTTTGTCCATTATTTTTCTTTAGCTCTCTTTGAAAAATATCTCTCTGAATGTACAAATATTTTGTTATAAGTTATACAAATGACAAAGTTGTATACGATTTTACCAAAAGTAACTGGGTTTTTTTGAATACTGAATACTGAATAATTAAACTAGGCTAAAATCACATATCTAAAATTTTTATATTTAAACCCAATTTATTTGTTATCTTTGGAATCACATATCAAATGGCAAATTAATTGATGAAGTTGATTTAAATTAAATTTAGAAGGAATTCAAGCTGGAATTCTAAAGACAGGTTAGCTTTTTTTTTGCCGCATTTTTTACACCTGTAGTCGTCATCCAAAATATGTGGCACATTGATTCAGTAGTTGTGGCACATACATTGCCAACTTTAATTACCAGGTTTAACATTTCGTGGCATTTGTGCATACTGTGTGTTTTAGCAAATCAAAATCAAAAATTCAAGTGAACCAAAAACTATATTAAATAATTAGAATATAATGAAAAGTACGTAAAACGTTTTTTCTCATTTACTCTGTCAAAATTATGAAATGTGGCGATTTTACTTTGATACTTTTATATATACATTTTTTTCTACAACTTTCATTTCTAAGATATTTTACTCTGAAAAAACTATGTACTGCCCAGATCCAGATATATTCAACTTTAGTTGTTAAGCACGATTTTCCAAATACCGGATAGAGAAAATGGAGTAACACTGATCATAATAATGCACATCCAAATTAATAAGATTACTCTTCAAAATTTCATATAATCCCAGCTAATCCTCATTCTTATTGCATAAAATTTCTTTTTATTCACAGTTTGAATTGTTTATTAATTAAGGGTTTTTTTTTTTTTTTAATAATTGAAGTTTATTTTTTTTTAAAAATTATTATTGTAGATACATTTTTGTGCTTCTTTCTGAGACCATAGCTCCTCCATCCATCCCGATTCTTCTAGGAATTCAAGATATTTATCGGAATGTGAAATTTATTGTGTACCGAGGATACAAAATGCTTCCATAGGATAATTCATCTATAGCGCTATATATATAACTGATTAGTAGTTGCATCTTAAAGTGAGACATTAACATTAACATGGCTAACGACCCCAAAAAATGGTACTTTTGGCCAGCTGTGACCCCAGACCCCATCAAATTAACATTCTAATGTGAATCGCTCAACACTGGCGCCACTTTATAAGCTCCATTTGCTGCACATCATGCACATCATCATCATAATCATCATCATCATCAGCAGCAGCAGCAGCAGCAATTTGGAATTGGAACAACGAGGACTGAGGAGGACTAAGGTGATGGCAATAATGTTTGCTCCCGGTGATTAACGCAATTAAACAGGTGCTCAAAATGATGTTTCCACTGGATTAGCCACATTTCAAACTTGATGAAAAGAGAGAGAAAGAGAGAGAGAGGGAGAGAGTTGCGTATAAATTACTACAGTTGGTTGCTAGCCGCCCGCTAATAAGCGCAACATTAGCAACATGCGCCACCTCTTCAACCTCAACCTAAACCTCATCCTAATCCTCCTCCTCCTCCTCCTCCTCCTCCTCCTCCTCCTCCTCCTCCTCCTCCTTCTCCTTTTCCTTCTGCTCCTGCTCCTGCTTATCTCATGCTCCAGCCATGACACATTCCACATTCGCATTAATTCAATGTGGATTTTGAGCAACAAACATTAAATGTCGGAGGGGTGTTCGACATCAGTTTTGGGGTAGTGCTTAATACGTGGGTCTGGGGGGACGTTGGTGGGTTGCGGGCGGCCTGACGTTAAAATGCCATTAGACTTACAATGGACTGCTGTCGCTGGTGCAAAAGGCGCTGTGTGCCGCTCTCTGATGATTTGTAGGTGTTGCGCCGTGAGATTAAACCTGTAATTATTTATGCCTTGTTTTCTGCAATGGGCCTTAAGTGATGTTGGCTGTTGGCTGTTGGCTGTATGGCTCAATGTGGTCAAGTTCACAAACTGTTTAATGATTATCTAACAACTTTTCAACATTTGCCAATTTGACTAGTTGCACTTTAACATGTTGTCAAAAATGATTTAAAATTGAATCAATCGCTTCTCATACAGCTGGCAAATATTTAACACATTTGTTAACTGAAAAGTGGCTTTGTTATTTTCCTTTTAAATGGTTCTCAAAACAGTTTAATGTTTAACTTAATTAAGAATGATGCCAGAGCATAAAGACTGATGCAATTGTATGGGGTTTGTCGAACTGATTCACATGACCTCCGTTGAATATGAGCAAAATAATGAGGAGCCATTTTCACATGGGTTTTACGACAGGGATGACAAAAGACCAGCAGCCAAAACCCATTGTAAGATGATTTTTTTATTTTTCAATTAAACAAAAAAAAAAAATTAAAAATAAAACAAACACATTTTTATTGTATTTTGACGGTGCGAGTGTTTTTTTTTTTGTGTGCAGTCAAACCGCTAATAGAACAGTTTTTGCTGAATAAAATAAAAAAAATATAGTAAAAAAGAAAAAAAAACAAAAACTATTTAATATCAGTTGAGTGACTGAGATGTGGCACATACATACGTTAGTAACTAGATGGGTTGGGAACCCGAAAGGGGAGCGTTGAAGAGGAGCAGTTGGTTCGAGTGGTGCCGAATTCCGGATACAACATTGCTCAATGTTTTGCTACACAAAAAAACACGCGCCATTTGGAGGCACCACAATAAAAAGTCAACAGCAGAACCATTAACGCTTGCAACAAAAAAAAAAAAAACAAAACAAAAAAACACTTGTCAAGTTGTATGTTTTATGTTTTTGTTGTTGTTGTGCATGAAAAACAATTGCAATTGCGCAAACAAAGATCATTTACGAATGAGACCGACGAGACGATATAATTACGACAGCAATATATATATATATATATATATATATATATATATATATATATATATATATATATATATATATACAATATATATCCACAATTGTGAAATTTATCAATCTCATCGAAAAACACAAAAAAAAAAATATAAAAAAATGCTGCATAAGGACACAAATCAACGAAGTATTTCTAAATAAAACATTTTTGGT